>OY293308.1:26023399-26532821 GCA_958502075.1 Orchestes rusci | reverse complement strand
TGTTTTCTTGTTTTCTTGTGTTCTTGTTTTCTTGTTTTCTTGTTTTCTTGTTTTCTTGTGTTCTAGTGTTCTTGTTTTCTTGTTTTCTTGTGTTCTAGTGTTCTTGTTTTCATGTTTTCTTGTGTTCTTGTTTCCTTGTTTTCTTGTTTTCTTGTTTTCTTGTGTTCTAGTGTTCTTGTTTTCTTGTTTTCTTGTTTTCTTGTTTTCTTGTGTTCTTGTGTTCTTGTTTTCTTGTGTTCTTGTTTTCTTGTTTTCATGTTTTCTTGTGTTCTTGTTTTCTTGTTTTCTTGTTTTCTTGTTTTCTTGTTGTGTCCAATCACACACACAGTGATTGTTCTCATCACAAAGAAACACTCCAAGCAGGATATACTGCTTTGTTTTGAGAGTTGAATTCGAAACAAATAATAATACAAGAAGGATTCATCAGTATATTGTCTGATTTTTACATGATAAATTATTAAGCTATAATCCTTTGACAAAAATAGTCAAGCAGTTGTAATACACATGTTCTCAGAAAAGAAAATGACTAGATTGAAGGCTATTTGTGATTGACAGCTCCTTGATTTTGAAATCTTGTGCCAAATTGAAGCCCTGCATGTCTATTGCAAGCGGCGGCGGCGGCGGTGGTGTTAGCGGCTCAGTATGCTGTCCAGATTGCAAACACGTATTTTGTTTTTGTAAAAAATCCATAGACATTCATACTTCTGTACCGCCGAATTCCTCATCATATAGTTCAAATTCATTAAAGTGTAATGAATCAATTCCACCGAGTACTTAGGGCTTAATTGTATGTGACCGCTGTCGCCGCCTTATGATGAATAAAAAAATGTTATCATAAAAAATGTTTTATTTCGTCAACTATCAACAATATCTTGTAAACTATAGTGGCCCCATGGGAGGGTGTCGTGACTATTATCAATCAAACAGCGTTTATCATCTAGGGCATTTAGGGCTAATTTAGTTTGTTCAGTGCTATAAACGGAATGCTTTACTGAGCGGATTGTGCATTGGTTAACAATTTTTTCAACATTTTCTTTTAAACATTTTACATAATCATCAAAAGTAATTTTGTTCTTGACAATACAAGACTTTACACCTTTTGCTTTTTTCATACATTTTTGAACACCTTGAATTTTATATGAATACATTTTCGACCTCAACCCCACAAAATGTGTCATAATTTTACCATTTGCTTCATCCTTCATTAACCCCAAAACTTTTTTATTTACTAATGGAATCTGATAAACGTTATCTGGAGGATAATCGCTGGTGTCGAATTTGGAAAGATCTTTTTTGATGAGCTCATCATACACATCATTGCACTCAATATCGTAAATGAAACTGTCCGTGTCCGTATACAGAAGCTTGGGTTTTTTAGAAAAAGATTTTTTTAGCATGAAATTATAATGAAAATCATACATTACAATCTTTGAAATGTCTAAAATACACATACCAATGTAAAGTGGTTTGTTGAAAATGAGATTTGTTTTCTTCATTTCTATAGCTACCAGATCTTCGGCGAAAATTGTTAAATTATGAAATGCTGCATTGGAAATCAGATTGTTGGCACCATATCGACCCTCCCATTTATTAACCAATTTCACAATACGATGTTTTCGAATGTTTTCCATTGTTTTACCAAATACAGCATTATTCATTAACTTGAAGAGATTTTTGCTGAAATCGTTAGTGGCTTTTGATCGAAGTTGAGTGTTTAGTTCGATGTATGCCTTTAACCAAGAACTTTGCTTGAATTTTAAAATTCTATGTATTTGCGTAATTTTGACACCATTACTCACAGCTTGCTTTAAATTGCGGTAATGAATAACATATTTTGTTTTGTTGTGAAGAGTTGTTAATAGTTTTGGAAATTTGGACTTTGGAGGGGCCATATGTTCGGGGCAGAATGGAAAATCGCTGTGCAAGTCGTGAAGTGTTTCAGGGTATTCCAAATCCACCTCCAAAATATAACCCTCTGGAGCATCATCCTCGATTAAAGTAACATCGAAATTTGGTAAATCAATGGGATCAACCCACCCGAATCCATCGTATGGTAGATGTTGAATCATTGCCCACCCATAAAGATTATTCACATCGAGGTAGAGTAGGTAGTTTGATGGTTTGGATTCATCATATTCCGTCATGTATTTATTATTTGCTTCAGCATACCTATTTGAGCACATTGAAATTCCTCCTCTCAAACCCTTTTCAATAAACATAATTTGATCAATGTCTTTCAACAGCCTCAGCTCGCATTTTGTATATTTCAGCATACAATCCCAAGTATAACCTGGTAGAGTGAAATACCACGCTGGATCCAAACCATAAATGTTATGTGCATTGATTCTAAAGTTTTCAAAAACATCACTCAACAACAAAACATCTGTTTTCAAATACAGATCGCTGTATTGACCCAAATTCTGAATATTGAATTCACCCCATACTTTTTGAGCATGTGAATACTCCTCATCACTAATATTTTCATCATATAATTTCGAATAGAACATTTCTTTGGGTGGTAAACTTGTTTTTTCCAATCTAGTCATATTATCAACATAATCATAACAAAAAACCCCCTTACGTGTTAATAATTCAAATTGTTTTGAATTACATGAGGAAAATTCTCTCTTTAGATTTATCAAATCCTCCAATTTCAATGTGGATGCTAATGAACTCAAAGATGCATTTAAAAATCGTAGTGAATCGATATATCTAAATTTTATGCTGGTTTCATCATCATACTGAGTGAAGGAAATGTATTTTTCTTTATTGAGTGGAAGAATACTGAATTTTTCCACCCTTCCTATGGCTTTTAGAATGAAATGGGAATCGTAACCTGAGAGATTGTGGAATACAATGGGGACAATGAATTGTTTTTTGAAGTTTAAATTACAATTTGAGTGTGCAAAACCTCTTATATCTCCCGTGAAATGATCATGGTCAACAACAATCTGATCTGTGTGAATAAAAGGTTTCTCACAAATGTGACACTCTTTGGCCATACTCTTGTCCAACACTTCCGACATGGGTACAATTTTAGACATCTTATCTTCAACAAATTTCGCAATATTTTTCAGTTGATCTCCAAACCAACCTAAACAATCTTCGCCGCGGTAGCTTTTGTAAAAGGTTAGCGAGTCATCATAGGAACACTTGAATAAAAATCCAATGCTGAATGGAATATGCTCTTGGAAATTGACAGTTTTTAAATGTGTTAACTCAGCAGGAATTTTCTTCAAAATTGATTCGAAATCCCCATATATGATGAATGGTGCTTTTTGTTTATAAATATGATTTCTGAAGGAAACATGATCATATTTGGGGAATGAAATTTTTGAGTCATTTTTTGTTTCACACACACTTGAATGTTCACTCAAGCGTTCCTGAGACTGGAAATAGTTCAAACATCTATCGCAAATGAATATTTTATGTCTATTTTTTTCTCTTATTTGTGATCTCACTAACCTGGATAGATTTTTTATCAAGCAATAATGATATGAAATTTCAATCTCATTTTCAATATTTGGCAATGGTTCAAAATCATTAATTTTTGGAAAATATTTATTTTGAATGATGAGTAGGTTGACGTGTTTTTCCAATTTTTCACCTGTTAACCTACAAGGTAGAACGCTAAAGAATTCATTCTTTTCATTTTGAGTCATCTCCAACATATAAACATTCACACTTATATTATTTAATTTTTCGAATTTATGAATTTTGTTGACTGTCATTGGAAAATCCAAACCCTCTGTATCAAGGACGCGGGTGTAATGTGGATATGATTTGACTCTATCGGAATGGATTTTACTGGGGTACAAAGCAGCGACTATACACCAATAAAAGCATGCGTTATCATCATTTTTAATGTTAACACATGCTTTTTTCTTCGAAATTTGATTGGGCAAAGGAATGTAGGATGAAGCACCCACCCCAAAGCTATGTTTATTTACACAAATTTCTAGACTGATAATTCTTCCTAATGCCCACCCACTGTCACGTTCTTGAAAATCCTCCATTTTTTGCAAAATTGGCCTACTGATAAAATTATCAAACCACTCAATCAAATTGGTTCCCATGTCCAAAGTTTGATTTTTTGTGGGAAAATATTTATATTCGAGGTGCTCAACGTTATCTTTGCTAACAACGAATTCACCGCAAAAAGTTGCATTCACTTTTATGGCACTGAACTCTTTCAAAATTTTGTTGATTCTTTCTTTGAATAGGAAAAATGAATCACTAAAAAAATCCCCTAGATTCAAGTGTGTTTGGTTGATAATTACCCCAGTCCTTATGCGGGAGTCAAACGATGTTTTCAGGTCCTCTCACTTGACTCGACTACTGCGCTTGTGTCCTCCACCCACATGTGCCTCAAATTTCGACTTGATAAGCTTCCGGAATCTTTTCAAATGGCCCAAATTGGCCACCAACCTTTTTCTCAATCCAATGGATAGTGGTGCAGCCATCGCCCTTTGGAAGTCTCGGATGCTTTTATTTATATTCTTCAGCCAACGCTTTTGATCTTCATCGGTACATAGTAGGGGAAATGCCTCTTGGTACTTTGCAACAATGCAACTGCTCAAGGATGCAATTTCTTCAAATAATTTCATGTTGTGATAATTATTGTTTGTAACAGTAGCAGTACTCAACATCTACCAACAACAACTCAATCGTAAATGATGGGGCACCTAGAAACCGCAAGACTATTTATACAATCAACGCGACGTCGGTCGGCTCACCACATTCAATTATTGGCATCTGTCTGCGGTGTTCTTATCAGTAACAAGTCTCAGCCTGTGGTTTTCTTATCAGTTCACCGACTTCGGTTAGATCCACTATAAAGAAGGTTCGACATTCCGCATTTAGCACTCAGTTCACCGACTTCGGTTCCACTATAAAGAAGGTTCGACATTCCGCATTTAGCACTCAAGATGTGGTTAGCTTACACCGGTATCGGGACTAGACGATTACATAATCTGGTTTCCGCTGTAGAAAGCTTGTCACAACGATTCCGAAATTTGCAATTTGATGCTGAACACGAGGCTATCTATGGTTTTGGGAGATTCCATAGCCAGGAAGAATGTAGGAGGATTGCTGAAAAATACGAAGAAGCTGCTGACGCCTGCGATCTGTTCCTGGATACATCAG
Organism: Orchestes rusci; assembly: GCA_958502075.1. Lineage (NCBI taxonomy): Eukaryota > Metazoa > Arthropoda > Insecta > Coleoptera > Curculionidae > Orchestes > Orchestes rusci. Next base: position 26,527,676 of record OY293308.1, on the reverse strand, counting down.
ACCTGCATAGTTTCCTGCAGACCATGAAGCGTCTAGATTTCGAGGGCTATTTAGAAGATGTTGAAAAATTTGTTCCTATTTTGAAATAAATACAGTTGAACAAGAGTGTGTGTTTTACTCAGTTATTGATAAGAACACCGCGAGCTAAATTTAGAACTGTTGATAAGAGTGTGTGTGTGACGTGAAAACCACATGCTGTCTACTGGTGATAAGAAAACCGCAGGCTGAGACTCGTTACTGATAAGAAACCCACATCCTGTCTACTGTTGATAAGAAAACCACGGGCTAAATTTAGAACTGTTGATAAGGCTGTGGTTGGTGTGAAAACCCACATCCTGTCTAATGGTGATAAGAAAACTGCAGGCTGAGACTTGTTACTGATAAGAAAACCGCGAGCTAAATTTAGAACTGAACGATGATAACACTCACCCACAATATTCAATTTCTTCAAGGCTTGAATCATGAACTGTTCATAAAATGTAATGTCCTCCCCAATCCCCACAAAATACAATCACGAAACCTGCATTGGAACATTTTGAAACATCACAAACGTCAACGTCACATAAAAAAAACCCAAATTTCTAGAACCCCTTATCTCCCAACGAAACACCAAACGCGACAACACCGCTCGCAATTGACTACACCACCCACACATCAACGTCGTTACATCAAACGTCCAACAAAAACCCGACCTATCCAAAATCCCTGATCCCCCATGCACAAAACACCATACGCGACAACACTGGACGCAGCCGGCAACATCATCCACACACATCAATCCTGTCAACTATCAAGATCAACCCTACAAAACACCTGAACGCCAACGTTGCATCAAACGCACATCAAAAACCCGACCTATCCATCCCTGATTCAACCACAATCACATCGATCCTCCCAATTGTCAGTAACAACGCTACAACCCGCCACAAACGTCAATGTCTCTTCAAACGTCAACCACAAACCCTAAAATCCCAAAATCCCTTGAAGGGTATGATTGAACGTTTACGTTAACTTGACATGTCATTTTCACCATGGTTACGCTGTTAGCAAATGGAAGATTTGCATTAGTAAACAATCTCAACCGATACATTAACTTAACGTGACACAAAACACCATAAGCGGCCAGGGCGCACGTAGCCGGCAACACCACCCACACACACACACACGACCACACGAAACCGACAACATCGCCTACACGGAAATCCGCCGTCAACTGTCAGATCAACGCTATAAATATCCAAAACGTCACTCCAACCCTTGAATGACATGCGACGTTGCCACATCTATCTATCGAAAAAAAACCTCAAATTTAGGGAAAAACTCCTGAGGGTATAAAATGCCTATGTTAAATGCATAGGCGACGTTGCCAGATTTATCAAAAATTCCCTAAAATATAAGGGAAAAATTTGGATGATTTCAGGTGCCGCCATTCCCACTTACGACCCCTATTAATGTAGTAATCACCGATTAAAGAGCACCACGTCGTCACAGAATACATACATCATTAATCTCCGTCTGGCGTTTATCTGTAATGACTCTTTCTGTCACGAGAGATTGTTTAAGCTCCGCCCGTTTTCGATCCTACAGTTAAATTTGCGTTTTCTCATTTATTCACTATATTTATGGGTATTTTGGAAAAAAAATCGCTAATAGTTAAAGTTGAAGTATTTTTAAGTGTGTGAATTATTATTCTGTGATAATTTATATGTAACAATCACTAACTAACTTATTTTTCGTCCAGCGATCACTTCGGAGTGTCTCAGCTCATACGAGTCCAGATGAACTTGTCAATCTGGCAACGTTGCTTGGTTTTTCAGGTTCCCGTTTTTTTCCTTAAAAATCTGAGAGATTCAGTTAAAACTGAGGTTACCGTGTGGAAACATACCTCGTGCCATATTCGCCGATTTTCTGAAGAGTTTTCCGATTAAATCAAAATTTGATGAGAGCTCCAGCTTGGTCACCTGTATTAATTGCCCTAGTGCAGATTTGTTGATTTGAATTGTTAAAACTCACCCAGTTGTTACGTTCCAATTTAGTAAAGGGGAGTAAGTTTGAGCAATACGTCGCATCCGCCATAATGTGGAGAATGATTCAAAACATTCACAAGTAAGGTATACACATCTGCACTATCGCGAGTCAATTTTTCAGGTAATACATAGTTAAATTAAGGGTATTTTTGTTATTATACAGTTACCCCTGGTATATCTGGTTGTTGGTTGGTTGTACATTCCACGTTTCCCTGAACTGCCCTGCAGAGTGGGCGTCCGACTATTTGGTTCGAATTAAAAATAGTTCTGCACCTGACACATGGTTGTGGTAAAAGGCCACTAAGTGCATTTGTGGAGCAGACCTTCAGCCTGTCCACAAAGGATGAAATTTCTTTTTTTTTTTGTAGACATTTGTCTATTTGGGAATTTGAACAGTTTTTGGGTAAGTCTTACTGGTTATTCCATTTCATTAATCTTCTCTTCATAACTTCTTTTCATCACAAATTTCCTTTGATCTCATTTCATTACCCTGAATTTAATTGAAAATGTCCCGTAGTAATTGAATTGAACCATTTGTTTCACCCTCGTATTCTTTATCGATCTTAGTTCGTTTGTACCTGCTAGTAATGCGAATTCCTGCTGCGCGCCTTATGCATCGTTGCCACTTTCACGAAAAATGTATGTCTTTCCTTGAATCTTTATTATTGATTTTCCTCAATTACGTGATGTTCTTCAAAAATCATGCTTCGCAACTGGTTGGTTTATTTATATTCATTTTCTTTGGCGATCTTCATAACAGTTATTTTCTTTAAATCTTCCTTGTAATGAAATTTCGTTTGAATCTCCCGCTTATTATGGCAACAGGGTACTTTTACGCTTTTGAGCGCAAGCCCGTGTATTATTCTGAGATTTAATCTCAACCGTCATTCTTTTCGGTTACTTGCATTTTTGAATCCCATTTCATAAGAGGCTTTTACAGTTTTGTTCTACTTTTATAGACATCCTTCGGGGATTTTTTTCTATAAGACCTCGTCAATTAATTCCAGTGCATTGTTTTTGCTGATTTATTTGGTATTTTGTGCATTTTGGTGCCGTTAGTGCTGGAATTTTGCCACTTAGTGGGATCTGATTGAATTGGGTAAGTCCGCCATACTTCTATTCACGTGTTCGCATTTGAGTTTGAATTTTCGTATGCAGGATCAAAATTGTAAGTCCCTTGCCAAAATCTTGTGCAACGAACACCGTACAGACGCACAATCGGAATCATCAAGGAGAACTTTTCTCAGTTAGCCCTCCGAAAGAGGTAAAGTAGTTTGTCGTTTCATGAACGGCGTGCTCAGATTTTTTTTTTCTTCGCATAAGGGTTCTTTTCCCTTGCCCCGAGTTTTTCACTGAAAGCTTGGAGCTTGAATCAACATCAAGCCTGTTCTCCTGCGAATGCTGACACCTGTTAATTGGCAAGGTAGATTCCTACTCAACCCCATCTGTACCTGCCCGTGAAGAACCAACCCTCACCTTCATAACAACCAGCCAGACGTACTAGGAGTTGCGTAAGCCGTACAAAGACTTCATTTGCTAACAATTTATTTATTTGTATATAACTTGCACAAGCCAATATTTTCGTCACTATGACTAGTTAATTAATTTCAATTCACCATTTACTTTATTTGAGCGTTTATTTTTGATATTGCGTACTTGCTGAAATTTGTTGAATATTTTTCTGTAAAACAATCACGTGTTTGGGGACCCTTATACTGTTTTTTTTTAATTTTTAAATACGTATGTATTATTGATACCCTAGTGTAGAATCATATAGAACTGGTTCACAACAGTTCACATATCCACGTAATTTCGTGAACTGTAGTTTTGCTCTAATCAGTACGTATATAAACTGATTGTTCAATTTCCCAAACTTCGAGTTTTTTATTTAAACAATTTTTCTCTTTTCCTTCTGGAGTAGCATCTGTTTGTTATAAACAATAACTTGAAGATTGTAGTCTGTCTGCTAAGGCTACTGGCGCCCCTTCAAAATAAACCTACCCCAGTTCTCAACTCTGAGCTAGGGCACAGCTTTGCACCACTTTGAGCTACTAACAGATCTATCATCTTGAGGTTGAGAGAATTCAATTAATTTTGTTGAAACAGAGTGCAAGCGTTATACATTTTTGGCGCCCAACGTGGGGCCACTTTTTTTTTAATATTGGCTAAATTGTGCATGGCGCCTGAAATAGCATTTCTCGTTTGGCTGGAATTTATTTTCGAGCGGTGAATATTTAATAATTCTGTTTATTTTGTGAGGATTGTTTAGTGGAGTGGATTTTGAGGTGTTTTGATTTTTTTTTTTCAAAACTGTTTTTTTTTGTTCGTTTATAATAGGTCAGTTTTCTTGATTCCAACTTTCATTTTTGAATAGTTTGGTAACTTTTTTTGAAGGTTTGGGAAAGTAATTATTAACTATTTATCGAGTAACCACATCCACTTACCGCCTCAATCAGTGGATTATTGATATCAGTCTCCATATTTTTTTTTCCTTGTCCTTTTTACTCGAATTATTTTTATCGATTGCGACTTATATTTTTTTTTGTTTTTGCTTTTTCCCTATTACATATATACCTACTTATTGGTGATATCCACTTAGTATTATTTGAACTTGACTTATCTATTGAACTACCTATCTATATCTATCGTCATCTTCTTTTTGAACTGAACATTCGTGGCTTACCTGCTAAAGATGAAGACACTGTAAAAGAGCTTCGAGCTCGAATAAGACCTTTACTGAAACTAGAGAAACAAGGTAGACCAATATCTTACCCCATTTATGATTTGAACATCACTGAGGAACTAAAAACTATTAAGGAAAAATTAAAAAAAAGCCAAGATTTTGTCAAAACTGTTTCTGGTGCGGACGCTAAAAGTAAGTTTGAAAGAACCCAATCAAAACTTGTACACTTACTAAGAAGGACCGATAGAATACCCATGAAATCAGCATCCGAGGAAAAGAAACAGACTGAAGAAGAAAATCCGACTGATGAGGAGAACCCGAGGGAGAACCAGTCGAGGGCACTTCTGATGTCCGATATATTGTCATCTCTGGATCATTTAGAACAAATATCAAAACAGGATCCAAACCTAAGTGTTTATTTAGAGGAACTGCAGATCTTCGAAGTCAATGATAGTGACGAGGAATCTGTTGAATGCTCGAAGGACGCCTCGGACGACCCTGTTATCGTGGCACCAGCTTTTCTCACCCCATCTACTCCATCCAGGAACCAGAAGAAATCTTCTTCAGTACCAGTCAAGACATGGGATCTCCAATTCTCTGCAGAATCGAAACATATTTCTGTACACAATTTTTTGAAAAGAGTCAATGAGCTTCGAGTAGCTAGGAATGTTTCTGAGAGGGAACTTTTTGAACAATCTATTGATCTATTTACGGGGAAAGCTCTAAATTGGTTCAGAGCCAACAAATCTCAAACTGGAAGTCATTATCGGAGCTGCTCATTCGACACTTTGAACCACCAGACTACAGAGCGCGTTTATTCCGGGAAATCTTGGAACGAACCTAGGATCCATCTGAGGGCATTGTAGATTACTTATTCTGTATGCCCTTTTTCGTCGGTATGGAAACCTTGCGGAGGATGCTCAGCTGGATATAGTCACAAGAAATCTGGCACCTTTTTATGCTACCCAACTTCCTGTAGTAAAATCACTAGAGGAACTCGAAACTGAATGCTTGATACTAGAGACGAAAAAGTTCAGAGTTGAACATTTTGTACCACCATCAAAACGAAACAGACCTTTGTCGAACCTGATTTTTCCTTCGTATCATGTGAAGCCTCCGCATCACCACATCAGCCGATTGATGCCATTCATAATTCTACGCCAAAGAAGCTTATTTGTTGGAATTGTCAAGAGCCTGGACATCTTAATCGAGAGTGTCGGAAACCACGAAAAATGCATTGTTTTGGCTGTGGAACTGCCAATGTGACAATTAAATCATGCCCCAAATGTTCAACGGGAAACGGATATCGGAAGAGTCACTAGGTCGTATGATTACTCCTAAAGAACCTGCCCCTGCGGCCATTGATTATCTTGAGAATCGAAGCAAAATTCTATTAGATTATATAATTTCTCATGCCAAAGGTGATCGAAGACCTTACTTAGAAGTATCAATTTTGGGACATTCTATACTTGGACTTTTGGATTCCGGTGCATCAAGGACACTTGTTGGTCTTCCTGGATACGAAATTCTACAGCGTTTAGGCCTTCCACTCGAAAAGGAAACTATCACTTGTACCGTTGCAAATGGAGAGAGTTGCCGAAGCATTGGTTATATTCAAACACCAGTATGTCTCATGAATAAGACAAAACTAGTCGATATTCTTGTTCTTCCTGAGCTATCCCATACTCTCATATTGGGGATTGATTTTTGGACTACTATGCAGATTGTTCCTGACCTCTGGCAGAATGTTTGGCAGTTTTCTGAACATCCGCCGTCATCCCAGATTTGTTCTATCCAGGATGAAGATACTTTGACAAAAGAACAACAAGGCCAATTGAAGAATTTAATTGAATCAAAAATATCCATTATTGGCACCGAACTTGGATGTTGTGAATTGGCGGAACATGTTATCGAAATTTTTCCCGGAACTTCACCTATTAAACAGAGATACTACCCAGTTTCACCATTTAAACAGAAGATAATTGACGAAGAAGTTGAAAAGATGTTATCTCTTGGTGTTATAGAACCATCAAAGAGCGCTTGGTCCAGTCCAGTTTGTCTCGTGAAAAAGAAAGATGATTCATTTCGTTTTTGCATAGATTTTCGCAAAGTAAATGCTGTCTTAAAAAAAGACGCTTACCCAATACCATACATATCAGCTATTCTTGATCAATTGAGGGATGCCAAATATCTAAGTTCCATTGATATTAAATCTGCGTTCTGGCAAGTACCTCTTAGCCAGTCTTCAAGAGATTACACTAGTTTTACAGTACCTGGTCGAGGATTATATCGATTTTGCCGCATGCCTTTCTTAAGCTGGATTTATAGATTCGGTAAGACGTAAGGCGTATGCCGTAACGTAAGCCGCATCATATCAACATTCAAATAACCGTATTTCCATTCATACTCGACGCAACGACGTATCGCTAAAACGTAAGACATAAGGAAATGGTTCATTTCATTTCTTATGTCCTTACGCCTTACCGCGTTACGCAGGGGCATGCGTGTCCAATGATATTCTCAATAACCGATCCTAGATTACAGACGGACAACAATGACAACATTCTGTTTTGCACGAAAAATCCCCTTTGTTTTGTTTACCTGAATTTTGTGCTCGTATAATAATTACTACCTGGCATTTGGTATTTTCCTGGGTATATTTCCGATAAAAAGCATATCATTCGAAATTTGAGATAGGTATGTATATTCATTATGATTCCAACCCTTTACGTGAGATCTTGTGTTGTGTATTTGTGGAAATTATCAGTGAAATGGACAATGGATCACTCAAAAGGATGATCTTTGATTGAGTTGATTCAGCAGTGCCTACTTCATTATGATAAGACAAGAGTTCGAAGGACTTCAAAGACAATTATAAAAAGTGCAATGCTTGGGAAAGCATTTCAACTCTTCTCGAAATTACCGGTAAGCACATGGACATTTAGAATACACACCATAATTCCATAATATACATTAACACAAGAGCAAAACAAAAGTAATTGAGGTTATGCTGATTCCGGCTGATTGATATTTTGATATTCGAATAACGCAATACGGGAGCGCGAACCTTACGCCTTACGTATACTATAAATCGACACCTGAAAATTAACGCCGCTTTTCTTGTTGCGGCTTACGTTACGGCATACGCCTTACGTCTTACCTAATCTATAAATCCTGCTTTACTAACAAATGCACCCGCTACCTGGCAGCGAATTGTTGATACCGTTTTGGGGGCCGATTTGCAGCCATGCGTTATGGTATATTTGGATGACATCATTATCACGAACAGAACTTTCGAAGAACATCTGAAGACCTTGACCCTAGTTTTTGATAGACTACATGAAGCCGGACTTGTAATATCGCTTGGAAAATGTCACTTTTGTAGACCTCAATTGAAATATCTTGGTTATATAGTGGACAAGTTTGGATTAAGACCGGATCCCGAGAAGATCGAGGCCATCACAAATAGCATATTAGCACCATTAACTAATTTAACGAAAAAGAATGTAAAATGGCATTGGACTGACGAATGTGATAAATCCTTCAGGAGAATAAAGGAACTTCTCATTTCTGCACCAATTCTGACCTGTCCTGATTTCAATAAAACCTTTACTCTTCAATGCGATGCATCAGCGTATGGGATTGGCGCCGTACTCACTCAGGAGTTTGAGGTTGGTGAAAAAGTTATCTGTTACATGTCCAGATCTCTAAACAGACAAGAACAAAAATTAAGTGCCACTGAAAAAGAATGTTTAGCTGTTATTTATTTTGTTGAGAAAATGCGGCACTACTTGGAAGGAACTCATTTCAAGGTTATAACTGATCATTACCCTTTGCTATGGTTTCAACGACTCAAAGATCCCCAGGGACGTTTAGCAAGATGGGCTTTGCGATTGCAACCTTATGACTTCGACCTGATCCATAGAAAAGGAAAGATTTTCTATCACGAGCTGTTCCGGAAGTTGTTGATTCCATTGAGACCACGATTACTGATCCTTCAAAATTCTCAAGTTGCACTGATAAATGGTATTTGAAAATGGTTAAGTCAATCGAAGAAAACCCCAATAAATTTCCTTCGTGGCGATCAGAAAATAACATACTCTATAAATATAGCAAAGCTTATATTCAACAACTATGTTCATCAACTGACCAATGGAAGATAGTTGTACCAAAAGATTTTCGCAGTTGTATTCTGAGTCGATGTCATGATTTTCCAACTTCTGGACATTCAGGAGTTTCAAAGACTTATTGGCGTATTCAAAACTTGTATTATTGGCCTAAATTGAAATCTGATGTGACTAGCTATGTTCGATCTTGTAAAGTATGTGCCCAACAGAAAGTTGAACAGAAATCTCCAGCAGGGCTTATGAGTTCAAGACCTGAAATAAAGGAGCCGTGGCAAGTTATAAGTTTAGACTACATTGGACCTTTGCCTAGATCTAAACAAGGGAACTGCTATGTTCTTGTGATAACTGATTATTTTAGTGAATATGTTCTCCTTTATCCGTTACGTAATGCCAAGTCCAAATCACTCGTGAAAAATGTTGAAGAAAATGTATTTCTGACTTATGGAACTCCGCCAAGTATCATATGTGATAATGGACCTCAACTAAAATCTAAAGAATTTCAGAGCCTTGGCCAGAAGTATCAGACGAAAATTTTCTACACTGCAAATTATTTTCCTCAAGCTAACCCCACAGAGCGAACCAACCGAGTCCTCAAGACGATGATAAGAAGTTATATAAGCAATGATGACCAGCGCACTTGGGATGTTAATCTTGCATCCATTGGTTGTGCCCTCCGTACAAACAAACATGACTCAATTGGTTACTCTCCATATTTTGTAAACTTTGGTAGAGAACATAAGCTATTTGGAAAGGATTATCTGGACCAACCCTCCGAAGAATTCTCAAAAGTAATCGAGAGACGCATCAGCGGTTTCCAGAAATTATACAAGGATGTCCATCATAAAATTGAAGTTAGTCGAATTCGTCAAAAACATCAATACAATCTTCGTAGACCTGTTACCTACCAGCCTGGACAGAAAGTTTGGCGACGCAACAAAATCTTATCTGATTCCGCTAAATATTTTAATGCAAAATTAGCTCCAAAATTTATCGGACCATTCTCTATCAAGCGTAAGGTTGGAAGTTGCACCGATCAATTAACAGATGACTGTGGAAAGGATAAGGGAGTTTGGCATGTTCAAGACTTGAAGCTGGATAACAGTGATAACAATTTCCATGGGGTAGATTCGATGGGTAATGACGGTTCAACTCATTAGTTTGGTGTGATTTAGTATTTATATGTTATCAACTTTTACAGTTCATTATAGTAGGTATTTATGTCTTTTGTCATTTCAAGTCGTTGGTTAAATTTCTTTCGAAATTTTCCCTCCTGTCGAAGGAGAGGGGGAGTTGTTACGTTCCAATTTAGTAAGGGGGAGTAAGTTTGAGCAATACGTCGCATCCGCCATAATGTGGAGAATGATTCAATAAATTCACAAGTAAGGTATACACATCTGCACTATCGCGAGTCAATTTTTCAGGTAATTACATAAAGTTAAATTAAGGGTATTTTTGTTATGATACAGTTACACCTGGTATATCTGGTTGTTGGTTGGTTGTACATTCCACGTTTCCCTGAGCTGCCCTGCAGAGTGGGCGTCCGACTATTTGGTTCGGATTAAGAATAGTTCTGCACCTGACACATGGTTGTGGTAAAAGGCCACTAAGTGCATTTGTGAAGCAGACCTTCAGCCTGTCCACAAAGGATGAAGTTTCTTTTTTTTCTTTGTAGACATTTGTCTATTTGGGAATTTGAACAGTTTTTGGGTCAGTCTTACTGGTTATTTCATTTCATTGATCTTCTCTTCATAACTTCTTTTCATCACAAATTTCCTTTGATCTCATTTCATTATCCTGAATTCTATTGAAAATGTCCCGTAGTAATTGAATTGAACCATTTGTTTCACCCTCGTATTCTTTATCGATCTTAGTTCGTTTGTACCTGCTAGTAATGCGAATTCCTGCTGCGCGCCTTATGCAACGTTGCCACTTTCACGAAAAATGTATGTCTTTCCTTGAATCTCTATTATTGATTTTCCTCAATTACGTGATGTTCTTCAAAAATCAAGCTTCGCAACTGGTTGGTTTATTTATATTCATTTTCTTTGGCGATCTTCATAACAGTTATTTTCTTTAAATCTTCCTTGTAATGAAATTTCGTTTGAATCTCCCGCTTATTATGGCAACAGGGTACTTTTACGCTTTTGAGCGCAAGCCCGTGTATTATTCTGAGAATTAATCTCAACCGTCATTCTTTCCGGTTACTTGCATTTTTGAATCCCATTTCATAAGAGGCTTTTACAGTTTTGTTCCACTTTTATAGACATCCTTCGGGGATTTTTTTCTATAAGACCTCGTCAATTAATTCCAGTGCATTGTTTTTGCTGATTTATTTGGTATTTTGTGCATTTTGGTGCCGTTAGTGCTGGAATTTTGCCACTTAGTGGGATCTGATTGAATTGGGTAAGTCCGCCATACTTCTATTCACGTGTTCGCATTTGAGTTTGAATTTTCGTATGCAGGATCAAAATTGTAAGTCCCTTGCCATAATCTTGTGCAACAAACACCGTACAGACGCACAATCGGAATCATCAAGGAGAACTTTTCTCAGTTAGCCCTCCGCAAGAGGTAAAGTAGTTTTTTGTTTCATGGACGGCGTGCTCAGATTTTTTTTTTCTTCGCATTAGGGTTCTCTTCCCTTGCCCCGAGTTTTTCACTGAAAGCTTGGAGCTTGAATCAACATCAAGCCTGTTTTCCTGCGAATGCTGACACCTGTTAATTGGCAAGGTAGATTCCTACTCAACCCCATCTGTACCTACCCGTGAAGAACCAACCCTCACCTTCACAACAACCAGCCAGACGTACTAGGAGTTGCGTAAGCCGTACAAAGACTTTATTTGCTAACAATTTATTTATTTGGATATAACTTGCACAAACCAATATTTTCGTCACTATGACTGGTTAATTAATTTCAATTTACCATTTACTTTATTTGATATTGCGTGATTGGGGACCCTTATACTGTTTTTTTTATTTTTAAATACGTATGTATTATTGATACCCTAGTGTAGAATCATATAGAACTGGTTCACAACAGTTCACATATCCACGTAATTTCGTGAACTGTAGTTTTGCTCTAATCAGTAAATAAACTGATTGTTCAATTTCCCAAACTTCGAGTTTTTTATTTAAACAATTTTTCTCTTTTTCTTCTGGAGTAGCATCTGTTTGTTATCACTAATAACTTGAAGATTGTAGTCTGTCTGCTAAGGCTACTGGCGCCCCTTCAAAATAAACCTACCCCAGTTCTCAACTCTGAGCTAGGGCACAGCTTTGCACCACTTTGAGCTACTAACAGATCTATCATCTTGAGGTTGAGAGAATTTAATTAATTTTGTTGAAACAGAGTGCAAGCGTTATACAGTTTCAACCCAAACACATGCACATACTATAAGACTCACTTACATCTGTAGTAACTCCGAACTCTCTTGGCAATCTGGTATTTCTGTTTTTCAGGCCCGTTACTAGTAATGAGTGTATGTAACTGGTACGTGCTGTTTGTTAGAGGACTGTATGTTACCTACAGTCCATTCACTGTACATATCTCATTCTTCGTTCAAAACTCACCCACACTGACATCTAGACCAAATTTGAGACAATCCTCTGTCTCTGAACTCTTTAGTACTCCAAGGGCAGATCCACTTCCACCCACCCAAACTAACCCACTGGAAGACAGTGGGGCCTAAAACTCTAGGTCATGCATTGGCTCTGCCAGGCTGTCATCAGGCCAAGGATCTCATACGGATCCGTGGTCTGGTGGCCGGCAACCGATAAGACCACTTATGTACTGAAGCTGGACCGACTGCAAAAGATCGCTTGTTTGGGTTCAACAGGCGCAATGAGGACAACTCCTGGAGCAACACTGAACATCCTCCTCGGACTGCCAGAGCTTGTTACGGTAAATCCATTAATTTTCCGTAACATCGCTTTACATCTATACAATCCACTTTGGTACTACTTATTCGTATTGGCAAGACCGCAATATCGTCGAATTATTGTCGATATCGAAATACACCTGCTACACCTGTATGAACGTTGGCTGGAAATCAATACTTACTCTATGAGTATTATGATCCGATCAACACCGTCTGCGAATTGAACCCAATGTGCAAGACAAAGAGCGATATAATTCGAAATGTTAAAATCGTATACAGCTGACGATTATTTACACTTATAATGTACTAATTTGGGGTTAGTTTGATTTGTTGATATCGGTTAATTAATTACCCGGTGTTGTAAGTGTAATTAGCAGTAATTGATTGTGTTGTCAAGTACTGAAGTGATTGTACCTCCCAGATGGTTCTTCTGATATCATACAGTACCATGTGAGTGTTTCGACCAATGAATGAGCATGAAGGGTATCGATTTATGCGCAAGGTGCTAGTTTTAGGGCAATCCATTTCAACAGGTGAAAAACTTTCTTGCTCCTCCTGAGACCATTGTACCGGTAAGGTGTGACTTTTTTGTGCAAGGGGTTTGTAGGCACTTTTTGGGGTAATTTATCTTTCACCTACTTTCTTTGGTTTTCTTTGAAGTGCACACTTATCTAAACCTTTTATTCAATATACCTGTACACTGCAAAAGTGTTAATTTTTGCATAATTAGTGCGTAGTGTACGCCATTTTGCGCGTGGGCACGCTTATCTTTACCTTTTCACCTTTCTGGCTTATATTGAAGTAAAAATCGGTTAAACCACTAATTGAAGACGATGACTGCCTGGATTTACATTTCACAGTTCCACCTGGATCCTGGACACGTTGAGGTGTAGCTTAAATGCAACTTTCGGATTCCGGAGTGTTTCTGTTGGATCTGGTAGTGGATCGATGGAAGTGGACTGAGGAGTCTTAAGCCAGAAACCTACCTATACCTATATTTTCCTCTACCTGGAATTGAATCATTGGTGAACACGAGTACTGGGTCCTTTATCGCTGGAAAACTTGACCAGGTGAGTCAGAGCTTTGTTAAGATATTTTATATCTCTGCTTCGGCAGTCTTTTTACGAAGATTTTGACTCATCTTGTCTGGTGAAACAGCCCAGTCTCTGTTTAATGTAACCAAGTTTCTTTTAAGTCACATTCTCTCTCTTTTACCTACTTTGTGCCCCTTCAACTTTGATTATCTTCAAGTCTCTTCAAGTGTCCTGCAGTCCTCTTGATTGCCTTTTGTATTGCGAAGTACGTCACCGGATCTCAGGGGACGAGAATTTTCTCTTCTTATCTAAAATACCTAATTCCTTTCATTGATGTTAAAGATTGGATTGGTTAGTCAATAATCAATACCAATTCTTATTTATCTAAATACCTTATTTTGTATTTTGGGAAATTTCCTGATTGGAATTTCCATTTATCAATTGAGTTTTTGAACTGGTTTTGATTGAGACACACTCAAATATTTTGTCTGTATTTTGCTTAAAAATTTAATTATCTTTACCTACTCATTTTCAATTGTATTATCAAGTGTATCTGAGGAATAGTGAGCTGGGTTTTCATTAACATCAGTTTCGGTACTCAGATTCACTCTTTTTGACACTGTTGGTGAACCTCTTACTGTGTGTACTTTCTTTTCATGTGCTGGATCATTTGTGGAGACACTCTGATGTGACGTCACAGTGGAGCTGATCCCGTCCAGACACACTCAAACAACCTGCCACCATTGATGGATGTCCGTTCCTGACGAGAGAGCCACAAGGTACACACACACCCAACAGAGGTCACCAAAAACTTATTGAAGTTGTCAACTTATTTGTCAGTTGATAGACTGTTGTTTTTTTAGAATGATTTTAATTTGTTGTACGCACACACCTACGAAAACAAGTCAGCACTTCATGCCCGGACCTAAACACCCTGAGTAAAATTTCTTAATGGTTTGTTGATGAGGCAAATTATTGATAAATAAACTCATTGAACTTTCTCTTGGTGAGCTAGCCGATAACAAGAGTTAAAGTTGTGTAACAAGCTAGGACTCTGGGTGAAGAGGAAAGCGATGGCTTCCTATAGTAGGATGGTTGCCCAGAAGACATGGAGGAACAGGGAAATTGAAGTTGGCCACACAAGAATATCATCACTGGTGCGGAGCAAGTTACCGCTTCTATCGACCGGGTTGACACCCACGGATGGTCGCCTCCTTGGTCGTCTCAGACTCCAAAGGAGCTTTCAGGTTCACGTACCGACGAGGGAAGAGTGGCTGACCAAACCGATGGAGGCGCCTGTCAACACTCAAGTCTGGTTCACAGATCGCTCCAAGGCTGAACGCACGGGTTCGACTGGAGCTGGAATTTTGAGGGCTGACAAGAACACTGGCGAAGCTTTTCCCCTTGAAAGACTTGCAACAGTCTTCCAGGCGGAAATACTCGCTATCCTAAAGGTTGCTTCCAGAGATGAGGTGAAAAGAGGAATGGAGAATAACATTGTTATCTACTCCGACAGTCAAGTGGCACTTAAAGCAATCACCAAACCAAGGATAAGCTGCCCGCTGGTCCAAGAGTGTAGGGATGCGCTGCAGGGGCTGGGTGAGAACAAGAGGGTCAAACTAGTATGGGTCCCAGCAACAGCAACCAGGGTAGAGTTGGAGTACCTGAGCTGGAATAGTCTGCTCCTATTTACGACAAGAACGGGCCGGTTTGAGTAGTTGGGTTGGCCAAGCGGGGATGGCGAAAAGGGTCACTAGGCCTACTCACCGGGATCTGCCTCCCCACCTTCACCATTACCATTAACAAAGCACCCTGGACTAACTTGCTGACGTCACCGAAAAAACCCTTATTTGGTGAGTCCTTTCCATTTTATCGTTTGGGAGACATCAAGCAACACTACGACCGTCACCAATTATACTGTTGTTAATTTTGCCTATAGAAACACTTGTCCAACTCTAACTTATTTATTTTCCGAAAACTATTTATGTTCAGTCACGTATTTATGTTTTCTTTAACTCTGTCCGTTTTCAATTAATGCAGCGATCACTAAAACACAACTGTTCTCTCTATGGCAGAGTCTCTTTTTATATCCCAGCAGTCCCCTTCGTCGAAAAAGCCAGAATGTTGAAAACTGTAGAAGGTTCTATGCTGTCTGGTTTCGCTGGAATGTACTAGAAGCCAATCCATACACAGTGGTGGAGATTGCCGCTTTCATAGGACAAATACCGGCGAGTTCGGGTGTCTGTGACACATGTTTCGTCACAATATCTAGGCCCCTGTACATTCGTTGTGTGATATCGTCTAGATTCAATCAAAGTTCGAGATTTTGGTTTTCATTCACCTACGTTTCACCGTCATACTCAACACATAACTGGCACATTATTATCGCACTCATTTCTGTAAGCGCCTATAGTGATCACTTAGCGGTATTTAACATCAATGTTGGTGAACCCCCAACAAATTTGTTTATTATTTGAAATTATTGTCTTGTAAAATTGTCACATTTCTAGAAACTGACTTGAATTATTAACATTATAATTTGACATGCTCTCTTGATCTCTAATCTATTATAAAAAAAAACAGAAGAGTGGTTACTATGAAATTATAAAAATAATAACAAAAAAGAAAAGAGAAATAAAAGACGCGAAATTTTAGCCCGTTTCTCTTTAGAAAACAAAAAATATTCCTAAATGTCTTGTACTCTTATTCAGTGGAAGTTAGAATTGCTGAATAAAACTGTGAATGGTCAATGATTGTTTTTATGACCACATTATTAAACCAGCACCTATCGAAGCCCTACTCTACTATGGATGGATCGCCATATTGAGTGTCCATTACATATGTTGGTCATTCGAGCCGGATATTTGGAGTCTCTGAAACGTATACCATAAGTTGGTCCCTCTTGCTCGGATATTCGATGTCTCTGGAACCATGTTGATAACTCCTTGCATGGATATTTGGTGTCTCTGAAACGTGAGAATACGTTTCCCCCACAAGGAAAAGTCTATTGAAATCAAACACCCCAAGAAAAGATCTCCCGGAGTCAAAAATACGTCACTGTCAAAAAAGGATGTCATGTTCCTGACAAGGATTTGTTTATTATACGCTGACAGAGATGTGAAGATCATTATGGTCAAGTTCCCTAGCAAATGAGAGGATTGGGTGAGATTGATCCATATTATTGCTTTTCTGCTTCGTATTCAGACTGAACTGTGGTATCTGAAGATCGTTTGTGTTCAAACGCCAAAGAAAGTGAAAGACAGTATCGTTTTCAAAATTAAAATTGAATGACATTCAATGCTCCTCCTAACTCCTGTATGCCTACATCTAATTGTTTTAGCCTAGCGTATTGCTTTTGATATTTTATTTGAGACAAATGGAAGAATTGAAAAAGGAGAAAAAATCTTCGACGGCTCGAATCACAAAAATTCACAATTGGGTTACTGCTAACAAAGATAAATCAGATGAGGATGTCATCTCTCAATTTATTGTAAAGAAAAACCTCCTTACTCAGTACTTCCAAAAGTATGACGATGTAATGCAAAATTTAGAAATGTTGGATGAATAGCTACCTAATTAATGATGATCAGGATGAAGTTGAAGTTAAATGTAGTGCCTCCTTGGGTACCTTGAACTCAAAATCATCTCCTCGCTCAAACTCAAGCACCTTATCAGTTCAATGTAAAGCTCCATCTGTTAAGTTGCAAGAACTCACTCAAAAACCATTTTCTGGTGATTTCTCTGAATGGAACTCATTCATTCAATTGTTCACAACACTCTTCATAAATAATGACGTTTTAAATAATCTGCAAAGATTTATTTATCTAAAACAATTGCTCAGAGGTGAACCTTTCAACTTAATTGATGCGATTGAAGTAATTGAGGAGAACTTTAATATTGGTTTGGATACTTTACACTTTACGTGATAGGTATGAAAATAAGGCACGTATAACAAGTATCCTCATCAAAAGACTGCTGAAGGTTCCATCTTTAGAAAAATGCTCAACTCGGAATCTTAGAAATTTCCTGACTCAAACAAAACAAACTCTGAATTCTCTTGAAAATATGAATTTGCCCACTGAGCATTGGGAATTGATTTTAATTGAAATCTTTTTGGAAAAATTGGATTTTCAAACTCATGAAGCCTTTGAATTTGAATTGGGTCCAAAACAACTTTCCACACTCAAACAATTTTTTGGTTTTCTCGAAAAAAGATGTGAAGTTTTAGAGAAAATGAATGACTCCGAATTCAAAGGCACTCCAAAAAAGATAGTTCATTTTTCAAGTTCAAACCTCAACCAGGAATCTCAATCACCTGCAGAAACAAGATTTCTGCAAAATTGTTATTTTTGTCAAGACCCATCACACAAAATATATCAATGCACTCGTTTCAAGGCACTCTCGCCACAAGATAGATTACAAATAGTTTCGAGTAAAAAACTCTGCAAAAATTGCTTAGGTAATAGACACCAAGTTGAAGGGTGTGACTCAAAAACAACATGTCTATTCTGTTCAAGAAAACATCACTCTCTACTTCATAATGATAATTCCACTCAAAGAAGAAATTTTAGACATCAAGTCGGTTCTTCAAGCACAAACTCAAGATTTACTCAAATTAATCCACTTTCCCCATCCCAACAAAGCGTTGCTCAACCTCCTGTAGATCTTAAAATTTGTACTCTCAGCTCCTCTAGTGAACCAATTCAAAAGACAGCCTCTGGTTCACACTTTTCCAATAGTCCTTTCTCTGGCAATGAAATATTATACGCAACAGCCCTTGTCACTCTCTACTCTAAGAATAATGAAGAAATCCATGCTCGAGCCTTACTGGATTGTGGCTCGCAAGTCTCTTTCATATCACAAGAACTTGCAAATAAGTTGGAATCCAGACCATACCATAAAACTCTAGAAGTTTGTACTCTCGCTCAAACTTGCTCAGTTTCTCATCAAATGTCAGATGTGGAATTTTATCCATATAAAAACAGGGATAAAAAGTTCATCGTCTCATGTGCAGTTCGTGATACTATCACATGCAAGTTACCTCAAACTCCAATCAATCGCTATAGATTATCTTTTCCAGCGAATATTTGTCTAGCTGACCCCTCTTTTTCTGTTCTAGAAAAGATTGATCTTTTAGTTGGAGCACAAGTATTTTGTGAAGTCTTGAGAAGTGGATTAATCAAACTCGGAATTGGACTTCCTACTCTGCAAAATACTGGATTAGGCTACATACTTCTTGGAGAATTTCCCCGAAATTGCTTATTAACAAGGACTCCGCATCTCGGTACAAATTTGTGCATTCTCCTTCCAATCCAGAATTGATGGCTTTGGGCTCAGTTTCTGAGGAAATATCTCTAAATAAAATTCTAGAAAAGTTCTGGGATATAGAAGAAGTTCACTCTCCAAAATCCACAAATCTAGATAACTGTGAAGAAATAGCAGAACAAATTTTCAAAGATACGACAAAGATTCTTCCCTGTGGAAAGTTTCAAGTTGATTTGCCCTCGATTTCACTTCTTGAAAATCAGAAATTTGTTGACTCGTTCTATGTAGCTCGAAAAAGATTTTTTAGCTTGGAAAATAAACTCTTAAAAAATGAAAATACCTACTCCAAATATAAGGATTTTATAAAATAATATATATCTCTAGAGCATGCAAAGGTGATCCCTCTCACTCTACACAATGATTCAGGTCAAAACAAATATTTTCTGCCTCACCACTGCGTCATAAGAGACGATAGTATTACAACAAAGTTAAGAGTCGTCTTTGATGGAACGTTCAGGACCACCTCTGGAGTGTCTCTTAATGACATATTGTTGAAGGGTTATACCACTCAACCCGATTTATATGATATTTTGATCCGATTTAGATTACCTCTGTTGGCCTTTCCTGCAGACATTGAAAAAATGTTCAGGCAGATATTGATAAACCCCGATCAAACATTTCTACAGAATATTCTTTGGAGCAACTCGCCTCAAGGAAATCTACAATGCATCGAATTGAAAACTGTCACTTACGAAACTAGCTCTGCTCCATTCTTGAGTACAAGGTGTTTAAAAGAACTTGCTCTAACTCAACAAGAGGTTTTTCCACTAGCCTCTGACGCTATCATAAACTCCTGTTATATGGATGATATACTCTTTGGTGCTGATGATCTACCAACTCTATGTAAAGCTTACAAGGAAATCACTGAACTCTTATCAAAGTCAGGAATGTCTCTTCATAAGTGGTGCTCCAATTCTCCAGACTTCATGAAATGTATTTCATCAGATGCATTTTCAAGTCCAAACTATATTATTTCTCCTGAAAACAAGACAAACAAGGTTTTGGGTCTCTTCTGCGACTCCCAAGTTGACAAATTTTCTGTCTATACTCCGCATATCGAGATTCAAGACTCTTATGCCAAACGCCAAGTCCTCAGCCTTATCAGTCAAATATTTGACCCTCTTGGGTTGATCAAACCCATCACTGTAGTGGCCAAGGTTATAATGCAAAAAATCTGGATCTCCAAGATTGGATGGGATGAAAATTTGTCTCAAAAGATTCTCAATGAATGGCTTATTTATTTAAAAAATAAAAAATTTTTTGAAAAACTTCAAAATTCCAAGATGTTTACTAATATCAACCGAAATTGGTAAGGTGGAAATTCATTCATTTTCTGATGCAAGTTTAAAAGCATACGCTGTTTGTTCGTATTTACGAGTAATTTATAATAATGGAAAAGTTTCTTGTACTTTGATTTCTTCTAAAAGTAGAATTTCTCCACTAAAGAAAAAACTAACTATCCCTAAGTTAGAACTAAATACTAAAAAATAATACATATTTTTCAAACGAAGGTTTCACTTGATTCAGTGAATTTATGGTGTGATTCCGAAATAGTTGTGGCTTGGGTAAGTTCTCATGCGTCACGCTGGACTCCTTGGGTAGCCAGGCGTGTAGAAGAAATTCAGGAACTTATAAAAATGTGATTTCAAGTATGTCAAATCCCAAGACAATCCAGCTGACATATTGTCACGGGGTATGTTACCCACTGATCTCATTCGGTCTCAGATATGGTGGCAAGGACCTAGCTTTCTTTTGGATTCTCATTCAAACCTCTCTAATTATAACCCAAAAAGCTCGACTTCAAGAAGTGTCCCTGAAGAGAAAAAGGCTTCCCATTCAACTCAAGTAAATGTTTCATCGATTTTCTTTCTCAGAAATATTCTGATTTCACTTCTCTGCAGAGACTGGTGGCAACAATTCTAAGATACGCACATAACTCGAGTATTATTAAAGGCAAAATGTTTGGATCTCTTACAGGGCTGAACTAACAATCATAAAACTGCTTCAAGAGAAGTATGTTTCTCGCGAAATCTCGGATATACAGTCACAAAAAATAATTGCTTATAAAGCAATTCTCTCTCTAAACCCATTTCTGGATTAAAATGGAATGTTACGGGTTGGAGAAAGACTCCAGAACGCAGATATCACCTACGATCAAAAGTTTCCTCAAAAGGGAACATTTAAAACTATTACATGCGGGGACTCAAAATGTCAAATTTTCGCCTCAAGTATTGGCCTCTGAGTGGATTAAGAGAAGTTAAAAAATTATTATTCAGTGTCTCAATTGTTTTCGGTTTAAAGCTCAAGCTGCTTCTCAAATAATGGCTGATTTGCCAGCAGATAGGTTATCTCCCTTTCCCCCTTTCCCCACCAATGTTGGTGTCGATAGCATCAGAAATTTCCTGGAAACTTATTTCTCCGAAATCTCCCCATCATGGTGGTATTTGGGAAGCCGCTATAAAGAGTGCGAAATATCATCTTATAAGGACTGTTGGTATTCAAAATTTAACTTTTGAATTGTTGAGTACTACTCTTGCTCAGATTGAAGCAGTTCTTAACTCAAGACCTCTATCTAAAATGTCAAATGATCCCTCTGATTTGTCTCCTTTAACTCCGGGACATTTTCTAATTGGCAAACCTTTGACCTCCTTTCCAGAAAAAGATGTTAGTGATTTACCTCAAAATAGGCTCGATATTTGGCATAAATCTCTTCAAATGCAACAGATATTTTGGAAAAGGTGGAAGGTGGATTATTTGAATAGACTCCAAAACAGACCTAAGTGGTTTTACCCGTCAAAAAATATTGAAATATATGATTTGATCTTGATGGAGGATGAGAACACTCCTCCGTTGTGTTGGCCTTTAGCCAAGGTGATAGAGGTATTTCCTGGAAAGGACAAAAGGGTACCCTGACCCTTTTGTCCTTAAAATTGAATCTAAAGTTGGAATCTTCACAAGGTCTATATAAAAAATCTTTCCTCTTCCTGATAATCCATGAATGATGTTCATGTTAAAACATTTGAATATCTTAAGTTTTGTGTTCACTCGTTAAAGTGTTCAATTGTTGACTGTGAACTTCTTTTCTTTTGAAGCACATACTTCAACCGGGGGCAGTATGTTGGTGAACCCCCAACAAATCTGTTTATTATTTGAAATTGTCTTGTACAATTATCACATTTCTAAAGAGAAACTAACTTGAATTCTTAACATTAGGCGGATTTTGGCTTTAACCAGGTTACGAATTTTCCAACCTAACTTTTCTTCTTAGTAGGGGCAAATCTCTTGATAGGTTCCTTATTAGGAAGTTACGTTACACCATAAATAATACTTTTAGTAACCAGAACGCTTTGGGGTTTGATCCCGAGCTTGTATCGATACAATAACCAATCACTTACCAAACCTGGTGACAACAAATCGTTACCTGGTTAACGCCAAAATCCGCCTCTTGATTTGACTTGCTCTCTTGATCTCTGATCTATTATGAAAAAAAAAACAAAAGAGTGGTTACTATGAAATTATAAAAATAATAACAAAAAAGAAAAGAGAAATAAAAGACGCGAAATTTTAGCCCGTTTCTCTTTAGAAAACAAAAAATATTCCTCAATGTCCTGTACTCTTATTCAGTAGAAGTTAGAATTGCTGAATAAAACTGTGAATGGTCAATGATTGCTTTTATGACCACATTATAAACCAGCACCTGTCGATGCCCTACTCTACTATGGATGGATCGCCATATTGAGTGTCCATGACAATCAATTTGGTTTATTTTTAACTGAGTAATTAAGCACTTTTGTCCCTATTGGAAAAGTTGAATGTTAAAAACATTTCAAACTTATAAAACTGGCCTATTGATTTGTTTCTCAATTATTTTTGGCGCTGAACTGAATCTTGAGGTGTGAGGTTAAATTTCACTAGTGTTGGTAGAGTTATATCGATATCGACGAGTGTTTATATTGTTGTACATATTACATAGTTGTGAATAAGTTGTATATTTCTGGTCAATTCTAATCTTTGGTGTACGCAGTAGTTTTCCCGTTTTCCTTCATATTGGCGGTCTTGGGTTAAAAGCAAATCAGAGTCGCAACAACTGTTTTTTTAGAGTGTTTCTACTCACGGCCACTCTTCGCACGAGTTAGCAACGTTCAACAATCTGCCCCAGAAAAACCCTTTCCTCCCCCTTTCTTCTTTTTTTTTGTTTATCTTATTGTAACAGCATCAGTTATGATCATAGTTAATGTCAAAGGACGTAATTTTGGGGTGGTAGGTTAGCAAACGCACTAACATGCTTCTACTGAAGCCGCTAAATAATACTTTTAGTAATTTTGAATACATTTTGATTGCAACTCCAATTTTGTCAGGAGACTGTTCATCATTAGACGCCAAGGCTTGGGTGAGAGGCAGCTGCCCTGGGACTCTGGGGGGCAACCTCCTTGCACGTCTGCCTCTACATGACAATCTCCTAATGACGCTTTCACCTGGCGATCCCGAAGAACGGACCGGACGAAACTCACAAAGGAGACGGAGTTCCCCTGGCCCTAAGAGACTCGCAAATGACGTCCGTTTTAGCCTTATCAAATGCTTTTTCCACGTCAAAGTACAGGATCAAGGCGACCTTTTTGTCGTTTAAAGTTCTTTCAGCTAGTTGCACTACGGCATGGAGAGCCGAATCCTTTCTCTTGCACTTGCAGTAAGCGTGCTGGTTCCTGTGAATTGAAAATCTCGAGAGAATCTCCTCCTCCGTCAAATACCTATCGATCATCTTTTCTGATACTTTCATTTGCGAAGATGTCAAACTGATTGGCCAGGGGCATTTTGGTAGCCCGTAGTCATCCTTACCAACTTTTGGGACAAATACCATCTTGGCGGTTTTCCATTCATCTGAGGTCCTGTCCTGAGGGGATGCTGGCTCGGAAGATGGACTTGAGTGTTGGTATGGGCAGAAGCTTGGCTCTCTGCATCATCGCCGAGAAAATCCCATCATATCCTGCTTCCTTGTATGGACTGAACTCACTTACGGCCTACTCTAATGGATTAATCGGTAACGATGTTATTTGCCGTATCCCGGTCAGCCATGAGGATAGGGGTGGGAGCCAGTGAGGGGTTTGTACTCTCTCCTGGAAAATGAGGAGTAGGTGTGATGAGTCATCCCAATTGTCAGTCCATGTGCCAACTTCCCTTTTCAACAGCCTTATCTCTGTTGTACCCTCTAAGCCGAGTAAGGTATCCCATTAGAGCAGTCCCCCTTCCTTGAAAGCTCGGCAGTGCGTCCTCCTGGGTGCTTATTTTTGACGGGTAGGGAGAAGAACAGTGGGAGATTCTGTAACGTAAAGCGAAACGATAACGATGGATAACCACCGCCGACTGATTTGGGTCTCGCGTATCAAGCTGTTTTATCTATAAATATTTGTCTAATTCATGTTTGGAATTTGAAAAAAAAATCAAAAAGAATCGAGGATGGGAAGGACTCATGTTTCAAAGTGGACAGCGTTTTCTTTAGAATTAAAAAAAAATGCTTCTGTTAGTGGTAAAGGAAATATTATGATGAATTATGAACTAAAGTAACAGTAATTTTGAATAATTTGTTTTTTTTTCAAAAATCGACAGAAAAAAACTGATTTCTCATTTTTAAAACCATAATGCTATTAATCCTTTGTTGATACACATACCTCACTTGAAATTCTTATTGAGCTGCCCATGTTAGGTTCAAGTTCTTGATATGAAGAGTACACAAGTCTTTAGTGAGTAGAAATTAATCGATCGTTTAAACTGGAAAGATCACTTCTTTCTCGTAAAAATCCAATTTCCTCACGTGCGAGACAAACTCGGTTTGACGTTCAACTCCTGCGTGTGATAAAATTTGAGTAGGCAACATTTTACTTCGAAAGCAAATAAATATGTATCAAGAAATGAGCATTAAAAACAAAAATATGTCAAAAGTCACATAATTTGGGTTTTATTTCATCTTAGTTCTCTTCTTTTTTTTTTAAAAAAGCAATGGCATTTGCCGATTTGCAAATTTGAAATAGCTGCGTGTATGATCGATCGTAAGAGAAGTCGATAACGAAGCGAAGCGAACAAGTTATGGAATTGAATTACGATTCGTTTTCGTTCTAGATTCGCTTCGTTTCGTCACTGTAGCGAAAGTTACAGAATCCACCCACAGACGAGAGAAGGGGGCGGAGTTTAGCGAGATGTTCACGAAATCATATTTTTGAAAAAAAGTTGAGAGAGGGAGATGCTCCCGAGAGAGCGGCTATGCTCTCTTAATTCAACCCAGTAGATCAGACCGATCTCTGGATTTTCAACCTCATTTAATGTATCGTGTCTGTCTACTTTTTACATGAATTGTCAATTGTTATATACACAAATCTCATTTTCTCATTGTATTTTCCTTGATTTAAATAGATATTTGTGAAAATGAATGTAGAAGACTTCAATAATATTGTACTAAAAAAAATGTACCTTTGTACATCTCAGTTCTGCTGTGCACAAATTCAATCAACGTTTCTTTTTGTTTAATTGTTAAGGGTTTTGATTTATCCTCCATTTCCAGTCGCTATGAGTTTCGAAAAAATAATAATAGAAACTACAGAGACCATTTTCCCGATAAAAAGACGATTGCCGATTGACAAAAACAAATTTTGATTATTTTGAAGAAAACATAAACAAAATAATACGAATTTTTTGTATACAGGACCGAAGAAGCAGAGAGTAGTCCCCGGGAGTTCCCGGGGATGCTCCCATCTCTCACCTTCAAGAATACGCGTCCAGGCGTCTCTTTAAGCCGCCCTAGAGTTTATTTCCACCAGGGAACTTTTTTGATCCTCACATTCCTGAGAACACAGGATCCGTATTCAGTTCCTCATTGAAGATCATGTGCCGATCTCCGGTATCCACGGTCTCACTTAGACATTTATTAAATTTATCCCAGTCAGTTGATTTCGGGTTCCGTTTTAGAGGCAAAGTCTCTTCTTTCGCGTCTAATGAGAAGCGGATTAGACAATGGTCAGACATTGTTATGTCATTTGTAACTCGCCAGTTTTTCACCTGGCACAACTAATTTTGCGACACATCCGTATCAGTCTGACGCGATTGACAAAGGTCGACTCCGCATTTTTATTGGCGACTTCAAGGTTTTCCGCTCTGAGGTAGTCTGAAATAGCAATGCCTCTCGTGTTGGTGTCGGTGCTGCCTAAGATAGTGCAGTGTGCGTTAGCGTCGCAGCCGATAAAAGCGGGAAAACCAGACTTTTTTGAATGTATACTAAACGATTCTAATAAGTTCTTCCGTAGGGAGTTAACGCATGGTGCCGTACGGAAGGTAAAGCCTTATCAAAAACAACTTGCGTATCGTTCCCTGGTGTTTGTGTTCCAGAAGGATCACGGTGGCATCCCTGGTGCCCAGCTGGGGTAGGTGGGTTACCTGCAGCTCCTTAGATGACATGCTGCAGGCACATATCACTCAAAATATATAGGAAACTTAAATGAGGGCCAATGTAAATGAAGTTCTTGGCAACCAGTTAATCAAGTTGGATTTGTTTAGAGGACTACCCGTTTGATGGCGCTAGAGACGGAGGTTTTCCTCAACAACGGTTGCCATAAACATGTATGCATTTCAATAGCCATAAATAACCAATCCCTAACCCTAGACGTCATTGTCATTTCACGTGTGATTTCACTTTTCAGTTCCTGGATCATCTTGAAATTTGTGTATGAACCTTGGTTTGAACTATAATTTAAGCTTATCGTGAGTTCTATGAGAAATGTATCGTCCCCTGGATGTGTGGATATCTTCAACAAAACACATCCTTTCCAATAAGGGTTCTTCCACTGTTTTAGAAAAATTGGTTCAGCAAGGTGAAATTCCATCTGAACAACAAAACTGAAGCACAACTTGGTGTACAGATCCTATGAATTTTGTGGTTTGAATTTTATAGTTACAACATTCGAAATTGGATTAAAATATTGATTCACATGGCTTATCAAAAGTTATAAACTAAAAAATATGTATAAGTTATATTTGTCCAGGACATTTTCAAATAAATGTTATTAAAATATAGTAACCTATACGTTTTTTTAAATAACTTTTGATGTACCATGTGATAAATATTTGAATTATAATTTTGAACGTGGTAGGTATAAATCCTATCGTATCTAATAGATGGCTCCACCGTATGAAATAAAAACAGAATTCTTTACGTTTTTGAGAGAAAAAAGTCAAAAGTACGAGGACTACCCGCTGTAGGTCGCTGGCGAATTTCATTTCAAACCATTGTATGGGAGTTTCCTATACAGTGCGAGTCTCTAACTTGGAATAAATTCAGTACACAAAAGACCGTTTTTTTTTCGGAAATATGTTCGGACACGTCGATTAGTATTTTAAATTGCGCTCTTTTTCATGTAGAAAAATTTTATACAGTGTGTCCCAAATTTGAGATATGACGTCATCGACTATTTTTTTAAATGGTAGCCCTAATTTTTTTATGACTATTCTTAAAGAGTATATCGAGTTACACATGCGTACCAAATTTCATGTTTTTATTCCTTGTCATTTGAAAGATATTTAACAAAAACATTAACTAATTCGAAAAATGAAGAAATCTGATTCAACTCAATAATTTTTCTTCAATAAATGCTCAAAATGTTGTCCATGTACTAACTGATAATACCCTAAACGGAATTGAAACTCGTTTTGAACATTTCTAATTACTTCAGCGGAAATTAGCCTACACTCCTGTCTTATTCGTTCTTTCAACTCCTCAATATTTTCCGGTTTGGTCCTAAAAACTTTGTTTTTCAAGTACGCCCATAAGAAATAGTCCAGAGGTGTTAAATCCGGAGACCTGGGTGGCCATTCAAAGGGTCCTCTTCTACCAATCCATCTGCCTGGAAATGCATCATCCAGATACTCACGGACAGGTCTAGCAAAATGAGGAGGCGCCCGCCCCGTCTTGTTGAAAGCAGATGTTTTTATTCGGGACATCAGCTTCAACCGGATCAGGGAATAGAGTAGCCAAATTCGGAAGTAGTTCTTCCTGCAAGAATTCTAAATATCTTGCTCCATTGAGATTTTCTTGGAAGAAAATTGGTCCTATTACTCGATCACCAATAATCCCTGCCCAAACATTGACTTTTTGTGGACGTTGGGTATGGCCTTCCCTCATCCAGTGTGGGTTGTTGTCTGCCCAATAACGATAATTTTGTCGATTTACCTCCCCATTTAACATAAACGTTGATTCGTCAGAAAACAGGACGTTTTCTATGTTTAGAACATTTCTGTCTAGTAGGTCCATCATTTGTTCGCAAAACTGGAGTCTTCTATCCGGATCATCTTCGGTGAGTTCCTGGAGAATTGTCAATTTATAGGGATGAAATTTTTGCGCTTTAAGAGTTCTTATAACTGAAGACTGGCTAATTTCGAGTTCCCTAGCTATCTGCCTAGTGGGGACATGAGGATTTTCTTGAACAGAGAGAAGTACATTAATTTTGACCTCTTCATTGAGCGCACTTTGACGATGATTATTTGTTTTTCTTAAATGTCCGTTTTCCCGAAACTGTTTTTCAATCTTGCTTACGGTACTTTGTGATATGGGTGGTAAATCAGGATACTTCTCTCTGAATAAATGAATAACTTCATTTTGTTAAATATCTTTTAAATGACAAGGAATAAAAACTTGAAATTTGGTACGCATGTGTAACTCGATATACTCTTTAAGAATAGTCATAAAAAAAATTGGGCTACCATATAAAAAAATAGTCGATGACGTCATATCTGAAATTTGGGACACACTGTATAAAATTTTTCTACATGAAAAAGAGCGCAATTTAAAATACTTAAAATACTAATCGACGTGTCCGAGCATATTTCCGAAAAAAAAAACGGTCTTTTGTTTACTGAATTTATTCCAAGTTAGAGACTCGCACTGTATATTTTGATATGTGGATACAGGTTCTTGGTCGATCTTGTCCTCCATTATGTGTGACCTGGAGACCTCTGATATTTCCCTTGAAATAGTAAGGCTCCTGCATCGGTAAAATATATCTTCCCTTTCACCAACCATGATGCCCACAAGTTCTGTGGAGCATCTTGACTGTGTTGGGGGCTGATTTGACTTGCCCTTCTAATATCCATTCCGAGACATACGATGGACGGGGCCCACACCTTACTGGCCCGTGGCCTTGTTCTTCACCGGAGGTTTGGAGGCTGCCGACATTGTTGGCAGGGCGAATCTTCGTTGGTTGTTAACCCTGAAGACCCTCAGTGAGACCAGTTCGTAGAATGGTCTCACTGGTCCACCCTGCTACGTTCAGCTTTTTGACCTTTTCCCGATTAGTCGCCACTCCCCCGGTTTACCTTCAGTTTTTGAGTGTCGCCAGTTTGCTAGGGACCTGTTATGGAAATCCAGCATCTCCATGATGACGTCTCCTTTTGGTGAAGGTATACTTCACCGGGCGAGGAGCGTCAGCAGCACGGTATGCCCTGAAGTTTCTGCCTTCCCTGACTAGTGGAAGGCATTCCTTCACCAGCCAGTCTTGTGAGGCCCCGTCCTCCGCCGTGACCAGGAACCAAGCATTTTCCTGTAGCCCAGAGTTGCGAAAGTGGAAATTCGCAACTTCGGGAGTACTCTGAGGAACTCGCCATAGTCACCCTTATCTTCTCGATGACGTGATTCTTGAGGTACCTTTTACAAATTTTACAATTTTAACTTTGACAATGTATACCCATCTTTATGAGTTTTCAATTATTTTATTAATTAAATTTCTATTTAATGATCACATTAAAATAGAAATTTAATTATTAAAATAATTGAAAACTCTAAAATTGAATTGAAATTAACATTGATATGAAAAGGAGTTTCCAAATCCACCTCAGATAACCATGATTTTCCTAGTCGTTGTAGCAGCGTTCATCAATTCTGTTTCTGTAAAATTTGTGGGATCAACTTTTGAGAAAGAACCTTTTTTTCTTGATTATCCTAAATACAGACAGGATTTAATACCGGGGTATGATTTTCCTGAATGCAAAGATATATTAAAGTGAGTAACTTACTAGTATGCCTCTTCAATACAACATTTTTTTTAGAATCGATGAAAATGCACTTGCATTCAACATAGATCTAGAATTTCCATTTGATAGGAAGAAGGAACAGGACATTGAGATTAGAGTAACGGGGGATCCAATCGTGGTAAGCTTATATAATATACAGGGTGTCCCACTGAAGTTAATATACATAGAGACTCCTTTTAGTGGGTCATGCTTTCGGAGAATGATGCATGGGGGACATTGAAATATTAATTTTGATATAGCACACTGTGGGTCGGAAATGCCTCTTACGCAAGATAAAGGTGTTATATTTTTTTTTAAGTTAAAGATATTATCTAATAGTTTTTTAACAGTTGAAGGTATCAAGGTCAAGAAAATTTATTATAGACGCCTACTTAACAAATCAACTTCAAATGTAAAAAAGAAGAGGTTTCAGCCAGTGGCGTGGATGTGATACACCCTGTATCCTGCGTTAGAGGCATTTCCGAGTCATAGTGTGCTATATCAAAATTAATATTTTGACGTCCCGCATCATTCCCCAAAAGCATGACTTACAGGAATCAACCTGTACTTATATCAGTTCTTTCTTGAATCATACGGATCACATTTTTCTCGGGCCATGAAGTATGAACTCATTTCGTATCACAAAAAACTCGTTTTTATCCGAAATAAAAAGGGTATCATTTACGTCACTGGATCCAGCAAAATGACACTCACTATCTCAACTTTTTTCTCCAAATTCAAACGCATCCTATTTTTGAGGTATATTTCACAAATTTTACAATTTTAACTTTGACAATGACCCATCTTTATGTAAAAGTTGCAACTATGGATAGATATTGTATTTCTTGAATTAAAGTCTAAATTAAACTTTGTGTTCTCCTTGTTGTTTTGTCAAAACAGAAACATAATTTATAAGTATGGTTTTTTCAGCCTCCAGATATCTTTCCTCTCTTGATTTTCCGGAGGAAGGTAAGGACCAGAATCCAATTACCCAAGACAGACCAATCGGAGGTTGTGAAAGTAACAGTAAACAAACGAATCCTATGTGAAGATTTTGAAGTACTAAAACCAACAAAAACCTATAAATTCCGTCGTCCATCTGCCTAGACATTTGCTGTACAATTTTGTCATCAAAAGGGATATATAAATGTATTAAAAAATGCTCTAAGTATTATCTAGCTGCTCTAGTGGAAGCTTGTTAGTGAGTTTGCTAACCTACCATTCCAACATTACGTCATCTGACATTAACCATGATCATAACTGCTGGTTCAAATAAGAAAAACAGAAAAAAAAGAAGAAAGGGGGAGAAGAGGGTTTTTCTGGTGGAGATTGTTGAACGATGCTTACTCGTGCGGAGAGTGGCCGTTGGTAGAAACACTCTAAAGAAACAGTTGTTGCTACCTCTTCTATTTTTTTTCCGCAGCTCATACGCACGGCTAATACTTTCCGAAATGAAGCTGAGAGCCATTCTTAGAGGGAGAGGTACACCCTGTATAAAATGAGTTAGAATCAAAACTTACACGAAAATTATTACTACATTATGTATACTTACATGTAATATAGACAAACAGTCTTAATGTTGTGAGAATGCAGTCCGAAAATGGTCAGGAGAAGTAAAAACAATCCTTTATAATGCAAAATCAAGCTTTCGAGAACTTTATTTTTAATTCATCAGGATATATACTTACTTAAACTGCATCCAGATACTCTGCTCTAACACCAATTACTTGTTCATAATTCACCTTATTTCCATCAAAGGAGAAGTAAGCTCCATAAACATTCGATATGTATATAGCAATCTAACAAAAATGTTGTATTAAAAAGGCGTGCTGGTAAGATACTCACTCTAAGACATCTGTGACTCTCGAACACCTTTCGTTGATATATGTTCCAGCAATTCGTCAAAGTAATGACGTGCATCGGACGCACATGCAAAAACGCAAAAACATCAGAGCCACTGAAGATGGTTGCTACAAAAACAAATGAAATCATGGTTTTGTGGGGTGTGAGGTGGATTTGGAAATTCCTCGTTTCAATGTCAATGCGTATTTAACTATTTTGATAATAATAATTGTGATATTAGCCCCCAGGATGTCTTTCGACCCTGATTACAACTGCCGAATTTCAGGTATCAGCTGTCATTCCTGTTGATATGAGAGCTTTAAAAAAAATCAATTTTTTCTTATTCAATAAATAATCAACCGCAAAAGTTAACTTCTCCAAACTATGAGGATATGATGAGGAACGCTGTTACTCAATATACCTTTGGCGAGGATTTATTTCGTCCCTTTTTTTTTAGGTTAAATACATCCTCGCTAAAATGATTAAAAAATGGAAGTGACTAGTGCACTGTCTAGGCAGATTCCCAATAAAAATTGCTGCACTGTCCAACATGCGCAGTGCCTTGTTGTCAAGTTCACGATGAATATAATATAAATATAACCTAAAAAGTTAAATTCGAAATTCCAGCTTCGGTTTGTTCACAATCTGCTTTTATTTCCTATAATGTTATTCATGTTGTGTAAAGCGAAATAAACTCCAAAATATGGAGATTATCGCGATTTCCCGCTAAATAAGTTCATATAGACATTAAAGTGGGCGATACATTTCGTGATTTAGAACACTTTGAAAACAATTTGAAAAAGTTATGCGCTTCGAAATTTATTCAATTATTCAAAAAGGATGCAAGTACACTAACTTGCACATAAAATGCTTACATTGAAATGGTGAAATTGATTTGGTTTGGGCAGTGTATGAAGGTGACAAGTAAACGTCAAGTCTTGTCAAATGCAATTCGCAATAATATGCCGAGACAATTATCTAATTTTATGAAAACTCAAATACTGACGCGTCTCAGTGAAGACTTATGGTCAGTAAGAAGAACGGCTGAGCACTATGGCGTTAACAAAGCCACAGTATGCAGACTAAGAAGCCGTTGGCTGGCTACACACAGCCTCGAAAGGAAAGAAGGTACTAGCAAGAAGAACAGAAAGACCAGCCATCAAGAAGACGAAGCGCTGCTTAATCATTTGAGGGAAAACCCATTTGACTCTGCAGCGAACACAGTATCATTGACCAATTTTCCTGCTTCCTGCTCCACCGCAAGTTGGAGAATAAAAAAAACGGAATTACGTTGTCGTACTGCTGCAAGAAAACCAAATTTAACCCAAGAGCAAAAGCAGGCAAGGGTGATTTTTGCCCTAAATTACGACCGGGACGAGGATTACTGGGCACGAGTAATATTTACCGATGAAAAAACATTCCAGTCCTCCTCTGATAGCAGAAGAATTAAAGTCTATCGGCCTGCACACTCTCGCCTTGACGAGCGATACACAAATCAAATGGACAGGGCTGGTCATTTTTCCGTCAACATGTGGGGCTGGGTTAGTGCACGAGGACTGGGGGTTTGTTGGCATATCAATGGCAGGTTCACTTCGACTCGTTATCTGGAGATTCTCTCAGATGTAATGTTGCCATCGGTTGAAGCCCTTTACCCAGAGAACCAATATATTTTCCAACAAGATAACTGCGCCGTGCACACCGCCAATGTTTGCAAGACATGGTTCCAAAACCGGAACATTGAAGTTTTAGTATGGCCATCGCGTAGTCAAGATCTAAATCCGATGGGAAATGTGTGGGGACGATTGGTGAAAACTATTTATAAAAGAAACGGGAGGCCTCAAAATCAGGCAGAACTGTCAGATGCCATTCTTGATGCGTGGGATGAGCTCGCCAATGATATTGAATATTGTCGAAATTTATCAAACTCTATGGTTCGACGACTTCAAGAAGTTTTGGTCAGAACTGGTTCTGCAACCGGCTATTAACTGCGTAAATAAATTCAAAAATGTACCCACAATATATCGTTTTCTTATGTTGTTATAAAAAAGACTTGTCTGGCGTGTAAATATTTTGACAGCTAACAATTACACTGCCCAAAAAAAACATGATTCCATTGTCTGTGTACGCATTTTATTTGCAAGTTAGTGTACCATTCAATCAGCAATAAATAAGAAAAATAGTATACAGGGTGTCTCTAAAAGGTCTGTATAAAATCCTACCACATGTTGCTGAGGTCAAAATAATGCGATTTAACGCAACTCATCTCATACCGAAATGTCACCATTTCCGAGATACGGGGTGATCAAGTTTAAAATTAACAATTGAATTTTGTCATTATTTTGGACATTTCTTGACATATCGCTTTGAAAATTGGTAGCAAGGGTTTTGTTATGTGTGAAAATCGATTATGTAGTTCGTTTTACAGTGGCCGCTAGAGGGCGCCCTAAACTTTACATTTTGTGATTTAAAATGTCCAGAACTATTTTCTCAGTTATTTTTTTTAATCTTTCATTTAATAGAAAACTTCTCCAGACGATTTCAAGTAAATAAGGTACTCTTGTCAAAGTTCGCTCAAGTTAGCCGTTTTCGAGATATTTCCATTTAAAAGTTCCATGCCAAACCGAAAAATTGAAATCATCTGGAGATTTTTATTTAATGAAAGATTGAAAAAAATACCTGAGAAAATAGTTATGGACATTTTAAGCCACAAGACTGCTTTTGCGTGCGGGAAAGCAGTTAGACGAACGATGCGAAGCGGAGTTCGGATATGCTTTAAGGGCGGGAAAGAAACTTTGCGAACTTGTTAGGAACAATATTTTTTCTACGAGCGTTCACAGATTAGACACGAAAAACTTTAGATAATATATTATTTGAACGCACTTTAAAACATAGAACTTGAGAATAATGATTATTTATGCTTAACAATATATTTATATTGAAAGAACAGTTTGTGGCGGCAGCTGGAAATTGGATAATATGGGTATAATCAAAATCATAATTGATTTATTTTATATTTGAAATGCAAGGGCATGTCCGATCACTGTTCATAAAATTTTCTCTTTTGTCGCCTTGCTCCCTGCTATTGGCAACACTTTTTTGATTTGACATGACACTCTAGACAGCTGCGTCACTAAGATCAGTCAGTCTTCGTTTAATCGTTCATACTTTTATAAATTTGATTGTCCGTTTGTTTGTAGTTTGTATACATGATCAGGTTTTTTTGATGCCACTATTCAGCTCAAATCTTTCGAAGATTTCCGATAAACACAGTAATTTGCACCAAAATCAAGCAAGAACCACTCACAAATGCCGATTGAAAGTCATCATTATCGATGTTTGTTTACGTTACTGGCGAATGCGTTTTTAACGCAAAAAAAGAATTGTGTGTTTCATTTTGATTTTGACTGAAAAGGGAAAAGTAACAAGAACATTATTTTGTGCATTACAAAGTGCATTATCTACAGTTTGGTTGGTATGGAAACGAAGTTTAAAACAACAAATTGGTAGGTAGTTATTTGAGTTGACATTTGAGTGCGGGAAAAGGTTACTTTGCACACGCAAATGAGTGTGCGAAGTGGCTACTTTGCGCACGCTCGTAGAAAAATAACTATTTTAATAATTTGCTTACAAAAACTCAACCAAAAGTGAAAAATTATTTTTTGATTATCACACTACAGCTACATGCAGCATACATTCATACATAAACATTGAACATAACCTAAAAGGGCTTAACGCACCCCCCGCAAATTTAGTGCAACAGGGGCAAGGAAAGAGGATTCGGAGTCACTCGTGGGCGACAAACACAGTTTAAAGTGGGATTTATAAACTCGCCGTTCGCCGTTACCGCTAACGCTGACGTTTGACGTTCGATATAGACATATGGACGCGCCTGCATACATTTATATCATGCCGTTTGCCGTTGGCACACCGCTAGAGATTATTCATCTCCATTTTTTGACGTCCGCCGTTCGTAGCTACAGCCATAGGAAAATGTCTCAATAGGATTTTGTTCCCATAATTCATATTTTTATATCATAAAATTAAGATCTGTACAAAATATACTCGAGTCAGTCACCAAATCTCACAAATTAACTTCAAAGTAAGTAAACAACAAATTTGAAAATCTTCGACGGGTTAAAAGTTTATAAATGCATTGGGCGACGATAATGTTAGCGGCACCGTCGAACGTCAACCGTAACGGCGGACGGCAAGTTTATAAATCAACCTTGAATAGAACAGACCACGTCAAAAGCCGGGCCGCTCGGAGTGACACAGAGCGGCTCCGGCATGTAAAAGGAATGCAGTTAATATTAGCTTTGTTCGCGGATCCAATTCCGATTCTTAACGGGTTCTGAACTGATTCTGGATTATCAAGAGCGCATGCCCGGTTCTTAGCTAGTTAGGAATTTTGATGTACCGCGAACAAAACGATTCCATAGCGTCTTCTCTTCAAGTCTAACCTCACAAAAACAACACAACAAATCTATCTGAAACTTCTCTAAATGATGTTGCTTCGTTTGCAGCAAACCATAAAAACACTGTAATGAACTTCAGTGGCGTGACTTTTTCTGCATCCCCTTCCTGGCGTTTGTAATGTTCAGAATTGGCAAAACGATTTGCTAGATCCTCTGAAGTCTCCCGTCTCAAACGAAAATGTTGTACAAATTGGTAATCACTAAATTGTGGAACCACTTCCTCAAAGTAGCCAATAGTTTTAGGAACTTCAATTAGTTCCAGCAGTTCTTCAAAATCCTCATCACTAGAGGAAAAATGATCCGACAAATACACCAAACCTATAATGTGGAACGTTATACGTTATCATTCAACACGATAGTAAATAATCTAACTCACTCTTCGCTATTCAACCACAAAACAATTGAAAAACAACGGTCCACGTCAGATGACGGGAAAGATCCGAAATTGATCCTTACTGCGCATGTGCAGCAGAACTGAACTCCCAGTCCCAACAAATCTCCGAGGACTGCTGGGACCGATTCCGAATCAGTTATGGACCGATCCGACATGATCCGCGAACACGGGACTGTTACTTATAATTCAGGATTTTTGCACCGCGAACGCTGTTTCACGAAATGCGCATGCGCATAGTCCCTGAACTGGTTCGGAACTGCATCCGCGAACTTAGCTATTATCTTCCCGCACTGTCGGTATATTACGGTTCCGTCTAGGTCATATACTTATAAATACAATATACCGCGTGCGTCCCATAAGGCAAATGAGAGGGATTTCCCGCGAAGAAGTGAGAAGGAGAATACAGAAGAATCCCATAAGGCAATCCTTGGTTAGGATTTCGTTGTACTACCCATGCGCAAAATACCATTTCCTATTGGCTCGGTTTCTTATTGTCACGACGGAGACGGACAAGGAGCTAGAGCCGGCTGAATTGAACGGGAACGTTGAAAAGACGCCATTATTGATAAATGTTTTTTGACTATGATAACATTTTATTTTTTAAAACCTACAAACAACTTTTGATGAAACAAGTGCCCGGATCGATGCATGAATGATTGAAAAAGAATACAATTTATTAATTTATTTGAAATTTCATCTTTTGAGTTCAGCTGTTTGAATAGAAAGTAGTGTAAGTAGAAAATAAAAAATAAAACAAAAAAAGGGGAATCTTCAACAATAATTCAAAATTAGTTGAGAAGTTGAAATTGTAAGCATAACGGAATAAATCAAAGTAGATGAAGAATTTGAAAATTTTGTGTAGGTAAATTTTTCCTTCTGAATAACATTTTTTGTCGCATCTCCCAAAGATAAATAATTATTAATATACAGTATGTCCACGGATGGGGTAGACAAGAGGTGAAATGGACCAAAAATTGAAACATACGACAAAAAGTTATTCTTGATAAAAGTTTTGCTTGGTCTAAAAATGAGAGCTACGATGAGAAAATTGATTTTTATTATACAGGGCGTCTCAAAAATGTAAAAACATAAAATTAAACAAGAGCAGTCATTTTTTGACCTGTTAACGTGAAATGATTAATAAAAAACTTGCTTTAAATTCAGTCCTAACCCTGAATCCGAACTTACTGAAAGAAATTTGAATCTATGAAAATTCTAAAAAATTGAACAAAATTTTGCAAGTCAGCATTTTACTACTTCCATTATGACTTTTATACCTACAACAACAACAGGTAATCATATACAGGTATTAAATCAATAATATGCGAGTGTTAAAATGCGGACTTGCAAAATTGATCTATTTTTCAAAATTTTCATAGATTCAAATTTCCTTCAGTAAGTTTGGATTCAGGGATAGGACTAAATTTAAAGCAAGTTTTTTATTTATCATTTCACGTTAACAGGTCAAAAAATGACTGTTTGCTCTTGTTTAATTTTATGTTTTTACATTTTTGAGACGCCCTGTATAATAAAAATCAATTTTCTCATCGTAACTCCTATTTTTAGACCAAGCAAAAACTTTTATCAAAAATAACTTCTTGTCGTATCTTTCAATTTTTGGTCCATTTCACCTCTTGTCTACCCCATCCGTGGACATACTGTATAGATAGTTTTTGGTTGATTTCCAAAACTAGTATACCTACTTGACTTTTGGAAATTAAAATACTGACACAAATGTGAAGCAGGACTGAACTCCCAAAGGTGAAATTTCAATTCAAATGATTTTAGAATTTTCCATCTATAGGGTGTCCCAGAAAGAATGGGACATACGGTTACAGCAGATTCCTCTTACAAAACTATCGCGATCGTCCCGAACTTGTCTATCCCGAGAGTTGATATCAACAGAGATACAGGGTGTCAAAGTTGAATTTTCATTCTTGATTTATTTGACTAACTTTCGAAATAATCAAATTATATTGATGAAGTTTGGTATATGAGGGCTGTTTGACATGCAAAATTCATATCTGAGCACGGAATTGCTCTTACTTTTAGGGGACGCCAATAACACCTGTTTGTTTGTATGTTTAAGCAAGCTTTAAAACATTTTTATTCGAACAGAGGAATCATTTAGGACAAAAACAGTTTAAATTAAGAATAATTTCATTGAATCCCCACAATACTGAAAATTACCGTGTATTACAGCGGTGCCTACTGCCTAGTGAAAGAAATTCCGTTGTTTTCCTTTCGACAAAATACGTTTTTTTTCCCACTGCCAAAAAAAAAACGACTTTTTTCCTTCATCAAATACAACAACACATAAAAGAACTTGAAAAAAATCAAACTCAAATATTATTTCAGAAACTAAATCAATAAACCTAATTTTGTTCAGATTCATATTTTGCTTTGAAAAAGACACTAATTCCAAGTTTGTGCTTGAACGTGGAGCGACTGAAAAGATATCGAAATTTAGATGTCATCGGTCTGGATATTTCAAGTCAAAAGGCAAAAACCTACGACATATTAAAACACAAGGCTCCAACAAAATAAATGGTTATTGTCCTGCAGGTTTTAAAACGATTATACAGGAAAATGGAAATGTGGCAATTCATATAGTTAAAACCCACGTAGGTCACCAGAACGAAATTGGACATTTAACACTCACCACCGATGAACGTCATGCATTGGCTGCTAAAATTTCCTCACAAGTACCTTTTGATAAAATACTGGATGAAGTACGTGATTTGGTATCATCATCACCGATGGAGAGGTTACATCTCTTAACAAGGAAAGATCTCCATAATATTGAAAAGACTTTCAATCTTCAATCCACATTTGTAAGACACCAAAATGATGCAATTAGTGTAGATTCATGGGCTACGGAGATGCAGGGAAAATGTGTTTTATTTTACAAACCTCAAGGGGTTGAAATAGATGAATACAGGCAGCTCAAGAAAAATGACTTTGTCTTGATAATAATGAACGATGGCCAAAAAACAGTGTTCAAAAATTTTTCCCAAAAGTGTGTTTGTATTGACGGCACACATGGTCTCAACAGCTACGCCTTTGAATTACATACATTATTGGTGTTGGATGACTTACATCAAGGTTTCCCATGTGCCTTTTGTATCTCAAACCGTAGTGATGAAGCAGTTATGAGCCTATTTTTTACATTTGTTAAAGAACAAACAGGATGTGACAAGACTAGAGTGTTTATGTCAGACCTTGCTCCAACGTATTATAATGCCTGGATTAATATAATGGAGCCGCCAGAACGCAGGTGAATATCTCTGCTATTATTGTCCTTGTTAATAATAATTTTCAGTTCAAGCTTGAGATAATCTACTTCACCTTTTTACCTTTTTACTTACGCTTACGATTATTATTATTATAAGTAATTTTTTTATTTTTTTTTCTATCTATTATTATTATTTTTATAGAAGTATTTTTGTTATAAAACCAAGACCACTCAGAACTATTCGTGATAAACATTTTTCCTGTAGATTATACTGCACCTGGCATCTGGACAGGGCTTGGAGAAAAAACTTGGATTTAATTACATCACAAGAAAAGCAGGTATTTTGGATTGATACTTTTTGATACATATTTTTTTTTAATAATTTATAATTGCAGATAAGCATATACAAATTCCTAAGAACACTACTCCAGGAAACCGATGTCCAGGCATTTGAGAAAATGATTATAGAGTTTTTAAATCGAACATCTAATGATCCAGAAAGCAACAAATTTGCTCAGTATTTTCAAAACCATTATTTAAAAAATGTCAATTCTTGGGCATATTGTCATAGATTGCACAGCCAAATCAATACAAACATGCACATTGAACGCATGCACTATACTATTAAATATATATACCTTAACGGTAAAAAAGTCAAAAGGCTTGATAAAGCTATTGAGGCTCTAACCAAATTTGTGAAAGATAAATTATTTGATAGGTTGATAGTTCTCAATAAAGGAAAAATATCATTCAAATTACAAGAGCTCAGGAAACGTCATAAAACTAGTATTAACTTACCAACATCACTAATTCTGAAATCAGATGACCATTGGGAGGTTCAATCCAGTTCAAAACCTGACACTTACACGATATCAGAAAATATTAATAATTGCTGTGAATGTCAACTAATCTGCACTGACTGTAACACATGTATTCATAGATACTCATGCAGCTGCTTAGATAATGCTATAAGGTGGAATATGTGTAAGCACATACATTTACTCTGTAGATGGAGAAAAGAAGAAGAGAACTGTCCTATTTTTAGCCAAGAAACTGATGGTGAGCATTGACCATTTTTCTATTTTTTTTTTTTTAACAGGGTGTCCACGAACAACAATGTTGGCTATATATAAGAAAACATGTTTTTTTTTTCATTCATACAAAATGCTTCGTTTTGGAGAGTATGTGAACCTCTTTTACCGAATTCTAGAGTATGTGAACCTCTTTTTACCTAATTCTGTTTTTTTTTCGAGTGAGAAATTACAGTTTGTGTTCATT
This sequence comes from Orchestes rusci, assembly GCA_958502075.1. Classification (NCBI taxonomy): domain Eukaryota; kingdom Metazoa; phylum Arthropoda; class Insecta; order Coleoptera; family Curculionidae; genus Orchestes; species Orchestes rusci. Next base: position 26,486,335 of record OY293308.1, on the reverse strand, counting down.
TTTAAGTATTATTTCGAGCTATTAGCTATTATTATTTCACTCAATTTGCCGTAACTTTTTTGACAGCCTTCCCCAACTTCCGGAATTTTTCATGAATAAATCTTATCATAACATCCTTTCTTAACAAAAAAATGTATATTTCTCAACAACGCTAGACGCAATAGTTTTCAACAAGTTTTTTGCAACGTAACAGATTAGAACATTAAGCGTGATATTATACTTATAGATTCACACCTGGTTTTCTAATGTAGAATTATCCCTCTCGTGGTTCAAGTGTTGTTCGTGAACACTCTGTAGAGGGTAGCTGGCACGAAGACGTCTGCCTTTATGGACTTGTCACTATAGCTCATTTGCAATTGATTGAATCATAATACTTATTATGGAACACCCAGTTGTTTGCGAGATATTTTCATTGTATACTTTCTGAAAATGCACTACCCACTACCCTTTATACAGTATGTCTCACTAAGTTGGAACCATATGGAAAACTTTTTTATTATTAATCTTAGGAGAAAAAGTTATTCTTCATAAAAAGTTCTGCATGTTCTGAACCTAAAATACAATCATCATCAGATATCAAATTTTTCAAGTCTTAAACGAGGTTTGTCATAAAATATTAATTTCGTCCAGGAGTAAATTACCTTTATTTTTGACAATATGGGCAAATGTTATTGACAGAAGTGATCAGCACTAAAAACAACGTTCAAATATTCAATCACACCACTTTACATTTTTCACTAATTTTTCTTCATTTTAAATTATGAATAAAGATTTGGCTCTTGTGATTATTAAAAACGCGATAACCTTTTCGTTTCTCAATCTAGTCTGAAAATTTGTTCATTTAAACAGAAAATTAATGCATATTATTATGCATTTGATAATGCCAATAAGAAAATACATACAAATAATGTTTTCGAAATAAATGGGTGTACCTAATACTATATTTAAACATGGTTTTAAGTTCTGATCAACTATTCTCAATGAAAATTTTCGATGTTGTCAAAAATAAAGGTACTTGGACTGAACAAAATTGATACCTGATGATTGTATTTTAGGTTTAAGAACATGCAGAAACATTTTATGAAGAATAACTTTTTCTCCTAAAATAAATAATAAAAAAGTTTTCAATATGGTTCCATCTTAGTAAGACATACTGTATGCAGGGTGCCTCCGAACTATTGCTAAATTTTCATTATTGAAGATACGGGGTCGTTTAAATGAGAGAACTAGTAGTATTTTTTGTGCGGATTAACGTTAACAATTGAACAACGCGTTGTCGATTCATTTGAAAAAACGTTTTTTTTAATAGGACACCGTTTATATTTTTATCATAATTGATTATCCACTTTTTTCTGAACATAAACGGTTATCATGATTTTTTTCCTGAAACCAAAAGTAACGGAGTTATGCGTATTTTCCTCGACTAATTTATAAACGTCAAAGTATCAAGTTTCAATGAATTAATAATTTTTTCAAGATGAACTTAGCAATCACAATACGTTAAGCATGATATAATAAGTTTAATAGCAAATATGGCAACCGATATGTATTATTTTGACCAAATTTTAAATGTCATGGCAGTTTCCAAAAAATAAAAAAATGCATAACTCCGTTATTTTTGGTTTTATGCAAATTTAATAATAACCTTTTATGTTCAGGAAAAAGTAAGCCATCGATAATAATAACAACATACACGGTGTCCCGTTTAAAAAAAGTTAAAAAAAGTACATTTTTTTAAATAAATCGAGAATCTGTAAATACCAGGCTAATCAGCGGAAAAAATACTACTAGTTCTCTTATTTACACATTTGCTCGACAATTTGCATAGTAGCATTTCATGATAGTCAGACTTATTTTAAAATGATAATTTAGTAAGTATAATACAGGGTATAATACTTCAATTACACATGAGCTGTACCTACACCTCGGAAGAGGAAATAGTGTGTTACAATTAATCCGGTATAAATCGATATTAGTACATTTTTCCAAATATTATATTTTATTCTAGCTTTTCACAGGTTGAATTCAATAGGTTCAGAATACGCCTATCTTGAACTAATATGGCATTTTTTTTTGCAAAAACAGGTATTTAAAATATTGATATACTGGTGTAAGGTTATAGTTACTAGTTCTGGTAGTTATTGGTGTAAGAGTGGTGTCAAGTAGGGTGTTTGCCAAAATATATTTGATCATGATACTTTGACTAATGACTTGGATAAAATCTCTACAATGTGAACATTTTGGGGTATTATGGTGAGATTTCAAAAAATAAATCTGTATGGCGTGGTCCTTCAAGATCAATTTTAACTTGTCATAAAAATCATAATTTATTTTTCTTGATTACACATTTGAAATGATAGTAGAAGAATAAAATGTGTAGATAAAAACAGGTGAAAGATGAAATAAAAACACAAACATTACGTATTCTACCGCAATCGCTATATCATTCCGTACTTATTTTTTTTATGTCTTTGTAGAAACTGACCAATTAGAGATTCACTTGACCACCCGGACTATTGAATCTGAAACCACTTTTGAGGATTTGAAAAAGACCGTAGAAAATTCAGCGAATGATAGTAGAACATTCAATGAAAGAAAGAGAGTTTTAATGGACCATTTTACCAAAATTCTCAACACTGTTGAATGTGAAGAAGACATAATAGCAGTGGAGAAATTTATTCGTCCAATAGAGCCAACACTAACGTCAATAAGATCTTCTAGGAAGCAGCTTCAACAAGAACAGCGTCAACAAAAACAGCTTCAAAAAGAACATCAAGGCCAGCCTCACAACAAAAAAATAGAACCACAAAGGCGGCTTCTTAGAACAAAGAAAAAACATTCCAAGAAGAAAGAATGTCAACCGAGAAAACCAACTTCTGAAGAACAATTAAAATGTGCAATAAATCTACTTAATTGATCAGTTTTTTTTTTCCTTTTCTTGATAATACTTTGCACATTCGTTGTGCAGAAAATGTGCTAAATTTTATTCAACATTTTTATACGAATCTAGGTGTACGGTAATCTAAAGTTCCACCCATTTTCATAACATATTGAAGATTCTAATGAAAATATCATTAAAGATTCTGTTCTGTGTTCAAATATAATATTTTAATTAAATTTGCAAAGCAATAATATGAAAAAAAATCATCGAAACTACTTTTACTTTTAATTTTAAACCATGCAGTTTAGTTTATACCTATGTATAGGCAAAGATTGTGTGGATAAATCTTTGGAAAAGATATTCCAGCTAGAGAAGATATTTAAAAATGAATTGCACTTTCTCGTTGCCACTTTTTCTCTTCTAGAATATGGCGGTATCAAATTAGAAATCTGAAGTTTCGTCTTTGAGCGGCCATCATCGATTCCATTTTTTTAAATACGGACCTGGATTTTTATTTTATTTTTAGTTATCTGTACCCTGTATAGGAACTTTACTGGCTTTGTTAATTGAACTGAGATTTTATCACAATAAAGCAAATTTTGATTTCATTTAAACCAACCTTAAATTTTCAATTGTTATAATGATCCCACGATTTGACCTACAAAGTTAAATTTTTCAAAAGTTGTTTTGGGTATTTCGCAACACCCTATCAAAATGTTCTCACAAACAAGAATAATGGCCGAATTCATAGTCGTCAATTATTTTAAATCTCCAATCATTTGGAAGTTTTTTTGTGTTAAAATAATTATTGGAGATTTCGAATAATAATAATTGACGACAATATTTATTATTTAGTGAACTTTTTTCGTTATGGATCATGAAATTATCATTTCTAGCAGGGTGAGTCTGTAAAGAGTGCGCATTTCAACATGGTGAATAGAATGTGGCGGGATACCTAATCACTTTTTGTAAATGAACATGTCGTGCGTAAACTTTGTTTTGTTTTTTTTTTAAGCAACAAAGCGCAACACTGAGCAGTTGTTATGAAATCATTTGATTTTCCATTTTTCATGGAGATTGAAATAATTGAGTTTTTCGCATTGATTTTAATTTTTTATCTCGAAAACGACGCATAGAAGAAGAAAAAGTCAAATTTTCATTTTTGCTCAATATTGAACGAAAAGTCAAAACATAGTTTTTACTGAGTGAAAATTAAAAGTCGTACCACTTTTTCCTTCAAGGAACGAAATATGAGTCGCTCTAGGTCTAGTCCTGGAAAAGTTAAACTCAAATGAATTTCTCAAGCGGATACACTTCTTGAAAGTTTGAACAAAATCGCTTGAGGCTTGAGGCGTTTCGAATCTACAGACAAAAAATCGAAATTTTCCTTAGCTTTCAACACTATTTTTTTTAACGAGACGTTTGTGGAAACATGTTTATTCATAAAAAATAAAGTACCTACCATATAGGTAGCTACTCTATTCACCATGTCGAAATAAGCACTTTTTCAGACTCACCTTATAGACACATAAGAAAACCAATCAGGAGAACCCATTGGTATAACAAATAATCCGTCATATCATATTAAAATACCACCTAATCTAGATAATATTATTTTCTATTCATACAATATACGCTCAATACAAAGAATCAAAGAAAACCTATGCGTTAGTAGAGGAAGAGGGACCGATACTCTCCGACGTGGCCCGAGCGCTAGCAGAAAGTGCAGGCTGTAGACGCGAGTCAATTTTTATTGGGAATCTGTCATCTGTCTAGACAGTGCAGAGTGCAGTAGTCAGTTGCCTAGTTTATACCATATACTTATAAATACAATATACCGCGGGCAGCTTGTCGGGACTCCCGCGAGGATGTTGAAACAGACATATACTTTTACACATAAGTCTGTCCTTGGTTAGGAGATTGAATTATGCGCAGAATCGATTTTCGAGAATTGTGATTCGCCGGCTGAAACATGGCGGAAACAGTGCTGCATGCTTAAGATCAACAGCTGATCGACGTATTTTTAAATTTTTCGCGGGATTCCGAAAAAAAATGACGTGAATTCACATGTGGGGTGGGTGATAAATATTATGAGCATGAGTGGAAAATATGTTCATGAATTCATCTTATCTGATCCAGGATTTTGTGTTTAGGTGTGAGATTGCATAAGATTTAACATTTTTGTGCAACAAAATCCCTACAAAATATTATTTATTATTGATTCAAAAACGATTTGAATTAGTTTCGTGATTTGTTCTCGATTATACATTGAAATATTATAGTTACTTAATAGTTTTTGAAGCAATATAGGTATCACCAGAGATTGGTAAGGTTTTACTTTATAAACTTTGAGTACCTAGGTAGGTATAATGTTTTTGTCATTATTATCGCTCATATTTATAACAGTTCGAGGTATTTGCGGTAGATATCTTAAATCAAGTGAGATTAATTCAGAGGTAGGTGAATAGACGATAGAGAGAGTAGACCGATATCGGCGTTCTTCTAGTTTTGTAACAGAAGGAGTAATACACGGAGATTTGGAAAATCAAACAGCTCTTTCTTGGTTTCCACCATATTTGTATTCATAAGTATATTTTTCACTAATGAAATAAGGGTAAAATCCATCAATCAAGCTTTTAGAATATGCCATAATATACATAAATAAAACAAAAGCTCCCATGAGCGGGCAGTCACGGTTCCAGCTTTTTTGTTCGCTTATGGGAGGTGCCCGCTTAAGAGAAAATTTCATCGAATGTTCATATTATACTTAAATAAAAGTATATACAAATGTGTTAAAACATAGATTTAAAATTGGTTCCAAGAAATTTGACCGTTTAAGGGAGATAATCTCTTATTAGAGCTGCCCGTCAAGGACTTTATTATAAAATCAAAAGAAAATAGTAATTTTCTGTGCGGTAGTGCAATCACACAGTTCATAGGTCTTACTAAACTTTCTAACTTTATTCTTACTTCTCAGAGACACTTCGACAAACTGTTCCAGACCTTTCCAGTTTTCAAGTTTAAATTTAGTGAAATATCCTTATAATATGTACCATTTTATAATATAGTCTTATTATAAAATGTATGTACTTATATGGAAATATCTATAGGTACAATTTTTAGTGATCGACCGATATGACTTTTTTAGCCGATACCGATAATGTCCTGGCTGATACCGATATATATCGGCATATCGGCCTCTTGGTCATTATTATAGCACTCATTATTATTATTAATATTTATTGTGGACAAAACATGTTTTATATCTTTAATTTAAATATTTCAAATTTGTAAACTCAAATCATTTGTCGCGCAACGCAAGATGAAAACCTTAAAATAGAACTTTGACACCGTTAGTGTTTAAAAAAAAAACGTGTTTTTTATCCAAAAAAAAAACGGGTCAATTTGGAAAAAATAATTTCTAATTTTTGTTTGCTGTTTTGTTAGTTATCCATTAACAACTCATTTACGTAATTTGCAATGATTCTTTGTTGAAAAATGGTTGAATATAAGGTCTGAGGACCATAGTGAGTTTTTCAAAATATGAATCTGAACAAAATTAGGTTTATTGATTTAGTTTCTGAAATAATATTTGGGTTTGATTTTTTTCAAGTTCTTTTATGTGTTGTTGTATTTGATAAAGGAAAAAAGTCGTTTTTTTTTTGGCAGTGGGAAAAAAAACGTATTTTGTCGGAAGGAAAACAACGGAATTTCTTTCACTAGGCAGTAGGCACCATTGTACTACACGGTAATTTTCAGTATTGTGGGGATTCAATGAAATTATTCTTAATTTAAACTGTTTTTGTCCTAAATGATTCCTCTGTTTGAATAAAAATGTTTTAAAGCTTGCTTAAACATACAAATAAACAGGTGTTATTGGCGTCCCCTAAAAGTAAGAGCAATTCCGTGCTCAGATATGAATTTTGCATGTCAAACAGCCCTCATATACCAAATTTCATCAATATAATTTGATTATTTCGAAAGTTAGTCAAATAGATCAAGAATTAAAATTCAACTTTGACACCCTGTATCTCTGATGATATCTCGGGATAGACAAGTTCGGGACGATCGCAATAGTTTTGTAAGAGGAATCTGCTGTAAACAATCCAAAACAACGGTAGCACAACAAAGAACAAACAACCATGAATCAATAATGGCGTCTTTTCAACGTTCCCGTTCAATTCAGCCGGCTCTAGCTCCTTGTCCGTCTCCGTCGTGACAATTTGGAACCGAGCCAATAGGAAATGGTATTTCGCGCATGGGTAGTACATCGGAATCCTAACCAAGGATTGCCTTATGGGATTCTTATGTATTCTCCTTCTCACTTCTTCGCGGGAAATCCCTCTCATTTGCCTTATGGGACGCACGCGGTATATTGTATTTATAAGTATATGGTTTATACCGACAACTTGGTCTGCGGACCAAGTACCAAATTCGGACTATATCCGAACCAAATATTTGGTTCGAATGGTGTAAACAGTTGCGGACTAAGCTGATCCCCTCTTGGTTCGGTACTCGCCAGCAAGTGTACCGAACTAAATTTGGTTCGATCTGGATCAAAATTTTGAGGTTATATTGATTGTTATTATTGTGAATTGTGTTGGTTCTGAGTTTCTAAGGCAATCTGTGCGTACTTAGGTACTCATGTTTTTATTGGTTACGAATTGTGTTGATGAATAATTTCGACTTGTTTTTGACATTTGACGAATTGCGGGCGTACTCATTTAGTTCACGCGTTGCAAGACGGTGTAAACGGGCAAGAAGCAAGCATTGGTCCTACCGTACTATCCCCACCAGCTTGGTCCTATCGGACCGAACTAAACGAGTTATCGATGTAAACTAGGCTAGTAGTCACTACCTTGAAAAATAGCTCATTTTTAAGATCTTTTGTCTCTTATCAAATCATCTACTCTTAGTTTGGAGATATTAACTTTTGCGGTTAATCATTTATTAATTAAAGAAAAAATCAAAAACACGTTTTTGACAAACAATTCTTGAAACTCGGCAGTTAGTTACGGTTAAAAATCACGTAAGATTTATTTCAGTGATTTAAATCAAAAATAAATCAGCGTGCTGAAATACCAAGTGGAACAACAGCATTTTCTGCAGCTTTGACAGTGTACCATTTCACCACAACCCTTATGTTTCACTAGTAACCACCTACTTTCGAATTCACAGCGTTCTCGGTCCGTTTCCTCCCGAATTTCCCATGTTTTCCCATCATTTTCACATTTACGCCTGATGTTTACATTGATTTCTATAGGACTGAAAACTAGGGTTATGTCGTTTCCCGATCGCATATAACGATTCTTTACCTCACCAAAAGCCCATAGCAAAATTGGTCGCTCCTATTGGTTGAATCGTCTGCGAACATTCAAGCGCTGCGAACATCGAGATTCTACCTCCATGGCTGCGAACATTTCCGCGTCATAGGCAACCAGCACCAACATATTTCAATTTTTGACAGCTGGCCAGCTGGGATTGCCACTTTCACAAAATCAAAATATTCAAAATAATGAATTTATTCTTGTGCAAACTTAACCCTTCTATTTTGTTTTCGATAAAATAACAATATTATTAATTTTGCATTATTGTCATCTGTACTCATTTTATATGAGGTAGGTTGGTTAAGTATTTATAGTGGGTTAAGGTTAAGAGGATAATGTATGCCACATGGGGGTAAATTTTGAGGTGAATTACGTACATACCTACCTATCTTACAGAGTCCTTGATTGGATAAATCTATTAACCGTATATTTCGCGTATTATCCAACTGATTAAACGTTAAAGTGCAATCCATTTTACATGAAGTGGAATGGATCGAGGGCCGAGAGAGGGGAATTAAAAAAAACATTGGGTCTTGGGTCTGCCTATTCTGATGACCAGATCAAAATTAGTGCGACCATCGATCGCTATTATAAGACGGAATGAGCTCATATTGTATATCCTGAATGCTATTGATAATGGCTACTTGTCAGTTGCTACCACTCTCAAATATTCAACCACCCCTTTTGTAGGGGTAGTTTACTCTTGGATTTTTAAACATAATTTGTGCGACCATCGCTATTATAAGTGAGAATATACTCATATTGTATATCCTGAATGCTATTGATATTGTAGACGAGTGTGGTTAATTTGTTGGGTTTGAGGATCAGTGAAATTAAAGTCCAATTTGTTTTAAAATGGCCATTTTAAAACAAATTGGACTTTAATTTCACTGATCCTCCCATTTTAAAACAAATTGGACTTTAATTTCACTGATCCTCAAACCCAACAAATTAACCACACTCGTCTACAAATTTGCTGGATCGTTAAATAAACAAAAGCTATTGATATTGGCTACTTGCTACCACTCTTAAATATCCAACCACACCCCTTTTGTAGGGGCAGTTAACTCTTGGATTTTTCAACATGATTAGTGGTTGGATATTTGAGAGTGGTAGCAAGTAACCAATATTAACTGCATTCAGGATATAGAATATGACTTCGTTTCCACGTCTAATGGCGATGATCGCACTAATTATGTTAAAAGAGTGAACTACCTACCCCTATACAAGGGGTGGTTGAATATTTGAGAGTGTTAGAAAGTAGCCTACATTAATAGCATGTCAAATAGGTACATAATATGAGTTTATTCCCACTCATAATAGCGATGGAAGCACTAATATCTTATTCTGGTCATCAAAATAAACTTTCCCAAAAACATTGCTGTTATCAACAATCAACTTAATTTTATCGACTTGATTCCAGTGCAGGTTGCAGCTTTTCATGCTCGAGCATTACTGAGTTAATACTGACATGAGGGATCTTTTTCATATTTCCTATTATTAGAAAAAAATTCAAATAATATATTTAGGTATATATCAGCAGAAACAAAAATAGCTGTATGACTTTTATATGAACATAACTGTACTTACTCTTATTTGTCCTATTTTCGGAATAAAGTTTTAATTTGAAAGTTTTTTATTCGTACTTTTCTCAAAACTTTTCAATACCTTGGACAAAATTTGGCTTATATCCTTATTTAAATAAATAATAAGTAAAATTTATTTGAAACACAATGACAAATGAATTAAATCAGTTGAGAAATACTGGTAGGTACCTATCAAAAATGAATCATGTTTACAATTATTTTGTTCAGGTAGGTGGGTAGGTGTAGTATCTTGGATGATGTATTAGTATGCACAAACACCGGGATTGTAACTAACTTTTTATTTAACGCTAGACTCTACATTTATAGTGAAATGTTATAAAGCTGCACGATTGACACGCCCGGCTTTTTCTAATGACAAACATTGACTGGCTGTCACAGGTGGAAAAAAGCCAATACATAACACTCCTTCCCCCTGGATAAAACATCATCGTACATCTAAGTGGTATAATCTTCTAGGTACGCTGGAGCAACTCTATTTCGAGATGAACGTCTCATGGGCTACGACGTTGTAAGCTCTCTTCACTGACCCCACAAACGATTCGATCGCGTAGCATAATTTCCAGTTCGGAAAAATTGCATTTTTCCGCTAATCCACGCAATTCTTTGAGAAAATCTGGGAAGGATTCGCCGGGTTTTTGATCCCGCCTGTAGAAACGGAATCGATTAACAATCTCAGATGTTTTTGGTGCAGAGTGAGATGTCAACTCTTGTATTATGTCTCCGTAGCCTTTTTCAGATACTTTTGCTGGAGAAAGCTAACAAACTTTTTATTTAACGCTAGACTCTACATTTATAGTGAAATGTTATAAAGCTGCACGATTGACACGCCCGGCTTTTTCTAATGACAAACATTGACTGGCTGTCACAGGTGGAAAAAAGCCAATACATAACAGTAGGTCATTATTGTGTTTCAAGTAAAAGAACCAAGAAGCAATATTATCTTTCAAGAAATGTTTGGAAAAATGGACATATAAAAAAATGTATGGCCAATTATTTAATAGCTATTTACCTAACAAGTGCGGAAAATTAGTTTTTCCGCACGAGTCCGCCGTTCACCGACCGACGCGTAGCGGAGTTCGCTGAAGCAGCCGAGGGCGGAAAAACATTTTCCGCAAGTGTTAGGTACAATAGTTTTTCTACAGACGTGCGGAAATAAGGATACAATTCGTAATTTGAAAGTTTCTGATGCAACTAATGACAAATAAATAATAATGAATGTCGAAATGTGTAACTAAGCGACCATAGTTACCTGGAAACCTTGTTGCTGTTTGCTTATGATATTGTTAATTTTTCCGCACTGGTGCGGGAAATCTGATTTTCCACACGGATATCGGTGCGGAAAATTGAATTTTCCGCACGGCTGTAGGAAAATATTTTTACATAAAAAAATGTACGTATACCTTCTACCTTCTAGGAGGGAAGTACTTACCTATCCATTTATTTTATATGCTGCTCAAAATTGACCATAAATGATCAAAGGTCTATGCAAATTGGGTATCATTTGGATTCAAAATAATTGAGTGATACACATTATATATTTTGAAATAAAATTTATTCTATGAACTATAAGATATATAAAACTATGACAATATCCTCATAAATATACAGGACGGCTCATTCAACGAGCTGTCTCACACATTTAAAAAAAAAGTTTAAAAGTTTAAACAAAAGTTGGGTAGGTATAGTTTATAAGGTGCAGGCTGTTGAAGGGTGTAAATGATAACATTTATCTTTGGACAACCTTTTGAAGACTTTTCAAGGTCAACCATACATTTATCTTTGGACCACCTTTTGAAGACTTTTCAAGGTCAACCATACATTTATCTTTGGACAACCTTTTGAAGACTTTTCAAGGTCAACCATGTTCATTTAAACACAAATTATTTTTTTTTATTGCAAATAATCTTCTACGGTAAAACAAATTAACTACTTTTATAGACGACAATTCTGCAATGAATAAAAATATAGGTAATTATTTCTATTAGGGCCTGTCTCAAGTTAGATCAACCATAATAAGGTACTCTATCCCTGTAAATAACGTGAAAAAAGAAATACGTATTTGGAATACTATATAATGCAAAAAACTATATAAAGTAATAGTACTCAAACGTAGATAAAAACAATGAAAACGCAAAAATAAATTATAATTCTGAATAGAAGAAACGAATTTGAGAATAATACAAAAAATGCGGGTATTTAAACGCTGTGAATTAAAAATAAAACACTGAAAATGCTAATGATAAGAAGCATTGGGTTTATTCAATTCAATGTTTTGTGCTAAACTTCGTTTGCGCTTTTCGACACTTTTTCGTCTTTGAAGTTTCTTCCCGAGGGCAGTCTTTTACTTTCTCTGGTAACTCCCGCTGCTCTTCGAGATATTGATGTAGGTTGAACTTTGATGGTAGCATTTTTTCTTCTGAGTGGAACAGAGTTACCAGCGGTATTTGCCCCTCAGTTTTGATAGCTCTCAACCTTCTACTTAATATTTTTAAACCATTATTTGATGAACCGAACGATTGGTGACATGTTTTAATGATACTCCAAATATCTTCAATGCTGGTAGTACCAGTTTTACTTTGAGAAACAGAATCTGATTATCAATAATATAACTCACGAACAAACGATTTTTGTCGCCACAGGACATGATTTTCTTGCATTTCACTGGGTCTGCGTGTTTCTCCCGAATGTTTTTACCCATAGATTAATGTCATCGATAGTCTTCAAGTTGCTACGCACCAACACTTTATTATTCAGGCTTTTTTCAGCGCACATTACAATCATTATATTGTTAAACTCCGACGGCAGACAGTTTTCACTTATCACTTGTACAGACACAGCTATTGTTGAAAAACTTCAAATTCAAACAGCCGCGAATAACAATCAACATTCAACAACAGCAACAGCTGTCAATAAAGTGTTCGCAGTTCGCACTGTTCGCATCTAATCAACCAATAGGAGCGACCGATTTTGCTATGGGCTTCTGGTGAGGTAAAGAATCGTTATATGCGACCCGTAGGTACCAGAATACAAAACTACAACAACAGGTTAGGAAAGGACTTCAATCTATATCTAAAAACTAAACCAAATTGGTTAAAAAACCTAACGGACATAGTTTTTCCAGAAGACGTGTTAAAACTTCTATCACTAGGCCCTAAATTCAGTTTATGTTCACCATCTAAAGAAATTAATTTTAATCCATTGGAGGCTGCTTTGTCACAGTGCAGAGACACACAAAGGGATTGCTACAGGGCTCAATTCACAAACATTGTTACTAATTTTATCCATACAAATCATGCAGATTCTCCTTTCCTTAACGAATTGTTTATCAAGGCCAAGATTTTTCTTGAACAACACCCCGAAATTTACATAGTTACCAGTGACAAGGGAAACGTTACAGTTGCAATGTATAAGGAAGAGTACATAAAAAAAAAGCCTTCAGCTATTGAATGATCCAAAATGCTACACCCCAATAACAAGAAATCCTACTTACACAGTGCAACTCAAAGCGAATAAACTCTTCAAAGGATTCATAGACCAAGAATAGGCTTCTAAACTTTACAGCTATGACACAATAGCCCCCAGATTCTACACACAAGCCCGAATTGGCTATGAGACCCATCGTATCTTCTATTAATTGCCCTAATGGCTCACTCGCTGCCTATATGACACAAATCCTCACTAATGCATATGATACTAATAACGAGTTTTTCATTAAGGACTCTTTTGCCTTCAGCAATTTCATTAACGACTATCAATTACCTAACAATTATGTAATTCATGGAGTTTTCTGTCCATTTTTGGGATTCGGTTGAAAAAAGAGGGGGTTGTTGAAAGTCTTGGTTTTCCCAAAAAACTTCTTTATTGATTAAATTGAGTTACCGGTTTCGCAGCATGACACTGCATCTGCATAATTTTTGTAGTAGTCCTGAAGAAGAGACCAAATAAATCTCGAAAGCTTGACATAACCTCAAAGGGTTTTTCTTTTACCTCATGGCCACTTCGTAAAGAAGAAGAATCTACTAGACTGCATCCCCACTAACCTCTAGTTCACTCTTAACTAGCCAGTCGTGCTTCCCTTCTGCTTATACAGGGTGTTTCAGAATAACATGCTAATAATAAAGGGGGTGATTCTTGGGCTCATTTTAAGAAAAAAAAATCATATGAACGTATGTCCTAAACGCCTTAACTTTTTTCCCAAAAAATATGCAAACCAAAACCCGCATGGACGGCACTGGTCAGAATAATTAAATTGTTGGTGCATCAAAGAATGAGTATTAATGCCTAAAATACATGACTCAAATTTCATAAAGATATCTACAGTAATGACAAAGTTATTGTAAAAAAAGTATCTATTTTTTAAAACTTTGACACCCTGTATCTCAAAAGTTAAGGCATTTAGGACATACGTTCATATTAATTTTTTTTCTTAAAATGAGCCCAAGAATCACCCCCTTTATTATTAGCATGTTATTCTGAAACACCCTGTATACAGGGTTATTCACGTTATTCGACACGAGACATTATGGCCGAAGTATATGATTTTGAAACAGTTTTTTTTTCTGGATGGATAGGGACCCTTTGAGGCTACATTAAAAAACTATTTTCATGTTATGCAGGGTGTCCCCAAGACACCAAACGCATCAAAGTTGTATTTTTTCAAATGGAACCTCCTGTATATTAATTGATATTTCAATTCTTTCTTCAATTTGGAACAAAAATTGTGATACAACTAATTTTCCTAAATTCAACCGTTATCGAGATATCGCGTTTTAAAAATGACATTTTTGCAACTTTGACATGCTATAAAACTCAAACTATTCAAGTTAGAGAAAAATGGATTGCACATTCCTGTCTTAACTTTTCAAAAGCTATTCAAGGAGATTAAATTCATTCTTCTGAAAAAATGTCAAAATGTGCCGAGAAAAGTCAACTGTGACGGTACCTTCTATCCAAATGACAGAAGAGCTCTTGAAAAGTTAAGATAGGAAAGTGCAAACCATTTTCCTCTAACTTGAATAGTTTAAATGTTATAGCATGTCAAAGTTGCAAAAATGCCATTTTTAAAACGCGATATCTCGATAACGGTTGAATTTAGGAACACTAGCAACATCTATCCATCCAGAAAAAAATACTTTCTCAAAATCGTATACTTTGGCCATAATGTTTCGTGTCGAATAACGAGAATAAGCCTGTATATACAGGGTGTCCCAGCAAGGGTGGCCACCGGCCATATCTCGGAAACTACTGGACCTAAAAGTTCGGAAAGAAAAATATGATCACCAGAGTGGCCACGAGAAAATGCTGGGAAATATTTTTAACCTCGAAATTTTGCCGCTAGGGGGCGCAATCAAAGCTTAAATATTAAAATTCGAAATTTCTCCGGAAATTCTCAGATTGAGGTATATCTTTATCAACATGGTTAGAAAACCTAGACAATTTCACGTCTTTTTGGTACAGGGCTCATTGGCGTACCGATCTTCGTGTGAGTAGGGGAAGGTAGTGAAAGTGTAATTGTTCAAGTAGCTGTAACTTATAAACGACTTGTCCGATTTTGTTGCGTATAGGCTTGTTTGGAAGATAAATGTGAGTACTTTCGTATATCGTATCCAGTGATGCGTGATTGTCTCCAGAAAAGTTGCTAGAAGGCGTAAGGGGAAAAATCTTTTTCTTTTTTGATAAAGAATCTACGTCGCAGTTTCACGTTGTAACACTTACTCTGTTACACCCTGTATAATATATATATGTATATATATATGATAGTTTTAACTTAATTCAAAATCGTATTCGCAAAATGCACTGATAAAATAACTTATCTGTGTATGACCATTCAGCCACTGCTGAACGTCGATAGAATTCGTACGGGGTGTGGTAGGTGCGCAGATGGTCAGAATTATTGTTACGTCAGTCAACACTTGCGGGAACAATCCAGAGTCCAGACTTCGGGATTCCAATTTGTCCAGTCACAAAGGAATAAACCAATTCAGTCCACAAATAATGCCAAATAGCCAAATTAGATCGGTATAAAAAAAAACCCTAAAAAGAAACCACGTTGTAGAAACCCGTTTAAAACAAAAAAAAAATGTTCATGATCACATGATCAAAAGATTACAAAAAAAACCCAAGATCATCTTATCTCACACTGAGGGTTTTTATTGAAAAGTTTTCCAAGAATGCGGGAAGCCACGTGGTCGGCACAATTTCCTCACGAGATTTTAATCCCCGTTTGGGTGCGAAAGTCCCTCAACAATGTCAAACAATGTTCCAATCAACAGGGACGTCGATTCGTCTACAATTGCAACTTTTCCGTTCCTCGCAAACCTCGATTGAGAACCAGCCAAACTCTGGTAATGGATTGGAGCTGCAGTTTCTCGTGAGAACTAAAATTGCTGCTAGAACCACGCTTCTAAACTTTTCTACGTTCTGTTCGAAAATGGACGATTAAAGGAAATCAGAAGAGTGGAATCGACAAGGATTCACGTAGTGCAACAAGGAATATCCTCTATCCTTTACCTACTTTACCAACAGGTACACCTCCTATACATGAAAAGTTATGAGTTTCCAAGTACTGCAGCAGGTTGCGCTCACAGTACTGAAGCGTACTGCCTAGAAATGTAGTTCTGCTCCGAGCTACTCGGAACCGTGAGAATCGTATTTTCGTTAGAACGGCTGAAAGATTACTCTCAGGGTAAGAAAATCCACATGAATCGAAGAAGTGAAATGAGCTCTCATCCCATCCTCACGTATCCAACGGAGAATGAAATCAAACATTCGTCGCTAATTAGCCACATTAAAAGGGAGAACACCATAACCGCGAAAACCCACGTATACGAACACTTCGTGCTCGTTAGTTCGTATTTACTATTTTTGCGAACGTGAATTAGAAAGAGAAGATCAACGAGAAGGATAAATATTTAACCTGAACTTAAATGAACCTAAATGATGTGCACGATCGATTGAACTTACGTGATCCGCGTTAATCCGAGCGAAACGCATGTCAGCTGTTGACAGGTTGAAACAAAACTAGTATTTGAAAGAGTAAAACAATAATTAGAATGGAGCTGAACTTATAGTGTAATGAAGCGAGTGTTTTTGTGTTTAATTCTCCTGATATCGTTTAAAAAGTAACGCTCCCGCCCATATGGCTGCTCCTGCCCGAGTAAAAAGGTACGCTCTTGCCCAGCGTAGCCGGTGGATGAAAATTAAACAAATGTTTGGTTATTGACAGTTCATCAAGAAAAACATGGGTAAGAGAATCATTTAAATCTTCGAGTCACATATTTATCCCCCGCTCTATTAATCTCTTTCTAATAAAGCTCTCTGAAACTTTCCCAGTCTCATATCGATTTTCGCGGTTTTGCGTTTTCGCAGATTTGGGATTTCGCGGTTTTGCGTTTTTGCAGATTTAGGATCTCGCGGTTTTGGGATTTCGCAGATCTGGGATTTCGCGGTTTTGGGTGCATCTCCATTAAAACATCAGCCCAGTATGACGTTAGTCATAGAAAATGGTAGTGTCAACACTCTACTGCAAAATCGAGCGCCAGCTGCTGGGTGACCATACCATAACCAACCTCAATGTTTTGTTTACCAAATCGAACAGAGACCCCAAGTTTAGGGCTCCAGAAAACCGTACAGAAATCAACTATTTCTATTGGTTTTCCAGGACAATGAAAATCCAAGATAAGTACTGCTGTATTAGTTTGGCCAAAAAAATGCCAAAGAAAAGTGTCAGGATTTATGATAAAAACGATGGTATGATCATAATTATTACAATTTAATTATCCATTTTCAGGACCTCAAACGCCTCAAATGTTGAACAGGGTGCTGATATCACGACTAACAATTTGCGACTTTCATCGCGAGTGTAGATATATTGAAGTGTTGTGCGAGTGATATGTGGAACAAAATTGTAAGTTTTGAGTGTTTTAATAAAAATGTTCAAGTCCAGTAAAATAGTTTTTTCTCTATTCCGCTCAAAAAGTAAACAATGAACTAAATCACACAAAATTTCCATTGAATGTCACAAAATGAAAAATGTACCGTTACAATTTTCCCCCTTTCCACAAGACGATTAACCTGCCAAGGTTAATCACAGTCAGTCGTAGGTTTTGGGTTATGCATGCCAGGTTCCAGTCAAGACTTAACCGGAAGGATCCTGCAATTCATACGTCCAAGGTTTTCCTTGGATTATACAGGGTGTCCCAGCAAGGGTGGCCACCGGCCATATCTCGGAAACTACTGGACCTAAAAGTTCAGGAAAAAAAATATGATCACTAAAGTGGCCACTAGAAAATGCTGGAAAATATTTTTAACTTCGAAATTTGGCCGCTAGGGGGCGCAATCAAAGCTTAAATATTAAAATTCGAAATTTCTCCGGAAATTCTCAGATTGAGGTATATCTTTATCAACATGGTTAGAAAACCTAGACAATTTCACGTCTTTTTGGTATTAGGGCTCATTGGCGTACCGATCTTCGTGTGAGTAGGGGAAGGTAGTGAAAGTGTAATTGTTCAAGTGGCTGTAACTTATAAACGACTTGTCCGATTTTGTTGCGTATAGGCTTGTTTAGAAGATAAATGTGAGTACTTTCGAACATCGTATCCAGTAGTGCGTGATTGTGCAAAAATCAAACAAAAAAATGGGGTTGTGATTCGAAATAAGAAAGGTTGACCACGCCCAGAAGTTCTGAAACACCCTGTTTATGTTAGAACCTTGTTTTCACAAAATTCATTTTGAACCATTCAACTTTCATTTGAAACATTTTTTTCCAGAACATCAAATTAAAAAGTTAATGGGGGTGTCCATTTATCTGTGAACACCCCGTACATCGCCAGCATCTTTTTTAAGGTCCGGTTCTGACGCTCTGTAGGATTGGCACGTGGATGATAGTTTGAGTTGTATTGAATTCTCCAATTGTAGGTTTGCGCCTGCTTTTTGAACTCCTGACTTCGGTATTGTGGGCCATTGTCACAAAGGATAGTTTTCGGTACACTAACAAAAGAAATACTTGCTCTTCAATTCTGCTGACAATCTGCTTAGTTTTTGTGGAACGTAGAAGAAAAATCAATGAAGATTTACTGAGATAGTCAGTCGCTACCAATATCGCTGTGTTTCCTTTATAAGATCTCGGCAGAGGACCCATCAAATCTGTAGATACAACTTCCCATGGTCGACTAGGTTTGCTGTGGAAAACCATCGGGTCTCTGGTTCCTCGAGGATCACACTTATGAGCTGCGCCGAATGAGCACTTCTTCACATAATCCGCGACGTCTTGTTTCATCTTCGGCCAGTTGAACTTTTCTGAAAATCGATTAAATGTCTTGAACACACTCATGTGACCTGCTGTCGGCTGGTCGTGCGCTACTCCAATTGCCCTCTGTCTATCCTCCTTGGGTAAAAGTAACTTCCAATTTTCATCTGATGATTGCAGTCCAAAATGTTCACATTTTACATACTTCAAAAATTTTCCACCATAACAGCGCCAATTTAAAAATGTTAATGGATTATTCTTCACTTTCTCAAACAGTGACCTATGCCAACGATCCTTCACTGATTCGCACAGTTCGTCCGAAACGTCCACTGAATGCAAAATCGGCACTGCTCTAGAAAGCTTATCGGGCACAAGCACAACCAAGTCTTTGGTCTTTACCCCTACGATGAATAATTTTGAAGTCGTATTGTTGCAGTTTCATCCGCAACAATACGACTTCATCTTCCACTTGGGTCCTTCAAACTATGTAACCATTTCAAGCTGTAATGGTCCGTGATGACTGTGAATGATATACCTTCGATGTAAGGGCGGCGCTTTTCTATGGCCCATACCACCGCTAAACATTCTCTTTCCGTCGTTGTATAGTTCCGTTCTTGTTTGCTGGGAGATCGGCTAAGGTAGCAAATAACTTGTTCACCATTTTCGTAGGGTTGAGTTAAGACGGCTCCAATGCCGTAACCAGATGAGTCGGTTTGAATGACAAACTCCTTGGAATAGTCAGGGCAACTAAGGATTGGAGCTTCCACCGGTCGTTCCTTAATTTGTGTGAATGAATTCTCACATTCTTTGTTCCATACAAACTTCTGATTCTTCTCCGTCAAAGCAGTGATTGGAGTAACAATTGTCGAAAATTCTGGGACGAGCCTCCTATACCAGGAAAAACTCCCAACAATCCTATGGACTTCTTGAACGGTCGTTGGTCTTGGCAATGCCAGCATTGATTTAATTTTGTCTGGGTCAACTCTCAGTCCACGGCTATCAACTACGTATCCAAGATATTTCATTTCGGGTCTGCAGAACTGGCATTTTTCACAAGTGTCCGTTATATTAGCTTCCTTCAACCGCCTGAACACTTCTTCCAATCTTTTTAGGTGCTCTTCAAAATCCTGAGACATTATGACTTCGTCATCCAGATAGACAAAAACATGAGGTTGCAGATCCGGACTAAGTATTCCATCGATAAGCCTCTGCCATGTTGCTGGTGCATTATGGAGACCAAAAGGCATCCTTCTAAATTGGAAAAGAACTTTTCTGCACGTGAATGCTGTCAATGGCCGGGATGGCTCGTCGAACGAGACTTGCCAGTATGCGCTTTTGATATACAAACAGGAGAGGTATTTGACATCACGAAGTTTATCCAGAGTTTCTCGACACAAAATCTATATTTATCAGTGTTCTTCTTTCGCACCATCACTACTGGTGAGGCCCAACTCGGTTCAACAACTCCCATCTTTATCATTTCTACTATCCTGTATCCATCTGCTGTATAACTGGGAAAACTCTATATGGTCGTTGTCGAATAGGTGGAGAATGGGCTAGTTTCACATTTTTTGAAAACCAGTTTTTCTTATTCCTTATGATCTAAAATACTCTTAGTTTTTTTTTCAAATTTTTCCGACTTCTAATAAGCCCAAAAATCAAAGTTGAAAATGGGTCCGTTATAGCGGCGCGCAAAGTGCTTTTTCAAATAAAACTACAATAATTATTTGTACAGGGTTAATCATTATTTTTTGACACCCATCTACAGCTCTTATTGCGAGTGATAGAAAAAAACTTTAAATACAAAAGTTTTGGTTTTTTTCACGTAGTATCTTCTGGTGATAGCGGAATCAACAAATCGAAATCATAGCATAGAAAAAATTCATTAAGTCATATTTTTTTAAATGGAACACCCTGTATATTATTGACTAAAATGAAAGATCTCTTTAATCTGATTTCAAATATATATGGTTTGTAGGCATTTGGTTCAGTCACTTTGAAACTATTTGAATTTAAAAAATATATTTTTTTAAACTACAACAAATATTTACAACACTAACTTAATCATATAAACTATCAACATTCCATTAAAAACGAAGCTACATGTTTTCTACAGAACCCCCGTTGTTTTCTAAGCACTTGCGAATATTATGTAATAATTTATTATTTATAGAAGAGGTGATAAAGTTTGGATTTTCTCTGTTCAATTCTAATACTGCGTTATTGAGTCTTTGTCTTATTACTTGTAAACTTTCGGGTCTATTATAATACACCTTGTTTTTCAGGTATCCCCATAAGAATATATCACAGGGGTTAAGATCCGGGCTATTTGCTGGCCATCGGATGGTTCCATGTCTCCTAATCCAGAGCGCGTATCTATTATTTAGATAATTTGTCACTTGTAAAACATTGTGGACTGGGGCGCCATCTTGATGCCATATTAAATTATTATATCGTTGAACTGGGATATTTTCTAATAGTTGTTCTATTTCTGTCTCCAAAAAATTCAGATATCGCTCACCAGTAAGGGATCCTCCATATATAATGGGTCCTATGACCATATTATTCAACATACCACACCACACATTAATAGATTTTCGACCCTGTATCTTGACTGCCTGTATTTGGTGTGGATTTTCCGTTCCCCACCAATGGTTATTTTTCCGGTTAAATACCCCCGCCGTTGTGAAAGACGCCTCATCGGTGAATATTATTTTGTTGAGAAAATCTCCTTCTTCTTGATACCTTCCAAGTATCTCAGCACAATATTCAAGCCTCTGCCTTTTATGCTCGTCGTTTAGATTTTGCACAGGTAGAAATCTATAGGGATGATATTTGTATCGTTTTAGCGTTCGCTGAATCTTGCCATGTGACTTTCCAGATAACTTTTGCACATCAGGTATCGAATATTCAGGATTCTCTAAAAATGTTAAATAGGCGTTCTAACAAGTTTGTAAAATTCTTATTACCTTGAAAATGAAGTAAAATATCAAGTTCTTCATCTAAATTTCTGTCGACTTTTCTCTTCTTTCGTTCAACGCTATTGCGCTCTTCAAAATGCTTAATTATGTTCTTGATCGTGTTTATGGTAGGGATCCTTCTGCCCGGGTATATTCCATGATATCTATTTCTAACTATTGAAACGCTGTTATTATTTGAATAAAATAAGCGTATTATTTGACTTTTTTCTTCCGCCGAATAACCCATTTGAATTATTTTTCGGATAATTTTCAACACATAACACAAGAATTTCGTTGTCATGATTACGACGTTTCCAAGGCAATTTGATTATATTCAGAGTAACAGACTATAATGAATGATGATTTCTAATTGTGGAAAAATAAATTATAAACTCAAATAGTTCCAAAGTGACTGAACCAAATGCCTACAAACCATATATATTTGAAATCAGATTAAAGAGATCTTTCATTTTAGTCAATAATATACAGGGTGTTCCATTTAAAAAAATATGACTTAATGAATTTTTTCTATGTTATGATTTCGATTTGTTGATTCCGCTATCACCAGAAGATACTACGTGAACAAAACCAAAACTTTTGTATTTAAAGTTTTTTTCTATCACTCGCAATAAGAGCTGTAGATGGGTGTCAAAATATAATGAATAACCCTGTACTTTGTACCAGTCTTCATTGACATTAACGTTCTCTTTGGTTAGTTTGTGCCGGTTTTGTTTATGTTATTACATTAAATTACATTTATCTTTGGTTTTTTGGACTAATAATTTGACGTCGTGAAACTCCTCATCGTGGGTGCATAAAAAATATAGGTTCGGTCTTGTGTTATTCTGTGGAAGAAAGTTCTTCTACAAGGACCCAGACAAAACATAGAAAAAATACTTTCTTTGCCCCAAAATCAGTCTTTTTTGTCTGTGAGAATTATTTTGAGGTAAGTATTTTTTAAAGTGTTTGTGAAATGTTATATTATCCATCTTTACTGTGAATACCTAAATATTGGGATTGGGACTCATTTCTGGATTTCTGGGGACATTTTTAAACAAACCCTAATACTTATCTGGACTTTTATTTCATATATTCATATGCTTGACTATGATGATTTTTATGGTTATAAAACTAGGTAGGTATACTCACATGGATGCAACTCTCGACATTTATTACGGTTCTGTACCAACCTTTCCGTTAAACATCGGACAACCGTAAAACAATGTCTCTCAATTTTATTTTTAATGATATAAAAATAATTTCTTTTGTAATTATTTTTGTTTTCTTTTTTCACTGGACATATGTTGTTTTTCTAAAACACGCCTTGAACAGTTTCCATTTCACTGTGATAAATTATTCGAAGTTACACAATAAGTCAAGGGAAATTTAGTCGAAGTCATTCGGAACTTACCACAGAACTGGAAAGTTTGAAGAGATGCCTCTTTGAGGAGTCCAACCTTGGAAAATCCAATGAAAACCCTTTTTTCTACAATAAAATAAGCTGATGCAATAAGAGAAGGAATGTTTAAAGGATTTTGTGTAATGGATATATTACCGATCACATTATAATAGCAATTTAATTAAAAAAATTATTAAAAACTCAATAAAATAAAATTGAAATTGACTTTGATATAAAAAGGAGTTTCCAAATCCATCTCACATAATCATGAATTTCATGGTCGTAGCAGTGTTCATCAATTCTGTTTCTGCATTTGATGTAGAATTTGTAGGATCAACTCTTGATAATCCTGAATACAGACAGGAATCAATAGCGGGGTGGGATTTTCCTGACTGCAAACATATCTTAAGGTGAGTATCTTTCCAGTATGCCTGTTCAATAGAACAATTCTTTTAGAATGGATGAAAATGCACTTGGATTCAACATAGATCTAGAATTTCCATTTGATAGAAAGAAGGAACAGGACATCGAGATAAGAGTAACGAGGGATCCAATCTTGGTATGCTTATATAATATACAGGGTATCACACTCAAGTTAATATAAAAAGAGATTCCTTTGAGTGGGTGATGCTTCCGGGGAATGATGCATGGTGGACATTAAAAAATTAATTCTGATATAGCACACTATGGGTCGGAAATGCCTCTTACGCCACATAAAGGTGTTAAATTTTGTTCAAAGGTAAATATATTATCTAATAGTTTTTTAACAGTTGAAGGAATCGTTACGGAAATTCATTATATACGCCTACCTAACAGAGCAACTTCAAATGTAAAAAGAAGAGGTTTCGGTCAGTGGTGTAGATGTGATAGTCCCTGTATCCTGCGTGAGAGGCATTTCCGACCCATTGTGTGCTATATCAAAATGAATATTTCGACGTCCTGCATCTTTCCCCAAAAGCATGACTTACAGGAATCAACCTGTACTTATATCAGTTCTTTCTTGAATCATAAGGATCACATTTTCCTCGGGCCATGAAGTATGAACTCATTTCGTATCACAAAAAACTCGTTTTTATCCGAAATAAAAAAGGTTTTATTTTACGTCACTGGATCCAACAAAATGACACTCACTATCTCATCTCTTTTCTACAAATTCAAACGCATCCTATTTTTGAGGTACATTTCACACATTTTACAATTTTAACTTTGACAATGTATACCCATCTTTATGTAAAAGTTGCAATAGGGAACTTACCCATTTTTTCTTTATCTTGTTTATTTATTTTAAAGTGTGCGTTCGTGTCTAAAAACACCGTATACCCAATATCTGCTCTCAAATCGCACTAGCTACTTTACAACAATTAATCAAAATTGACATCGACGCTGTGAAAATTCAAAGGAAGCAAAAAGCGCGGTGAAGTTTTGAGGTCATAACGCGT
Source organism: Orchestes rusci (assembly GCA_958502075.1). Taxonomy (NCBI): domain Eukaryota; kingdom Metazoa; phylum Arthropoda; class Insecta; order Coleoptera; family Curculionidae; genus Orchestes; species Orchestes rusci. Next base: position 26,461,475 of record OY293308.1, on the reverse strand, counting down.
AACTTTGGCAACCATTTGAATGTTTGAATTCTGATGTGACATTGAGTTAGTTTATTTCATATTTTTTGAAAAAAAACTAGGATAGTTTATACAGTGAGGACGTAAATAGTCCCCCCCCCCCTCTAACTTTTGAACGCATCAATATTTTTGGCTCAAATTTGGAAGTGTATTTCAGGGTAGGCTATCCTAAGTTTTGACCTCCAAAAAAAATTTTCATCTGTCAAACTGACAGCTGGGCACCATTTTGAAACAAAAAATTAAATGGGAAAGGGGGTCATGTGATACTTTATTTGAAAGGTCCTTCCATTCTCTTTTCACCCCCAAAGTTTGAAGTCCTTATTATTTTTCATAAGGAAAATTTATTGAGATAATTTTGCATGATTCGTTCTTAATATTATCTTTAGTATTAGGTTTTTTTGAATTTTTTTATTAAATATGTTGTAGAAACAATCACTTATGTTATAGGTTAGTTTTTTCATTGTTAATAAAGTTCTTTTAAGAATAAGAGATAGTATTTTGACCCAAATAATTTATTTTCGATATGGTGCCATTTCCTTAAGAAAAATGCTAAGGACTTCAAACTTTGGGGGTGAAAAGAGAATGGAAGGACCTTTCAAATAAGGTATCACATGACCCCCTTTTCCATTTAATAATTTGTTTCAAAATGGTGCCCAGCTGTCAGTTTGACAGTTGAAATTTTTTTTTGGAGGTCAAAACTTAGTAAAGCCTACCCTGAACAACACCTCCAAATTTGAGCCAAAAATATCAATGCGTTCAGAAGTTAGAGGGGGGGGGACTATTTACGTCCTCACTGTATAAATATTGCATTATGCCGCTGTGTTCGAATTCAACTTTGAAATTTCCAAACAAATTTTCATTCGCGTGCCTGATGACAAAAAGTGGCAAATATAATTATTACTTAGAGCATACAGAAGCAATGAGGAGAGTTATTTCGTTGAAAAGCAGTGCTATTTATGTGTATGTGGAGATCTTTTTGTGTATGTATTTTGACAAAAAATACCATTACCTAATTATTGTGTTTTTAGATTTTGAGAGATTTTATTCTTGGGTATATACATATTACTACAGAGAGATTTCAAAAATGAACCTTTTCATTTTATTTTACCAGTATACAGTATGTCCGGGGATGAGGTATACAAAAGGACAAATTATGGACCAAAGTTTTCATTTCTCGAGAAAGTCATTTTTATAAAAAATGTTGCTTGTTGAAAAAATATGATTGTCGATAAAAGAAAAATATATTTTATACAAGAATACCCTTCAAGATAAAAGTTGGAATATAATCTTTTTTTCAAGCGGAAAGCGTGAATTACCCCGCCATATTTGAAAGTTTCTGGCAAAATGAAGAAAAAAATTAAATTGGGAAGCCAGAATTTTCTCAATTTAAATCTGAATTTCACTGAAAAGTGGTTTATGGTGTTTGGGTAATCTGCTAGGTAATATGGCTTCGCCCCGTTTTCGATCATACAGTGGAATTTGAGTTTTCTTTTTTATTTATCTAGTATATTTTTGAGTATTTTGGAGAAAAAATTTCTCTGATTACTTTCTGATATTGTCTAGAATACGTATATAACATTTCAATTAATTTGAAAATGTATGCAAATTGTCCATTAGTACCTACACTGCGTCCTGCGGCAGAGTGCAATATTTTTAATACCATCCTCTTTTTCGAAAACTACGAAATAAACTAACTCAATGTCACTTCAGACTTCAAACATCCAAATGGTTGCCAAAGATACGCGTTATGAAGTCAAAACTTTCCCGAGCTTTTTGTTTCGTTTGAATTTTCTCAGCGTCGATGTCAACTTTGATCATCTATTGTAAAATAACTAGTGCGATTCAAGGCCTGATATTTGGTAAACGGTGTTTCTGGACATGATTGCACACTTTAATACAATAAAAAAAGATGGGCAAGTTCCCCATCATGGATAGATATTGTATTTCTTGAATTAAAGTCTAAATTAAACTTTATGTTCTCCTTGTTCTATTTTCAAAACAGAAAAATAATTTATAAGTATGGTTTTTTCAGCCTCCAGATATCTTTCCTCTCTTGATTTTTCGGAGGACGGTAAAGACCAGAATCCAATTACCCAAGACAGCCCAATCGGAGGTTGTGAAAGTAACAGTAAACAAACGAATCCTATGTGAAGATTTTGAAGTACTAAAACCAACAAAAACCTATAAATTCCGTCGTCCATCTGCCTAGACATTTGCTGTACTATTTTGTCATAAAAAGGGATATATAAATGTATTAAAAATTGCTCAAAGTATTATTTTGCTGCTCTAGTAGAAGCATGTTAGTGAGTTTGCTAACCTACCACCCCAACATCACGTCATCTGACATTAACCATGATCATAACTGCTGGTTCAAATAAGAAAAACAGATGGAAAGAAGAAAGGGGAAGAAGAGGGTTTTTCTGGTGGAGATTGTCTAACGATGCTAACTCGTGCGAAGAGTGGCCGTTGGTAGAAACACTCTCAAGAAACAGTTGTTGCTACCTCTTTGCTATTTTTTTTTTTCGCAGCCCATAGGCATGTCTAATACTTTCCGAGATACAGCTGAGAGCCATTTTTAGAGGGAGAGGTACACCCTGTATAAAATGAGTTAGAATCAAAACACGAAAATTATAATGCCAAATCAAGCTTTCGAGAACTTTATCTTCTTTTCATCAGGATATACAGTGTGTCCCAGATACGTTTCTCTATACAGGGATCTTGGCTCCTATTATACCTACAGCAAAGGTTGAATGGAGAAAGTTTTAGAGGAAACTTAGAGCATTCGATATCCGGTTTCAGATTTGCGATCGATAAATAGGTTTTGGAAATATCGGCGAAAAAACGAAAATGGCGGATTTTGTTTTTTGCCAGTAAATCCGAAACGGCTAGTCGGACAGCTATCAAAATGTGACATTATGTGGACACTTCTTTAAGATGTATATAATGGTGTGTATGACATGTCTCAATCATCTTTTGTTTTCCCGCAACCCGCCTCAACTTTATTTTTTTTTATGGTCGCCATATTGGGTTCTTCGATTTTTGGATAGAGTGTGAAATTTCCAGTCCAGTGATGTCTTAGAAGTGCATAAAAGATCTAAGTTATGTAAGTTTATTCCTTTTAAGTGCACTTACAACTTACACAAAAAAGGCGAAGGCGAAAGAAAGGTGAAAAGTGAAAAAGAGAAAAGAAAAGAAAATTAAAGAAAGAGAGAGTTTTTAAGGGGAAAGAGGGTACTCATGGAATTTACGCTTTGATAAAAAAAAAAGGTGGTGTCACTGAATTTGTCGAGTTATGCCAGCTTCAGCGGAGAGTGGTCATGGGCCTAACTCACTCTAAGAATTCGATATGAAAATTAATTGCGCCACTCGCTTTCGTCACTTACCCATCGACAAATCCAATACAAAGCGAGAAATAGAGGGAAAGCGAAAATAACATAAAATACCCTAAATCAAACACAATACAATTTATTCAGTCATAGTCAAATACCCAAGCCGTACTCCATATAAACGAGTAATACTCGTTATAAAAATAGAACTACGGGAAAAATGTCAAACAAACATAATGATAAGCGAGCCAAACCAACGCTACTTTTTCTCACTTTGATGGCACGCTTCAAAAGTGATTTTTAGCAATGGGTCTAATAAATACGCGAAAGTGTCTATGTGGTAGTTTTACAGGTTGTGATGTGAATATCCGCTTTGATGGCCAACAAATAGGATTTACAAGTGATAATCACTAATAAGTCTAAAACGTAAGTAAATAACAAAAGTATTAATTAATAGTTATTGCAGACCAGTGATAAAGATCAAAACACTGGGTTGAATAACATTTTGAAAGTAACGTTTATGGCAAAATGTGGATGTGTCCCATAATATATAATAACGACTTACATTAAAGCACCAATTGTACACGCGTGCAATGAATGGGGCCCAAAAGGCTCCGTGAAGTGAAGAGTCGTAGTTTGGGGCTCAGTCCAAGCATCCCAGAGTAGGCGACAATGTTGATACATGCTTCATATTTTTGTTGCAGGTACGTAGTTTTTCTTTACGTAAGGGGTAGTTGGTAATGAAAGTAATTTTTCCTTACTTAGATCCACACAGATGGGAAAAAGGCAACACTAATCACCAATAAGTGGGATAAAAGGCAAGTAAAACGACAACGCAGAAAAAGGTGTAATAAAATTGGCCTGAAAATAGAAAATATCCACAATAGGACTGGGGATGACTCAAAAGATCTAGCTTACCACTGATGTTGAGGGGCCAAAACGTGGTCCAATAGGAAATGGGGAAAATCTGGGACGATATCTCACTGAATCGGCAACCTGAGCACTTTGGTACAATCGAAACAAATTATTGATACCAATAGGAAATATAAATCGTCAGATTTTCTGGAAAATTCGGCACAGGGCCACGAGGTAATGAACCACACGGTATATAACCTCAGTAAGTATTGAACAAAGAAAAATGTGATCTTCTAAGCCATTTCGTTTTTAGAAATTCAAAAAAACGGCCACGCCCAACCTCGCAGGATTGGACTTTGGATCTCGAACAATAGACTTATTCTCGTGGGAGTCAGGGTGATTGAAGCGAATATATGGAGTAAATCACGGCGAACACAGGACCGGACTAGTGACTGATAAACAAATCAAACCAAAACCATAACACAATTTGTGACTAACTTTACCTTTGCACCATAAGAATGTAAGTTATTTTATTTTTATTAAAACCCATTGCTGAAGGCGGCAGTATTTAAATTTAACATTGAACTTAACTAAAAAGTCCCAAATACGACTGAAACGAAACTAAAATGAACGAAAATTAAAAACGAAAAATGAAACCGTAACAACACCCCCTTTTCCTCAATAAAAAAAAAAATGAAACATTTTTTTTTTCTTTTATATGGGAAATCAGGTGCTGAAATTCAGAAAGAAAATTCGTTTCGCAAACTCAGTTATGTAAAATTACAATAAACGATACTCATTATGTCCCTACACAATGTGGTATCGAGTTAAAAGGAGAGATAAATATGTAATTAAAATTTAATTATTATTCTTCGTCTGATGGCGGGTCATCGGGAGGGTGAGCTTTGAGGTCTTTAGCGTTCCATACGCCAATACTACGGCCGTTCGGTTCCGTCAACTCATAGGACCAGGGCGAAAGGATCCTGCTCACCAAGTACGGACCAGCAAACTTCGGAGCTAACTTTGAGGTGAAGTTTTTGGTAGCGTCCGACAGTACGTAGTTGCGTTTCCACACCTTTTGTCCTATTTTAAATGTTTCCGTTCTTCGTCTGAGATTATATGTCTTCCTGTTCCTCTCGTAGGCCTTTCTTAGTCTATCCTGAATGTTAACGAAGACTTTCTTCATTTCATCAGATCTAGTGGTTGGATCCAAGATGTTATGGCGACTGGGTCTCTCCGGCTTGACGTCATAATTTATTTCTTTGCCAAATATCACGAAGTTTGGCGTGAAATTTGTAGCTTCGTGCCGCGCTGATCTTATCGCCGCCCCCACAGTTCCCAGATATTTGTCCCATTGCTTGTGGTCGTCCGATACATAGCTGGATAAAATACTTTTAAGTACCCTATGTACTCGTTCGACTGGGTTAGCCTGTGGATGGTAATTGGCGGTGTATTTGATTGTCACTCCAAATTTCTCCATTAGGTTGCGAAACAAATTACTTCTGAATTGGACTCCGTTATCGCAAATTATTTTGTCAGGTACTCCGTAGACCAAAAACAAGTAGTCCTCAATCCACTTGACGATCCCAGGTGCGGTGGCTGAACGTAGAGGGAAGAAAAGGACAAATTTGGAAAATACGTCGCAGATGGATAATATGTAAGTATATCCCGACGTCGATCTTGGCAAAGGCCCTACAAGATCAATACTGGCGATCTGCCAAGGTCTCGTCAAGGTTGGCTGTACACTCAGCATCTGTCCGATAGGTGGTTTCTGTTCCGGCTTGGTTCGGAGACAAACTGGACATTTCCTGATGTACCGTGCGATGGTGGTGCGCATCTTCGGCCAATAGAATGTCTGGTTTATTCTGGATAACGTTTTGAAAACTCCGAGGTGACCACAAGTTGGCGGATCATGGTGAGCTCTGATGATCGCCACTCTTTTCTCTCGGGGTACAACTTCAAGCCATTCCGAAGAAGTCAGCAGTGGAAAGGAAGTTGATGACTTTTTGTAAAGTTGTTGACCCTCGAGGCGCCATAGAGCGTGTCGTTCAGGAGACTGCTTCACATTCCTACACATTCGAAGGTACCATTGATCTTTGGTGGAAGGGTCTTGGGGTTCAGCATTGGCAGTCACCAAAACATCAACAAGTGGAACTGATCTGGAAAGAGCATCAGGTACGACATGGTCTTTTCCTTTACGATGGATTATGTCAAAGTCGTATTGCTGAAGCCTGAGTGCCCATCGAGCAATCCTCCCTACAGGATCTTTGATCGAGTTCAGCCATTTAAGGCTGTAGTGGTCAGTTACCACGGTGAACTTGGTTCCCTCTAGATATGGCCTGAGTTTCTCGATGGAAAACAACACCGCTAAGCACTCCTTCTCGGTGGTGCTATACTTCCGCTCGGCCTTTGACAAGGATCGGCTGAGGTAGGAGATAACGTGTTCCTCGCCATCTACGACTTGAGAAAGTACAGCGCCAAGTCCATAGTCGGAGGCATCGCACTGCACTACAAAAGGCAACTCAAAATTAGGGCAAGCTAGAACTGGCGCCCTAATAAGGTGTTCCTTGACGGTCCTGAAGGCTTCCTCGCATCTAGAGTCCCACAAAAACTTAATGTTCTTTTTAGTGAGGTGCGTTAAAGGGGACATCACGGTGGAAAAATTTGGTACGAATCGCCTGTACCACGATGCCATTCCTACGATGCGCCGGATTTCTGAGACGGTTTTTGGGGTAGGGATTTTCAGAATTGCTTCCACCTTCTCAGGGTCCACTAGCAATCCAGTTGGGGTGACGACATACCCAAGGTACTTGAGCCCGTCTTTGCAAAATTGGCACTTGTCCCGGTTGAGTGTAAGTCCTGCTGCAAAAATCCGTTTGATGATTTCCTTCAAAACCGTGATATGCTCTTCGAAGGTAGGTGTACATATGATTACATCATCTAGGTAAACAAATACATACTTTTCTAGATCTACTCCGACAACCCTATCAATTAATCTCTGCCATACCGCTGGTGCGTTTGTCAAACCAAAAGGCATTCGTTTAAATTGGTATAGACCTCTTGACGGAATGGTGAAGGCGGTTAGGGCACGGGACTCCTCTGCTATTGGGATCTGCCAATAGGCTGATTTTATATCAAGGGTGCTAAGGTATCTGGCATCTCTTAGCTTGTCAAGAGTCGCACTGACGTAAGGGATGGGGTAGGCGTCAGGTATAGTCGCACGATTGAGGCTGCGATAGTCCACGCAAAACCTCCAATCGCCGGTCTTCTTCTTGACCATCACGATGGGGGATGACCAAGGTGACTCGGAGGGTTCCACGATATCGTCAGCGAGCATCTTTTCTAACTCCTCGTTGGCGATTTTTTGAAGAGCGTAGGACAACGGGTAGTACCGCTGCTTAATGGGTTGCGAGTCTGTTCGTATCACCATTTGGACCAAGTTTGTGCACCCAAGCTTACTTCCCATATTGGCGAAGGTGTCGTTCAAAAACTTGTCCAGAATTTCCCGTTGGGTGGATGAAAGTGAGTCTAAAGAGTGTAGTGCCATAATCTGTTGTTCTTTTTCCTCAGATCGAAAAGTCCACTCTCCGGTGTACAGGTCGGGGATGATTTGCATTTCTCTCCAAAAGTCTATTCCCAGGATGAGCTGATGTGGGAGAGAGGGCACGACAAGTACGTTCAGTAGAATCATCCGGTCTCGTAGTTGAAATGGCAGACACACGGACCCAATCGATGTACAGGATTGTCCGTTTGCAACCGTGCACGTCACTTTTCGTCGGTGGTCGAGCTGACATTGACCTTTTAAGATGTTCCATCCAGAGCTTCCGATGATCGTCTGCGTACATCCAGAATCCAGTAAACCCTTCACAGTCCTTCCATATATGCTGACATCTAGAAAAGGTCTATTATCTCCCCTAGAATGGGATAGTATATAATTTATCAAAATCTTGTTCGACATGTCTTTATAGTCAGAGTGAGAAGACGTTTGAAAATGGGAAAGCCCATTATGTGCTTGAGCTTTCCCGACTATGCGTTTTTTCCCTGGCATGTCGGACAAGAATACACGGTAACATTCACTTTTCCACAGCGATAACAGAATTTCGTCCTGGGTTTCTGGCAATTCTTGAAACTGTGACCGGTATCTCTGCAGTTCCAACACAAAATGGTGGAGATGGCGTCGATATGGTCAGTATGGTGTAGTTCTTCATCATTCTCACTTGGAGCTGGTATATCATCGTTAGTCGAGGGTACGAATGCCTGAGAAGCTTCAATAGCTGTTATTTGGTGACATGGACGATGGTATGCCAGTTCTGGTTCTAAAAGTCCTCGATAGTTGGTAGGAGGTGGAACGAATCGTTTAATTCTCGTTTCTGTCTCCTCAATACTTCGAATTAAACGGATGAGGTCTTGGATGGTGACGATGTGTTCCGTAGCTAATCGTGACTGAATATACGGAAGTAAATTTCTTTTTATAATTTGTAGTCTGGTTGACTCAGCTGGGTGACTTGGTAGCTTTCTAAAAAGGTTCTCCATGGCTACTACAAAAGCCAGTACACGTTCCTGCGCACCTTGAGTTCTGTGGCGTATTTCGTCCCAGAGGGCGAACTCATAGTCTCCTGGTTGGAATGCGTCACGCAATTGGAAAACTAACTCGTCCCAGTTCTCAAAGTATCCAGTTCGGTACCACAGCAACGCATCTTTGATGAAAAGTTCGGGTGCTGAACGTAAGAGTTGTTGCTTGGAGACACCTCTAGATAATCGTAGCTCTTCCACTCGTTCCAGGAAGTCGTTCACGCTTGTCTGTCCACTATACTTAAGGTTCCAGCGGCTTATGTCATGATAACTGGTGTAGTGGGAGAACTCATTGGTGTGTCGTCTATCTGTCATTGGAGAGAGATGTAAGTTTTGTAGTCTCTCCGCCATATTGTCAGGGCTCCTATATGAGATGTCTTCGTCCCTAACAGACTGATTCGCAATAGCTGAGGTGGATCTATGGCTTCTCGTATAATCGGAGAATCTTACGTGAGATGGTCGGTTTCTTGATTCGAATGTATCCTGTGCGTCTCGATCATATGCTACGCTTGAATTATGACGTGAAACTTCATATGATCTTGATTGCGCAGGATTACCAGTAGGGTTTGAGTGACGGCTTCTGGTAAATTCTGGGCCAGTCGATGCTGCAGTGGGTCGAGAAAAGGTGTCTTCATTTCTTGGCTGACTGTGCGTTTGATGATATGTGTGAAGAGTAGCAGCTATGTCATTGAGGTATTGATTGGAACGCGTTTCAGAAGATCGGTGTTGATCTCCACTGTTCTCGTCAAAGGCATTAATTCCAGATGGATCGTTGTGGGAATCGATGGTGGAGGTGAAGTTGCTAATATTCTGTACTGGAATGATTCTCCTTCTTGTCACTGGGGAATTATTTCCGGGAGTTTCATGTTCAACTTCATCATCCAGGACAATGAGATCATGTGCAACTGGTGTTCTCTCAATGGGTTGAAGAATTTCTTGATCCAGTTCTTCATCAGAGATCACCAAAGGGCTTTGGTGCGGTTTCGAAGTGGGCGACGATTGTATGTTTCCTGATTCCTCAAATATTTTTTGAAGTTCCTTGAACATACGTATACATTTAATGTTCAATCTGTCCTTGATGTCCTTCTCGTATGGTTGTATAGGATTGATTCGTCCTATACGTCTATCGACATGCGTTAAGAATGTCCCAATTTGATCTCTTTCTCTTACTCTATTTGAAGCATCAAAGTTTTGAATGTCTCTTTCTAATGCGAAAAGTTTTGCCTGACACATACAAATCTCGCTATCTGGTGAAAAAGTCGTTGACTTTGGTGGTTGAGAGCTTCCGTCCCGTTCACGTCTTAGAGCTTCTCGTAGTTCAGACCGTTTCTGGGCCATAGAACCGGTTATTGGTAGACCGCGAATTGTTAATTCGTATTTGAGCTCATCGGCTCCCAATAAATTGACCTCCATCACGACGAATAATAATAATAATAATAAAATTTATAGCAGTATCAGCTTTTGTAAGCTGTCTAGCGCTTAAGCAATTTTTATGTTAGGTATATCGTAGTTTATCATAAAGTACTTACATCATAATTAATAAAATTATTGATGTAAATGAATTTGACTTTCACTAAAGAATACGATATAATATACCTTTATTATGATATCCTGTTACACTTGTAACTAATACCCAAAAGAACAAGAAAAATAAGCAGTAGGTACGTATTCAAGAAAAGAGTGGATTACACAACCCGCCCTCTACTAGTAAAACAAAAAAAAAACACAAAAAAAAAAATAAATAAAAACCCCAAGGTAAGTTGAGTTAACCTCCTCAACCAAAAACCGCTATAACGACAGCAAACAAAAAAAAACACAAGAAACCATTTAGAGGATTGGAAAATAGGATAGGCCAAACCTAAAAACAACCTAAACAACCCTGAAAACGTTGGGCGCCAATTTGTAAGTTTATTTCTTTTAAGTGCACTTACAACTTACACAAAAAAGGCGAAGGCGAAAGAAAGGTGAAAAGTGAAAAAGAGAAAAGAAAAGAAAATTAAAGAAAGAGAGAGTTTTTAAGGGGAAAGAGGGTACTCATGGAATTTACGCTTTAATAAAAAAAAAGGTGGTTGTCGCGTTTCAAATAATTATTTGTTTGTTTCCGAACATGCCTCAAAATCATATCAATTGTATGTCATCACCATAGCAACGGTATTCAGAGCCGTCTATTCTGAATTAAAAATTAGTATTCATAAATCTGCTAGAACATAAAGAGAAGTGTTTGCTGATAATCTGTAAAAACCATTTTTTTATCAATATATCCTGTTCTCTAACCCTGAAACTGGCGATTTAATTGATGGGAAGTGAATCGTTCAACGAAGAAACTACATCTTCAAAGGAGAACAGCACAAGACCATACATTTTGGTGCTTCGAGCCAGCATGGTTTATGGAATGGGGAATGGTTTGATGGATTTCAACAATATTCAGCATGAATGAATCGTCCAATGTCATGGAACGTCAAAACAGCCTGTGAGTCCTTTCCAATTTCATTATAAACGTGAACCTATGAGGAAGCCATTACATTGATTTATGGAATTTATTTGCACCTTTAGGGAGTTTAAACTAATTGCTTTTTGCTTGATAAAGGGGCAGTAATTTTCACATCTTTTGTGACATTTTACTGCTTTATTAGTTTGCACCTTGGCTTGCACTCAACCACTCACCTTTGTGAGGCTATCGCGGTATTTGTCTGGTGCCCGTTGGCTCCTGTACTCCGCATCTTTTTATCTAAAACAGTGTATCGGTGCACTGTCGTCTTTTCTCCAGAGTTTGGCGGTATAAAATCGAGCATAACCAATTATTACGTAATCCGAGTTTACGTTATAAAATAAAAATATACACTCGATAACGATTTTGGCATTTTAAGTTGAATATTCATTATGTCTGATCCAGATGAAATGGACATAGCGCAATCTACTGGTGCGCATTTAGTTAGCCGCCGTGGGCAGATTAAAGGCAAACTAACAAGATTTAAAAGGTTTATAAATGACACCAATAATGTAACAAAAATTGTGGAAATTGATACCCGCTTTAAAAGGATTGAAAGCCTTATTGACGAATTCAATGAGGTGCAATCTGAGTTAGAACTCATTGATAGTACAGAGCTGGAATCTCTTGAAAGAAATAGGTTTGAGGATGACTTCTATGAGGCTGTGTCAAAGGCGAAAGAGCTTGTTGATGGGTATAGAATGAAGGAAGCTCAAACGATTCAAGCCTCGAGCACATTGTCAAATCCACAATTGTATCAACAGCGGGATCAACAGTTATTTATGCTAAATAACGTAAAGTTACCTCCTATAGTTTTGCCAGAGTTTAATGGCGCTTTTGATAAATGGCAATCATTTTATGATTCTTTCTCAGCATTAATAGATAAAAACACGTCTCTTTCAGACGTCCAAAAATACTACTATTTACAAGCTTCATTGAAAGGTGAAGCGGCTCATATTATCGAGTCTTTGGAAATTTCCGAGGCAAATTATGCTGTTGCCTGGGGACTTTTGCAAGAACGATTCGAAAACAAAAAGTTAATTATTAAAACTCATATGAAACAGCTTTTTGAGTTGCCAAACGTGAGCAAAGATTCATTTAGTTCGCTACGATCGTTCTTGGACAAAGTCCAAAAGCATTTCAGAGCTCTCAAATCTCTAAAAGAACCCGTCGATTCATGGTCTACTATTTTGATTTATCTTTTGCTAAGTAAAGTTGATAGCAATACTAAAAAAGAGTGGGAGATGAAAACCATGGACGAGGTTTCTCCAACAATAGAAGCTTTTTTCACATTTTTGCGTGAACATTGTCAAGTCCTTGGGTCCGTTGACACCAAGTCGAATAATTATCAAAATAATTCTGGGTTTGAGAATAAAAAACCATCTAATAGGTATCAGGCAAACGTTGTTGCCAACTCTTCTAACTCCATCACTTGCATCTTTTGTAAGGGTGATCATTCGATATACTATTGCAACAATTTTCAAAGGTTATCAGTCTCTAATAGATTGAATAATATTAGAAGGTTAAAGGCCTGCACAAATTGCTTACGCATAGGCCATACGGGCACTGATTGTCACGCTAAACCTTGTAGAATTTGCGGACATAAACATAACAGTCTTTTACACTTAGGTAGTTCGCGAAATTATCAGCAACAAAACTCAAATAATGTAAATAGAGCACACGACATTGGTAATGTCAGTTCCAGTTCAGTGATTTCAGTAAGTAAACCCACGGAAGCTGATGGTTGCGTCATTACTAAAACAAAATCAGCTATCGATGACAATGATTCTTCGATTGCGTCTTCTTCGCAAATTTGCGATTTTGATATACAGAGTGTTTCGACTGGATTGAATAATGTATATAGTCGGAACTCTTTTGTAGTTTTATCTACAGCGATTATACATATCTTTGATAATGAAAACAAACCTGTGGTTTGTAGAGTCTTATTAGACGCAGGTTCCCAATCAAACTTTATTAGTCGCGAATTTTTTGATCTATTAAAGATTCAGCCTAAAAATATCAATATTGATGTAATTGGTATTAACGGCCATTCCAGTAAGATATCAAAATGTATCAAGGCTAAAATAAGATCTTTGAATTCTGGTCACCAATGTAATTTAGAATTCCTGGTATCTGCAAATCAAATCACAACCACAACGCCTCAAATCAATATTGATGTTGCAGATTTTAACATTCCTTCTAATGTTAGACTGGCTGACTCTAATTTTAACCAACCAGGTAAAATTGATGCCCTTCTGGGCGCCGGCATTTTTTATAATCTGCTATTGCCAGGTCAAATCCTTTTAGGTAAATATCAACCATTACTCCAAAATACAAGGTTGGGGTGGATTGTTGCAGGAGAGCTTCTCGCTACACCTCCTCAAAAATACTTGCGTTGTAATTTAGCCGAAACAAGTATTCTGAATAAACAGATGGAGAAATTTTGGTTACAGGAAGAGTGCCAAAAAGAAATCTTGTATACTGCAGAAGAATTGGAGATTGAAAATCACTTTCAAAAAACCTTTTTATTGAATGATTCTGGTAGTTTTACAGTCCACTTACCATTTCGTGACAATCTTTCCAACTTAGGGTCATCTTTTGACATCGCAGTAAACAGATTTCATGCATTAGAGCGGAAATTTGTTAAATTTCCTCACTTAAAAGAAACATATTCCCAATTTATACGCGAATATATAGAGTTAGGACACATGTCCTTAGAACAAGACTTGGAACAGGCTAAATCAGAACCTAATTATTTTCTACCGCATCATTGCGTGGTAAAAGAATCGTCTGTTACTACAAAGTTACGCGTGGTTTTCGACGCATCATGTAAAACCACATCTGGAATGTCGCTTAATGACTGTTTAAAGGTCGGACCCTGTATACAGGATTCTTTATTTTCTATTCTATTGCGGTTTCGTATGTATGCTATTGTATTGAGTGCCGATATTGCGAAGATGTACCGCTGTGTATATGTGCATGAAAACGATCGTAAATTTCAACAAATAGTTTGGCGGTTTGATTCTAGCGATCAGCTGTCTGTATACAAATTAAATACAGTCACATACGGTACAGCGCCTGCCTCTTTTCTTGCCACAAGGTGTCTTAAGCAATTAGCTATGGATTATGAAGACAAATTTCCAGATGCGTCAAATTCCATTTTACATGATTTCTATATGGATGATTGGCTAAGTGGAGCCAATGACATTGATTCTGCAGTCAATTTATTGAAAAATGTCAATTACATTTTAGGCACTGCTGGGTTTCACTTGCGCCAATGGTCATCTAATGACAAAAGAATTTTAAAATTGATTGAAGAGTCATTCAATTGTGAAAAATCGGATTCCAAGTCTCAATTTATAATTAAGGATGAGCAAAGTAATAAAACTTTGGGAACACTTTGGAACTCCTCTAAAGACACATTACAATATAGTGTGAATTCAAATTCGAAAAACATTTTAACGAAACGTGGTATATTATCGGTCATCAGCCAAATCTTCGATCCACTAGGATTATTGGGTCCTGTCATAGTCAAAGCAAAAATATATATGCAAAAACTCTGGCTATTGAAAATTGGATGGGATGAGCCACTTCCCGAAGAATTTTTAGCCAATTGGTTGACATTTTATAAAAATTTACATTTGATTGAAAAATTGGAAATACCCAGAAATATTCTTGTTTCTAAATATGTAGATACAGAAATTCATGTTTTCACTGATGCTTCGGAAGCGGCCTTTGGTTGTTGTACCTATTTTCGATCTTTAAGTTCGGAGGGTGACATACAAGTAAGCCTAGCTTGTTCCAAATCGCGAGTTGCCCCTCTGAAAGTAATATCTCTTCCACGTCTCGAATTATCTGCTGCTCTATTGGGAGCTGAACTTTCAAAATCCGTTCTGAATTCTATAAAAATCAAAATTACCAAAATTTATTATTGGTGTGATTCCACTATCGTGTTGGCGTGGATATCAAACGAGCCAACAAGACTAAAAACCTTTGTTGCTAATCGAGTTTCTAAGATCCAGGCAATTTCTAATGCAGATCAATGGCGACATGTACCTAGTGCTTGTAATCCTGCTGACTACGTCTCGCGCGGTGTGGATCCCGAGAAGATGGAGCATTTAAATCAATGGTTTAACGGTCCTGAATTTTTGTATAAACCATCGGATTTTTGGCCACATTGCGAACAATTGACAAATATTGAAGTTCCGGAAATGAAAACTGAACAAAAGGTTTTAATGGTAAATACTATAGTAAAAAACGAAATAATTGAGAGATATTCAAGTTTTGGAAAATTAATCCGTATAGTCTCCTATATTCTTCGTTACAAACAAAATGTAGTTTTAAAACTAAAATCGGAACCTCTCGTTCTAGATAAGCTAAATTTATTGGAAATCGATAACGCTACAACCGTTATTATTAAAATTATTCAAAGCCAATATTTTTATGCTGAAATAAGGGATTTGCTTAAAGGCAAACAAGTGTCTAGGAACAGTAAGTTAATACGATTAGATCCTTTTTTAGATGAGGACAGTGTTATCAGAGTTGGTGGCAGGCTCAGAAACGCAGACATTTCATTTGAGTCCAAACATCCTGTAATATTACCATCTGAAGGCCACTTCACATCTTTGATAATAAGACATTTTCATTTCAAGCATTTGCACGCAGGTCCTCAGACGTTGTTATCAATTATTAGACAACAGTATTGGCCTTTAAAGGGTAGAAATACTGTGAGATATATTTTAAACAAATGTATTACCTGTTTTCGTGTCTCTCCTACTATGGCTACTCAAAAGATGGGTGATTTACCAGCTCAGAGAATACAAGCGTCACGTCCATTTTCAGTGTGCGGGGTTGATTATTCTGGACCCTACTTGATAAAAAATAGTTACCTCCGTAATACCAAGTCAGTGAAAGCTTGGGTTTGCATTTTCATTTGTTTCTCTACTAAAGCGATACATGTGGAACTGGTAACGGATTTATCAACAGGTTGTTTTTTAGATGCTTTCAAGAGATTCGTAGCTAGGAGAGGATTGCCAACAAAAATGTATTCAGATAATGCCAAAAACTTTATCGGTGCGGAAAATATTTTCAAGGAAATTGAAGCCAACAATTTTCAAAATTTTCTTACTGAAAACCGCGTTGTTTGGTGTTTTATACCGCCAAAGTCTCCACATGTGGGAGGACTATGGGAATCTGCAGTACGACTTATGAAATTTCATTTAAAGCGTACTTGCCAGGGTGTGTTGTTGAGTTTTGAAGGTTTTTATTTCCTATTAGTTCAAATCGAGTCCATAGTCAATTCGCGACCTTTGGTTCCCCTGAGTGAGGACCCCGAAGATTTGATCGTTTTGACGCCAGGACATTTTTTGATTGGCGGATCCTTGTTGGCGGTTCCTGAGAATTCTGTCACTGATATAAGACAGACTCTACGTTGCAAGTACAAACATTTGCGGTACTTGTTGGAGCAGTTTTGGACAAGGTGGCATAGAGACTATTTGCACACATTGCAAGAACGGTGCAAATGGCAAGCTGATTCCGATGTGTTCAAGGTCGGTCAATATGTTGTGCTTCACGAGGACAATTTGCCCCCTATGTTTTGGAAGCTAGGAAGAATAATTGCCGTTCATCCTGGTCAAGACAATAAAATTCGAGTGGTAACCGTTAAAACAAAGGACGGTGAATATAAACGTTCGGTAGTGAGGATCAGTGTGTTACCATTTGATTCCTGAATTTGAAGATTTTTTTTTTGATTTTCTTGAAATTAGGACATTTCAAGGCCGGCGGCTATGTCGCGTTTCAAATAATTATTTGTTTGTTTCCGAACATGCCTCAAAATCATATCAATTGTATGTCATCACCATAGCAACGGTATTCAGAGCCGTCTATTCTGAATTAAAAATTAGTATTCATAAATCTGCTAGAACATAAAGAGAAGTGTTTGCTGATAATCTGTAAAAACCATTTTTTTATCAATATATCCTGTTCTCTAACCCTGAAACTGGCGATTTAATTGATGGGAAGTGAATCGTTCAACGAAGAAACTACATCTTCAAAGGAGAACAGCACAAGACCATACAGTGGTGTCACTGAATTTGTCGAGTTATGCCAGCTTCAGCGGAGAGTGGTCATGGGCCTAACTCACTCTAAGAATTCGATATGAAATTTAATTGCGCCACTCGCTTTCGTCACTTACCCATCGACAAATCCAATACAAAGCGAGAAATAGAGGGAAAGCGAAAATAACATAAAATACCCTAAATCAAACACAATACAATTTATTCAGTCATAGTCAAATACCCAAGCCGTACTCCATATAAACGAGTAATACTCGTTATAAAAATAGAACTACGGGAAAAATGTCAAACAAACATAATGATAAGCGAGCCAAACCAACGCTACTTTTTCTCACTTTGATGGCACGCTTCAAAAGTGATTTTTAGCAATGGGTCTAATAAATACGCGAAAGTGTCTATGTGGTAGTTTTACAGGTTGTGATGTGAATATCCGCTTTGATGGCCAACAAATAGGATTTACAAGTGATAATCACTAATAAGTCTAAAACGTAAGTAAATAACAAAAGTATTAATTAATAGTTATTGCAGACCAGTGATAAAGATCAAAACACTGGGTTGAATAACATTTTGAAAGTAACGTTTATGGCAAAATGTGGATGTGTCCCATAATATATAATAACGACTTACATTAAAGCACCAATTGTACACGCGTGCAATGAATGGGGCCCAAAAGGCTCCGTGAAGTGAAGAGTCGTAGTTTGGGGCTCAGTCCAAGCATTCCAAGCATCCCAGAGTAGGCGACAATGTTGATACATGCTTCATATTTTTGTTGCAGGTACGTAGTTTTTCTTTACGTAAGGGGTAGTTGGTAATGAAAGTAATTTTTCCTTACTTAGATCCACACAGATGGGAAAAAGGCAACACTAATCACCAATAAGTGGGATAAAAGGCAAGTAAAACGACAACGCAGAAAAAGGTGTAATAAAATTGGCCTGAAAATAGAAAATATCCACAATAGGACTGGGGATGACTCAAAAGATCTAGCTTACCACTGATGTTGAGGGGCCAAAACGTGGTCCAATAGGAAATGGGGAAAATCTGGGACGATATCTCACTGAATCGGCAACCTGAGCACTTTGGTACAATCGAAACAAATTATTGATACCAATAGGAAATATAAATCGTCAGATTTTCTGGAAAATTCGGCACAGGGCCACGAGGTAATGAACCACACGGTATATAACCTCAGTAAGTATTGAACAAAGAAAAATGTGATCTTCTAAGCCATTTCGTTTTTAGAAATTCAAAAAAACGGCCACGCCCAACCTCGCAGGATTGGACTTTGGATCTCGAACAATAGACTTATTCTCGTGGGAGTCAGGGTGATTGAAGCGAATATATGGAGTAAATCACGGCGAACACAGGACCGGACTAGTGACTGATAAACAAATCAAACCAAAACCATAACACAATTTGTGACTAACTTTACCTTTGCACCATAAGAATGTAAGTTATTTTATTTTTATCAAAACCCATTGCTGAAGGCGGCAGTATTTAAATTTAACATTGAACTTAACTAAAAAGTCCCAAATACGACTGAAACGAAACTAAAATGAACGAAAATTAAAAACGAAAAATGAAACCGTAACAGTTACTTCGGAATATCACATTTCGTAGTTAGGACTCAATCTTAGCTAAGGAGGCCATGATTTATTTGTCAGAAAACTGGTTTATAAGCAAAATCCTTGGAGGCTCCGATATGCTGTTCAATAATTTGGCGAAAGATGGAGTTGTGGTCTATAATACCCCGCAAATAATAACTCTGAACTAACTGAAAGTTGTGTTAACGTAAATAGTAGTACGCTTGTCTGTCATTAAAATAATAAATCTGATAAACAAATTGTCGAAACCTATTAAAAATACCCGGTGTTCCTTATTCGAATGAAGAAAAGATGGATATGTTAGCGCTGTACTTGCAGTCACAGAGAAATGCCGACATTACCTCAGCAAGGTATTTGGAGATGTACCTCGAACGACGGCAGCCTTATAAAACCCAATTCAGAAAAACGGTTGTTAATTTGATCAACTTCGGGGCCTTCGAACAACCTAGAAGCGGATACAACATTGAAAATGAAAATAGCAACAGAAATATTTCACAAGCTGTCAACGAAGACCCTAGTGAATTGGTGAGAACTGTAGAATGGGAAATTGGTGTGTCAAAATCAACAGTACAGAGAGTGCTCAAAAAGAATAAGTATCATCCATACAGACTCACAGTAGTTCAAGGACTTGAAAAACCGATTTTCCAAGACGAATGCGCTTCTGTGAGTGGTATACAAGGAAGTGTAATGACAATCCCGATTTTGTAAATCATGTCTTGTGGTCCGATGAAAGTAGGTTTACGAATTGTGGAGATTTTAATAAGCACAACACTCATCATTGGGCCGTGGAAAACCCTCACGAAGTGGCAGCGAGAGGTCTACAGACCAGATTTGGGTTTAACGTTTGGTGTGGGGTCATTGGTAATTCAATCCACCTTACCTTTCTCAATTGGGCAACTATCAATCAATCAAACAGCCTAAACGGACAGAGATACCTGGAGGTTTTGCGAAACCAGGTTGTGCCGGAATTACGAGCTACTCTAACCGAAGATGAGTCCAGAAGAACCTGGTTTCAACAGGATGGATGTCCGGCTCACAACACCATTCAAGTCAGGAACTTCTTAATAGAGCAGTTTGAGGAAAGGATCATTTCATTAAATGGTACAATACCTTCGCCTTCTAGATCCCCCGACCTTTCGCCCTTGGATTCTTATCTCTGAGGTCATACAAAGAATGAGGTCTATGAATTTGCTCCTCCTGTGACTATAGAAATCTTGAGGCAAAGAGTTTTTGACACATTTACAAATATCAACAGAAACATACTTGCAAGGGTTGTACGAAAAACAGTTACTTATTGTCAAAGATGCCTCGATGCAAATGGACGTCATTTTGCAAACTTGTAAATCAATACCGAGACAGTTGAGAACACAGCTAAACCTAGCGTGTACACCACTGATGACGTCACTGCGCAATTAAAACCAATTGTTGTTCGTAAGGCTGACAAACCTACCTTAGGTATATATTTTTTTTCTTGACGGATGGATAATTTTTTTTAATACTCTGCCTCTTCTGGGGTTCTCGCCGGCCTCTTCTCTCTCTTTTGTGCTTCTGACCGCTCTAAACTATCTAACTATCTGTATCTACCTGTAAGTTATTCAAAAGCTCAAGTGTTGATTGAATAAACAAGGATTTTTCTGACTTTTTATTCAATACACTCATAGACTCGTTGAGAAGTCATTATTTACGTCCATGTTCTATTGAAAATTCAATGAGTTTAACACGTTCGCTGCACATCAAATAAGGTGACCTTTGGTTGATACAGTACCTATCAATTATGTTTTGCGACAAATAAATCATGGCCTCCTTGGAAAAGATTGAGTCCCAGCTACAAAGTGTGATATTTTGATGATACTTGAATCTTTTATGCATTTGTGGGACATCACTAGACTGTAAATTCTACACTCTTTCCAAAAATCGAAAAATCCAATATGGCGGCCATAAGAAAAATGAAAGTTGAGGCAGGTTGCGAAAAAACAAAAGGCGATTGAGACATGTCATACACACCATTTTATTTGTCTCAAAAAAGTGTCCACATGATGTCACATTTTCATAGCTGTCCAATTAGCCGTTTCGAATTTACTGGCAAAAAACAAAATCCGACATTTTCGGTTTTTCACCGATATTTCTAAAACCAATTGACCGATCGCAAATTTGGAACCGAATATCGAATGCACTAAGTTTTCTCTGAAACTTTCCCCATTTAACCATTGATGTAGGTAAAATAGGAGCCAAGATCCCTGTATAGAGAAACGAATTTGGGACACACAGTATAAACTTACTTAAACTGCATTCAGATACTCTGATCTAACACCAATTACCTGTTCCTTATTGACCTTATTTCCATCAAAGGAAAAAGTAAGCTAACATTCCATAAGTATATATAAGCAATCTAACAAAAATGTTGTATTAAAAAGGCGTGCTGGTAAGAATCTAAGACATCTTTGCACTCTCGAACACCTTTCGTTGATATTTGTTTCAGCAATTCATCAAAGTAATGACGTGCATCGGACGGACATGCAAAAACGCAACATCAGAGTCACTGAAGATGGTTGCTACAAAACAAATGAAATCATGGTTATGTGGGGTGTGGATTTGGAAATTCCTCGTTGCAATGTCAATTTTAGTTGTATTTTGTGATATTTACCCCCAGGATGTTCTTCGACCCTGATTACAACTGCTGAGTTTCAGATTTCAGCTGTCATTCCTGTTGATATGCCAGCTTGTCAAAAATTTGTTTTCATTTTTTTTTATTCAATAAATAATCAACCGCAAAAGTTAACTTCTCCAAACTATGAGGATATGATGAGGGACGCTGTTACTTAATCTCTTTGAAGAGGATTCATTTCATCCTTTTTTTTTAGGTAAAATACATCCTTGCTAAAATGATTGAATAATAGCTCATTTTTAAGAACTTTTATCCCTTATCCCCCTTAGTTTGAAGATATTCACTTTTGCGGTTGATTATTTATTGAATAAAGAAAAAAATCAAAAACAAATTATTGACAAACAATGCTTGAAACTTGGCAGTTGTAAACAGGGTCAAAGGGCCTTCAAAATAAGGTATCAACCCCTCTCTTCATTTAACATTTTGGAAGTGAATGTCACCCTCGCTCAGGAGGTGATGTTGCAATGTTGAAAATAGGCACAAATTGTTTCCCCCTTGAAACAGAAATTTACGGGTTTGACCGTTTTTCATTTTATTTTCATGAGGGCCCGTTATTCAAGGAGGTGCAAAAACTCATTTTACCATTGCAAAAAATGAAAATGTCTTGGCTGTAAGTATGTTGTTGAATAGGATCAAAAATAAAACCAGAGGTATTTTATCAACAATGTCGACGTTTCGACTAATAATAGGTATACCTATTGTTATTCTCAGGATACTTTGCTTTAAATGTTTTGTAGGTTATGGAACATGTAGATACAAGGCAATTTCATAAAAGAGCTGGATTGCACAACTGTTAATTTTGTGTTATTTCAAAGTTGTGCTTTATAATAGAACAGTGGATTCTCCCCTCGTTTGACCGAACATTGAAAGACTAGAACCACTAAAGGACGACTTTGTTTGAGTTTGACATCTCTATATAGGAGCCAGAAGAGGTTCTTGCTTGTGGTACTCTTGCTCGCTAAATTTCCACACATTTCCATATAAAAAAAGTTATTCATTCACTGGGTAATATTACCGACTTCGTCTTAGTTCTTATCTCCAAAACAACGATAAAATAGAAAGTAGGAATAGTCTTTTTCCACAGTGTGACCCATTTTATTTAATTTTTCAAGGTATGTATTGTGATTATTTATTCATAATAACCACAGCAAATAAAACAACTTAATCTGTTATTCTATAACAACCATAAAACGCCACATTCCTATGGAACCATAGTTACTATGAAGAAAATTGCCACTGATGACCTCAATGCGCAATTAAAACCAATAATTTTAGTTCGTTAGGCTGACATATAGTCCGTTTCACGAGGGTTTATACTCACGTCATTGATTGTCTCTCCTTTTCTAACTCATGGAGAGGTTTAAAAACAGACTGAAATAGAATTAATGACGTAATAAACATCGGTCGTTACTAGAATCCAAAATGGCCGCCGAGCAACAGCTGATTTCTATCATCTCAGAATAATAATAACCTAAAATTTGGTTATGTGATCAAGTAATTAATCAAAACAATGTTGTTGTCAAAAATGTCAAAACACAAGTCAGTTAACTTCTCCAATGTCACAGTTTTGTTGTATAAAATACCTTGTCGGTATTCAGAATGTGAAGAAAATACGATAAAAAAGCGTGTGGTCTACTTTACAAAGGATGGAGATGCTGAAAAACCTCTTTTACCACTTGAGGCAGTTTTGGAGGTGAGTTATTTCATGAAACTAGTTCTTTGTACCTATTCATTTCCTATTCCATCTCCTGAACTTTTGTAGGGAGTATCTGATGCCCTTTGAATTGAAATTACAATAACTCTCAAAAGATCAGTTCTCATGGAATCAGAATTGATGAGGACTTCAAGGCATCCACGTCAATTGCAGTCCAGAGATCAGAAATATAGATGGATTATTGGAGCAATCATGCGTTGTTGAGAGAAGAATGGAGACAGGGCTAGTATTGTTATTGAATGAATATTTTGAGCAGGCAGAATTTGACATTATTTTAGTTTATATTCAGTTCGTTCTCATGATTTCAGTCTCCTCATCTATGTTTCGCTGGTACTTGTTTGTAATAAAATTACGTTTATTATTTTCTTCTCCCATAGTAAGGAATGTGACTTATTTATCACATTATGATTGGCCAGGAGGTGATGTCTTGCAGTTGATAACTGATCTGAAAAATGTTTCCATTTTTCACTCCCCCTCAAATGGCTGTTATTTCATGAGTTGGGTATAAAAAAATTATTGATAATTAATCATTTTTTTATAACTTAAAATAACGGCTATTAAGACAGTTTGCAAACTACAAGGAAAATCCTTTACTCCGCATTTTCAAAAAACACAATAGTCTGATGCTTTTTGTTCTTTTTGACACTATCATAAAGATTCGAAAAATACATACACTCTGTAGAATCAAAATATACACTCACGGTCGGATAAACAGCACATGCCTAAAATTTGATAAAACTTTGATATTATAATATAATATAATATGATAATCGTTTATCAAGCTAATAAGCTTTACAAAGTCATCCTGCTTCAGTTATAAAAAAATTATTGATGCATTTAAATGATTTAAACAATCTGCCATTTGATCGGTCATGGCGATTTTATTCAAAATATTGTTTAGGTCCCTTTTTTCTCGTTACAAAAAAAAATGTGTAAGATCTGGAAAATTTGGTTAGCACCATCCGAAAGGGAAAATTTGTGTACCCTATGAAAATCGAAAAGAATCGCTGGTTTAGTGAACTGACAAATGGATTCAAGTTCTTTAATGCACCATTACATTGATAACTGTTTCAGGATCAGAGTGTTATCAAGTTTCAGGCTGTTAATCTACTTTTGGCCACCAAAGTGATGTATTAAATTTCGTTTACCTAATAATTCATAAAAAAAATGCTGACTAGCTGATTTCTCGTGGGTTGATGTTCATCCAGTGATGGGGGGACGTCTACTGATAAGAATAAAACTCGACTATTGTGGGTTTTTGCGATAATGGTGCTTTCTTAGTTTTTTATTCAAACGTGTCTATATAGCAACGATTGCTCATTAGTATACTAAGAGAAGTCCGTTTTGTGAACTTTTATAAATAGAAAAAAACCCTTTGCAAAAACACAATTGTGGCGAATGTATCCCCCAAAAAGATCAGCTCCTCAGCATTTTTTTTTTTTAATAACGATATTTCTACTGGACTTCTATATGAATGTATTTTTTCACTCTCTCGAGCTTGCAATCCCTCCATGTGAGGATTTTTCAAAAACTACATATCTTGCAATTTCATTCTACATGATTTTCTTGATGCACAAACAGAAGGGAACTGTAATAGCGTTGAGTCTAATGGTAGAGTCGCAAGCAGTGCACGGTGTAAGCTGCCTAGTCTAACGATCGCTCGCATCCGGATGGCGGATATACACGCGACTACACTTCCAATGGATGACCAGCCTGAATCCAAAATCTAAATGGAAAACAAATCTGAACGTGTTCTGGAGAGCGTTTTGGAACATACTTGTTCGACTTCAATACACAATTTGAACGCTCTTGAAACTATATGAATTAGCTACGACATACGTTTCTTTTGAAGTAATGACGTCATCGATGACGTGAGTATGAACCCTCGTGAAACGGACTTGTACCTACCTTGGGTATACATTTTTTCTCTTGAGTCTGGGGAAAGGGATGAATAATTTTTTTTAATACTAAATTGGTCAATCTGTTGATGTAAGATAAGACTTGCAAAAGATAGAAGGAAATGGAAAGAGATGGAAGAGGCCTATGTCCAGCAGTGGATGAATACAGGCTGAAGATGAAGAAGAGAAGAAGTTGATGTAAGAAAAATTTCACCAATCAATTAAAAACTGCTTTACCCAGGACAGGATAAGTGAAAGAAATAAACATGGAAAAATTGTTGTTGTTTGAAATTCTATATGAATATCTATTTCCTATCTATAATCATAAAATTTAGTCATTATATTGAAGGGTGAATTCAAATTTGTAGTCCATTATTGATTCATGTATATCATTATTTTGACAAAAGATTTTTCCGTTTATTTCTATTCTCACAACGTCTGGTGTATCTGACTTGGGCCAACTGATTCTGGCCGTTACTGTATCTTTGTCTGTGTTAACACAGACAATATTCATCTCTGGCAACTGGAAAAGACAGACATTTAGTTTCTTCTATAAAAAAAATTGAGCCACAACCCAACATGATCTGAACGTAGCACCCAATACCCAATTCCTACCCCACAACCCTAACGATTCAATTTAACAAAAAAAAATTGGAATGATGGAAGGAATGAGATGTATAGGGTGTTTCCGTATTTCGTCTGCAGACTAACTCACTCATTATGCAAGATAGATAGGGACTTTGAATACAAAGTTGGTAGGTATTAACATGAACATGTTAAAATCCAGAAAAAAATATTTTTTTGTATACTGGGTGCACGAGAAAAGTGTGACAGACACAACTTGCATTTTTCCAAATGGAACACCCTATATATTATTTTATAATCAAATTGACATCATTTTTCTGATCTCAAAAATATACAGCATGTAGGCATTCCTTCCAGCCGTTTTCAAAATATTTGAGTTTTAAAGTTGGTTTTTTGGTATTGCCAAATCTAGTATCTATGACTACAATGATTGTTTGAACATTATTTATTAATTTTCATCCTTCCAATAATCTAAAACAGCGAATATAACCAGTGGATACGTTATATTATTAATAAATTGATATCATCAAGTGCAATAATTATTGAATATGCCCGCCATTATTCACAACACACTTTCTCAAATGCATTTTATGATATCAATTTATTCATAATACAATGAGTTCACTAGTTATATTCGTTGTTTTAGATTATTGAAAGGATAAAAATCAATAAATAATGTTCAAACAATTATTGTAGTCATAGATACTAAATTTGACAATACCAAAAAACCAACTTTAAAACTAAAATATTTTGAAAACGGCTGGAAGGAATGCCTACATGTTGTATATTTTTGAGTTCAGGGAAATGATGTCTATTTGATTATAAAATAATATATAGGGTGTTCCATTTAAAAAAATGCAAGTTGTGTCTGCCACACTTTTCTAGTTCACCCGGTATACGGAAAAATATTTTTTTCTGGCGGTTCATGTTAATACCTACCAACTTTGTATCCAAAGTCCCTATCTATCTTGCATAATAAGCGAGTTAGTCTGCAGACGAAATATACGGAAACACCCTGTACACATCTAATCCGGCGATCTTCGAATCTCATATAAGTCTCAGCCCCACCACTTTAGGAAACTCTTATAAATGAACTGGTGGTAATCTACAATCAAAAAATATGTAAAGAAGAAGAGCTACCGGAAGGATGGAAAACATCACTCATCGTGCTAATACTGCTAATTTACAAAAAAAGGAAATAAGCAAGAATTTAATAACTACAGAGGAATAGCACTTTTCTGCACATGTAGAAATTTTGTTAGCAATATTTTCATCTATATAATTTTCTGCTACGTTAGTACTCTTCCATCCTCCATGTTTTTTCAATTGCGTGATATCGCCACCACCATTAACTAGAAGAGTGGCAGAAGTTCGCCTGAAGCAATGACTTGTATACTTGCATGGTTCTGGAAGTCCAAGATACTGCGCTATGCTTTTTGGAACTTTTGCAATATAATTCATTCCAACAACTTGATTGTGGCATTTACCATTCGAATATTTCAAAAATAGTCTCTGTATTTTACAATTTTTTGGGCCTGATGTTCATATACTTTCGGTAAATTGATACAGAGTCCAGTGTTTCATTATTTGCGACGATGAATGTTCTGCTATTGTATGTCTTGGAATCAGGTATTTTTACGATAAGTATTGACCCTTTATCTTCAATGTCGTTCGTTACCATCTTGACAAGTTCGCCCCTCCTGCACGCTCCAGCGATACCGAAAACTAAGATCACCTTTTGCAATAAATATATTTCATCAGGAGCTTCTTTCAAAAAGGTTTTGACTTCATCAAAATTTAAGGTTTTTGATTTTATTGGTTTGTAGCCAACAGCTTGACGTTTTAAATAAGCCAATAGTTTTTTGTATTCACTAATGTTCACATCATGTTTTACTGATATCGTAGATCTCAGCATTGAGTATATAGACCAAAGTGTAGAGGATTGCATTACCTTGGCCTTCTCTGCAAAATACGCAAGTAGAATGTTCTCTGATATCTTCTTGGTTCCTTTTGAATCGCACCATTTATTAAAAAGTTCATATTGCTTTTCATACTTGCTTCTCGACTTTTCTGGAAGTAGATTAAGAGCAACTGATTTTGCCGCTTGAGCAATTTCCGGCGGAGTGCACGAAACTTCAATAATTTCTTCGATATCCATTGAATTTTCACGAAATAGATATTTTTATTTTCGATGACGATCTTCGAATACGCGTTGTTCATGCAACTGTTGACATAATCTGTTAAATGCTGTTCAGTAATTTAGATTGGGAGAAGTTGACAAAAGGGGTGACATCTAGTAACGCATTTTGAACTTGCATAGCGGTGAACAACAACAAATATTTGGTTTTAATTAACCCTACTTGTATTTCTCAGTTTTGATTTCATTATCATTTCATAAAAGAAGTGTTCTTAGTGATACATCTTTAATCCATTATGTCGTTCAATGCCCACTGTGCTGTCAAATGTCGCAGAAACTTTTGACATTTTTCTAATATGGTTTCCATATTCAGCGAGCGACAAAGTTACTTTGCCGCTCGGCGAGCGACAAAGTAGACTCCGCGGAAAAGTGACACTTTGCGCTTCCTTTTTGATGCGCAAACATGGTACTTTGCGCTCGGTTGTAGAAAAAAATACTTTCTTTGCCCCAAAATCAGTCTTTTTTGTCTGTGAGAATTATTTTGAGGTAAGTATTTTTTAAAGTGTTTGTAAAATGTTATATTATCCATCTTTACTGTGAATACCTAAATATTGGGATTGTGACTCATTTCTGGATTTCTGGGGACATTTTTAAACAAACCCTAATACTTATCTGGACTTTTATTTCATATATTGATATGCTTGACTATGATGATTTTTATGGTTATAAAACTAGGTAGGTATACTCACATGGATGCAACTCTCGACATTTATTACGGTTCTGTACCAACCTTTCCGTTAAACATCGGACAACCCTAAAACAATGTCTCTCAATTTTATTTTTAATGATATAAAAATAACTTTCTTTTGTAATTATTTTTGTTTTCTTTTTTCACTGGACATATGTTGTTTTTCTAAAACACGCCTTGAACAGTTTCCATTTCACTGTGATAAATTATCCGAAGTTACACAATAAGTCAAGGGAAATTTAGTCGAAGTCATTCGGAACTAACCACAGAACTGGAAAGTTTGAAAAGATGCCTCTTTGAGGAGTCCAACCTTGGAAAATCCAATGAAAACCCTTTTTTCTACAATAAAATAAGCTGATGCAATAGGAGAAGGAATGTTTAAAGGATTTTGTGTAATGAATATATTACCGATCACATTATAATAGCAATTTAATTAAAAAAATTATTAAAAACTCAATAAAATAAAATTGAAATTGACTTTGATATAAAAAGGAGTTTCCAAATCCATCTCACATAATCATGATTTTCATGGTCGTAGCAGTGTTCATCAATTCTGTTTCTGCATTTGATGTAGAATTTGTAGGATCAACTCTTGATAATCCTGAATACAGACAGGAATCAATAGCGGGGTATGATTTTCCTGACTGCAAACATATCTTAAAGTGAGTATCTTTCCAGTATGCCTGTTCAATAGAACAATTCTTTTAGAATGGATGAAAATGCACTTGGATTCAACATAGATCTAGAATTTCCATTTGATAGAAAGAAGGAACAGGACATCGAGATTAGAGTAACGAGGGATCCAATCTTGGTATGCTTATATAATATACAGGGTATCACACTCAAGTTAATATAAAAAGAGATTCCTTTGAGTGGGTGATGCTTCCGGGGAATGATGCATGGGGGACATTAAAATATTAATTCTGATATAGCACACTATGGGTCGGAAATGCCTCTTACGCAACATAAAGGTGTTAAATTTTGTTCAAAGGTAAATATATTATCTAATAGTTTTTTAACAGTTGAAGGAATCGTTACGAAAATTCATTATAGACGCCTACCTAACAGAGCAACTTCAAATGTAAAAAGACGAGGTTTCGGTCAGTGGTGTAGATGTGATACTCCCTGTATCCTGCGTGAGAGGCATTTCCGACCCATTGTGTGCTATATCAAAATGAATATTTCGACGTCCCGCATCTTTCCCCAAAAGCATGACTTACAGGAATCAACCTGTACTTATATCAGTTCTTTCTTGAATCATAGGGATCACATTTTCCTCGGGCCATGAAGTATGAAGTCATTTCGTATCACGAAAAACTCGTTTTTATCCGAAATAAAAATGGTTTTATTTTACGTCACTGGATCCAATAAAATGACACTCACTATCTCAACTCTTTTCTCCAAATTCAAACGCATCCTATTTTTGAGGTACATTTCACAAATTTTACAATTTTAACTTTGACAATGAATACCCATCTTTATGTAAAAGTTGCAATAGGGAACTTACCCATTTTTTCTTTATCTTATTTATTTATTTTGAAGTGTGCGTTCGTGTCTAAAAACACCGTGTACCCAATATCAGCCCTCAAATCGCACTAGCTACTTCACAACAATTAATCAAAATTGACATCGACACTGTGAAAATTCAAAGGAAGCAAAAAGCGCGGTAAAGTTTTGAGTATGGAGGACTATAACAAGGAGACGAATCGACTTACGAATATCCCTGAAATTCTGTCCCTCTTTTTCGTTAGTTCATTTGAGGGCGCTGTTGCTAGTAGGGCTTTTATTTATTCATTTTCATGGTAACGTTTATTGCTTGTCAATAATTTGTCAAGATACTTTTATCACATTTTCATTGATTTTTTCCAAACTTCCACTCCACATTCCACATGCAGTGCATTCTCTATGAGGCAAAAAATTGAGGCTGAATCGTCGCAGCATCGTGTTTCAAGCCCATGGTTCGTTCAATGATGACTGTTGTCAATGAAGGATATGAGGTCACTCAGTTACTCTATCAATTGATGCAATCAAACAAAAAATATGAAAATTCTAGAAAATTCAGAATTATGTATAACAAATAATATATTTATGATACTTTTTATCATCAAATAGTGAGAGTTTTGATGCAACCTAGTTAATAAAAATCTGTTGCATTCTGATAGAGTATTCGTAACGTTGTTTCAATTATGTTGCCTAGGTGACATTTTTGTTTGACATCAAATCACTAACGACTCTTCGCCATCTGGGAGTAACAATTGAACCTGAATTACGATTTGAAACCTGGACCACTTTTATGCATTTCGATTACTCTCCTAGTTACAGTCCTCCATAGTTTTGAGGTCATAACGCGTAACTTTGACAACCATTTGAATGTTTGAATTCTGATGTGACATTGAGTTAGTTTATTTCATATTTAAAAAAAAAAAAACTAGGATAGTTTATATAAATATTGCATTATGCCGCTGTGTTCGAATTCGACTTTGAAATTTCCTAACAAATTTTCATTCGCGTGCCTGATGACAAAAAGTGGCAAATATAATTACTTAGAGCATACAGAAGCAATGAGGAGAGTTATTTCGTTGAAAAGCAGTGCTATTTATGTGTATGTAGAGATCTTTTTGTGGATGTATTTTGACAAAAAATACCATTACCTAATTATTGTGTTTTTAGATTTTGAGAGATTTTATTCTTGGGTACATAATATTACTACAGAGAGATTTCAAAAATGAACCTTTTCATTTTATTTTACCAGTATACAGTATGGCCGGGGATGAGGTATACAAAAGGACAAATTATGGACCAAAGTTTTCATTTCTCGAGAAGTCATTTTTATAAAAAATGTTGCTTGTTGAAAAAATATGATTGTCGATAAAAGAAAAATATATTTTATACAAGAATACCATTCATGAAAAAAGTTGGAATATAATCTCTTTTTCAAGCGGAAAGCGTGAATTACCCCGCCATATTTGAAAGTTTCTGGCAAAATGAAAAAAAAAATCAAATTGGGAAGCCAAAATTTTCTCAATTTGAATCTGAATTTCACTGAAAAGTGGTTTATGGTGTTTGGGTAATCATTTTTATTGTTAGGTGTGGTGTCGATTGATTAACATATTTGTATGAATTATGCCTTAACTAATAATTACTAATAATTATTGGTTTATTTTATTTTATTTGTCGTATCACGTCAAAAGTATTATAATTTTTTCGCCTTCTTCAAAATACATCATTGGAAATAAATAAATGTGTCTTCTTTGATCCATTATTAACACTGTAAACCAATAGAATGTCTACACTACGTCACAGAATACATTATCTCTCTCCGTCTGGCGTGTTAACTGAGATGACTCTCTCTCTCTCTCTCTCTCTCTCGAGAGAGAGAGGGTAATATGGCTTCGCCCCGTTTTCGATCATACAGTGGAATTTGAGTTTTCTTTTTTATTTATCTAGTATATTTTTGAGTATTTTGGAGAAAAAATTTATCTGATAACTTGCTGATATTGTCTAGAATAATAACATTTCAAGTAATTTGAAAATGTATGCAAATTGTCCATTAGTACCTACACTGCGGCCTGCGGCAGAGTGCAATATTTTTTATTCCATTCTCTTTTTCAAAAACTACGAAATAAACTAACTCAATGTCACTTCAGACTTCCAACATTCTAATGGTTGCCAAAGATACGCGTTATGAAGTCAAAACTTCACCGCGCTTTTTGTTTCGTTTGAATTTTCTCAGCGTCGATGTCAACTTTGATCATCTATTGTAAAATAACTAGTGCGATTCAAGGCCTGATATTTGGTATACGGTGTTTCTGGACATGATCGCACACTTTAATACAATAACAAAAAATGGGCAAGTTCCCCATCATGGATAGATATTGTATTTCTTGAATTAAAGTCTAAATTAAACTTTATGTTCTCCTTGTTCTATTGTCAAAACAGAAAAATAATTTATAAGTATGGTTTTTTCAGCCTCCAGATATCTTGCCTCTCTTGATTTTTCGGAGGACGGTAAAGACCAGAATCCAATTACCCAAGACAGACCGATCGGAGGTTGTGAAAGTAACAGTAAACAAACGAATCCTATGTGAAGATTTTGAAGTACTTAAACCAACAAAAACCTATAAATTCCGTCGTCCATCTGCTTAGACATTTGCTGTACTATTTTGTCATAACAAGGGATATATAAAAAATGTATAAAAAATTGCTCAAAGTATTATTTTGCTGCTCTAGTAGAAGCATGTTAGTGAGTTTGCTAACCTACCACCCCAACATCACGTCATCTGACATTAACCATGATCATAACTGCTGGTTCAAATAAGAAAAACAGATGGAAAGAAGAAAGGGGAAGAAGAGGGTTTTTCTGGTGAAGATTGTCGAACGATGCTAACTCGTGCGAAGAGTGGCCGTGGGTAGAAACACTCTCAAGAAACAGTTATTGTTGCTACCTCTTTGCTATTTTTTTTTCCGCAGCCCATACGCATGTCTAATACTTTCCGAGATACAGCTGAGAGCCATTTTTAGAGGGAGAGGTACACCTTGTATAAAATGAGTTAGAATCAAAACACGAAAATTATAATGCCAAATCAAGCTTTCGAGAACTTTATCTTTTTTTTCATCAGGATATACAGTGTGTCCCAGATTCGTTTCTCTATACAGGGATCTTGGCTCCTATTATACCTACGGCAAAGGTTAAATGGAGAAAGTTTTAGAGGAAACTTAGGGCATTCGATATCCGGTTTCAGATTTGCGATCGATAAATAGGTTTTGGAAATATAGGCAAAAAACGAAAATGGCGGATTTTGTTTTTTGCCAGTAAATCCGAAACGGCTAGTCGGACAGCTATGAAAATGTGACATAATGCGGACACTTTTTCAAGACGAATATAATGGTGTGTATGTGCCACGCTCTTTGTTACTCTTAAGAGTGAAGAAAAAAACAAAAAAGATGAGGTAACAAAGGATAGAGAAAGTTACTTGATTTCTGGAATGAGAGGGTGGCTTACTGCGTGAGCAAATTAGGCCATAGCTCAATGCCGGAGAGGATAGTAGGTTAAGCGCCACCGACTCAAGACTGAATAAGTCGGAATTCTCCCGATGTTCCGGGCACCTTCCCATTCACAGAAATTATCAGAAGGGAAAAAAAAGTTTTAAAACAACAATGAGGGTACATATAACCAAATCAAAATACTAGAAGTTCAATGGATGAAAATCTATTTCTTTATCCCTAAAGTAAAGTCCCTAAGTGATCACTCTTTTAAACAAAAATAGATGAAAAAAAACTTGAATCTAATAACGATACCAATAAGTCAATCCCGGTCACACAGCCTTTCTTCAGTGGAAAGTGGCTGAACAATGATGTAGCAGTCTCAGCTCTTGTAGGGCTGCTGATCAGACCAACAAGCTATCCGCCTGAATTGTGATTGATAATCCCAACCGGAAAAAAAAAAACCCTGAGTTCTGCAGGGTTTCTGGGTTTGTAGACACGGTGGTGTTTTCCTGTGTTTCGCTCAGGTGGTCCTGTTCAAACTGCGTGGTAATGTATTAGAACTGGTAGGTTGCAGTCCACCCTTGCGTTTCCAACAGAATCAGCAATTTCTTGAATAAAATAGGCTGCTGGTCACCTTTGCCTTTCCAACGGTCGTGAAACCAAAATATCCGTATAAAACGGTTATTGCATCGCCAACAAGGTAGGTAGGTACACAAAGCACACAAAACTCAACACGATGCAATATATAAAAGTGGATTAATTTCCCAAAAATCCCTAGATAAGGTTAAAAAGGCTTAGGAAACATCCAAGCTTCACAAAGACTCGTTGGAAAGTGAATCGAAAATACGAAAATCATGGTCAAATTCTAATGACAGAGTGAGGTAAGGAGCAGTACCAGAAAAGCAGCAAAGGTAAAATAGCAACAAGAACACCAGCAACATCGTAAAGGGCTGGAGGTAGATTGCACAAACAATCCTCCACTAATCAAGAAAACACGGATAGACCCAAGAAAAGTGACTTCATTCTCACTAACAGTCCCCAATCGGAAAAAAGAACGACATACGTGCCATAGACTCAACGGAGATCGACAGTGAAAATACACCCATCACGTAATGTAAAACACGTCTGGCAACGGTGTCACATCGCAGACCAGACTCCATAACATCAAATCAACAGCTGACTTCAAGGGACTTGGTTTAAAAACATAAACAAACGTAATTTCCCTTAAAAAAAACTGTTTTCCCCATAAAACAATATGAGAAAAGTGACTAAAATGGCACACGAGTTATTTAGAACCGTTGGCATGTCCTGAAAGTGTGTGTGTAAATACAGGGCCATTTCTTGCCAGTCAAACTCATAACAGGGATAGATGAAGTTTCAAGAAAAGTTATTAGGAGGAAAGTTACTATTACGATGTGTGGCGACCAAGTAAGTAGCAGTCTCTCTTTATACTGCCTGAGTTTATAAAAAGTGCAACAACCTGATAGGTACGGTAGAACTAAAATTACCCAATCTCAAGAATAATTGAACAAAAAAACGTAGAGTCAAAAACGGCCCGTGACAACACCCCCTCTCCTAAGAAAGGAGATATTCTTCACAGAAGAAATCGACGATAATCAAAACTAAGTCAGCACTAAAGATGAGATTGAAGGATATGGATTGAAGAAAGTGATATGAAGAATAAGACAAAAGCAATACGACTAAAACTATTGAACCACCAAAAGATAATGAAAATGAAGGTTAAGAAAAGTTTAAAGATAGTAAATAATGAAGAATAAGAAACCCCCCTACTGTCCAAGGACAACACCAAAAAAACAACAAGCCTCACCAATTCAGACTTACCAAACCCGGAGAACCACATGATCCAACTTTTGCAGAGTGAAATTCCGTAGGTATTTTGTGGAATTCCTAACCGGCATTGCGTAACCTCAATGAGACTGAGGATACCTCGTGTACCGGCCTTACAAAAGTTGACCACGCGCATTCACCAAAGTCTGACCAATCCAAACCAGCAAAGAGTGAGTAGACCGAGGGAGTCTAGTATAGGACAGAAGACTATACCAACTCTCACCCATTTAACCCCTTAGACTCACCAAACTACAGGGAATGAGCTTGACCGAACTCATTAACCGGGTTGTACTATAGCGTACTACGCTCATGAGTGTTCCAAGTAGAAAACACCAGGTGGCCTCGAGAAAATGACGGGTTGTATAAGTTCCACATGGAATAAACAAAATAACTTTAAACAAAGAGATCCACCGCAAGAAAACCAGCGCTGACGGCCTCTGGAATTCAGCACTCAGAGGGCTCCTACCTCATCCAGCACCCGGAGTGAGGGTATTCTGCACAACCCCCCACACAGGGTCCATAGCCTCCCCGAAGCAGAGGGAAGACAAACACAAGAATAAACAAGGAAATAACCAGATACGGGGCTGAGATGAAACGCAGTAGCTATGCCTCGTGGAGTCCATGTCGTGAAGGAGCTTCAAACGGTTCAATACCCCTAACCCACACCACTAGGAGTACCACCCCAGCGATAGCCTCCCAACGCCCATCCTCCCGCATCTGATAAGCAAAAGAAACTCTTGATATCACCAAAAAGTGCAAGAAAACACGACGGAATAACCGTCAAAAACCAACAAGTCTTAATCGGGACGTTGGGCGCCAAAAATTTGCCACGCTCTTTGTTACTCTTAAGAGTAAAGAAAAAAAAAAGAATGAGGTAACAAAGGATAGAGAAAGTTACTTGATTTCTGGAATGAGAGGGTGGTTTACTGCGTGAGCAAATTAGGCCCTAGCTCAATGCCGGAGAGGATAGTAGGTTAAGCGCCACCGACTCAAGACTGAATAAGTCTGAATTCTCCCGATGTTCCGGGCACCTTCCCATTCACAGAAATTATCAAAAGAGAAAATAACCGCGTAGGTTAAAAGTCAAAATCGGTAAAATAATAGATATAGGAAGATCCAACTTACGCGTAGAAAAAGTAAAGAGAAGTGAGGAAAATATGAAAATAATGTGATATCAGACAGTCAGACAATCCAAAGAAAAAAAAAAAAAGAAAACACAAAATCAAGGTAAATCAAGGTACAAGGTAAACCAAGAAAACTGTTTAACTGTCTGAAAATCACAAAAGGGAAGAAGAAAGTTACTGGAAATTGGAGGAAAAGTTACTGAAAATTGGAGAAAAAGTTACTGAAAATGAGAAGTTACTGGAAATTTTTAAAAATGTTATTGAAAATTTTAAATAAAAGTTACTAAAAATGAGAAAAATGTGACTGAAGGTCCAACAACGAAGAAGAACTGAAGGTTTCGACCTCGTTACCCACTTTGTGGACTTTTACCACAGCCAGGTGTCTGCACAGAACTATTCTTATCCAGCAAGTACCCATTTAACTAGCCAGTTTCGCGCCAAATAGAAAAATAGACACTTACTAGTCGCCCGCTCTGTAGAGCGTAAAAAAAAAGAACAGAAAATCAAGGTATAGTTGGATCTCCAATATCAACCCCAGGATCAAAAGACGAATGATCACAGTGAGGTTTCAGCTCCTGAACATGCCAGATACCCTTCGACTCGCCAGAATCATCCTCAAGCTCATATGACCAATTTCCACACTTCCGCCCGATGATGAATGGACCAAGATAGGTTGGTGCCAGATTGGCAGTGTATTAGTTAGCGGCATCAGATAGAACTTTGTTTTTTCGCCAGACTTTTTCACCTGGTTTGAAAACAAGGGGTCGACGACGTAGGTTGTAACGTTGGGCGTTCTGCGTTCTCGTGGATTTTATTCTTGCCTGGACCTTCTGATACTACTTCACAAACCCATCTTGACGGTTCTTCACGTACTGGTCTATATCAACTGGTTGAGAGGGAAGTTTGGCTCGATGATCGCTGCCATAAAGTTTATGTTCCCTGCCATACAGGATAAAATATGGACTATGTTTAGTTGTCTCGCTAGGTGACGTTCTGATGGCACATCCAATCTGACTGAGATTTTTATCCCACGTTCGATGATTGTCCTGGCTAACATATGTCCTTAACATGGTCTTGATTATACGGTTGTGGCGCTCGGTTGGATTGGCTCGAGGGTTGTAATTCGATGTGTAGAAAATTCTGGAATTATAGCGTTGGCACAAAAGTTGAAACTCCTTAGATTTCATTTGAACTCCATTATCACAAGTCAGGTACATGGGTGCACCATATAAAAGGAAAAAGTTCTCGACAACTTCAACAAGAGACTTTGCTTTGGCTGATCTACACGGAAATAGAAAGGCTGCTTCACTGAAGTAATCCGAAATAACTAAGATATAACAATAGCCCTTCTTAGAACGAGGTAGTGGTCCAATATAATCCAAACTGATGGCTTGGAATGGTGCTGTGATGTCCGGTCTATCACCCATCAAACCAGCTGGGGCTTTCTGCTAGACTTTGTTCTGAGCACAGGATTTGCAAGCTTTCACGTATCTCACAACATCAGCTTTCATCTTTGGCCAGTAGTAACTTTGCATGAGTTTTCCGAAAGTTTTGTAAATTCCCACATGTCCTGAAGTTGGGATGTCATGACAACGTTGCAGAATACTTTTTCGTTGGTCCTTGGGAACTACAAGTTTCCAGTCATCAGATGGAGTTGACAGTTCTGGGATTGATGGCTTGATGAACTTATACAGGTTGACATTATTTGCACGCCAAAGAGGAAATTTCAAAGGGTTTTTCTCAATCTGCTGGACCATTTTTAAAAACCATTCGTCAGGAGTTCTAGGAAAAGCTGATGGTGGATCCAAATTGCAAACAGAGTCAATAGCCACTGGTACGGCTCGAGACAGGAAATCAGGAACTATATGGTCTTTGCCTTTTCGATGTATAAGCTCAAAGTTGAATTATTGAAGTCGTAGTTGCCAGCGTGCCAGACGTCCTTGGGGGTCCTTGAATCGGTGAAGCCATAATAACGAAGCGTGATCAGTAATAACAGTAGAGTGAACATGATCTAGGTAATGACGTACCTTCCGACAGACCAAATAACGGCTAGGCACTCTTTCTCTGTGACAGTGAGCTTCATTGGTGTCAACGATTCGCTGCCAAGTTCCAGGTGCATTGGATAAACCAAAGGGCATGCGGCAAAAATGAAAGAGGCCTCTACCAGGGACGGTGAATGAGGTGTATTCCTGGGATGCTTTGCTCAAAGGCACCTGCCAGAACGCGGACTTGATGTCGATGGAACTGATATATCGAGTGTTCCTCAGCTGATCCAAAATATTAGAGATGTATGGAATTGGATATGCATCTTTCTTAGTGTGCTTATTGAGTTGTCTGAAATCGATACAAAATCGGAACGATTCGTCCTTCTTACGAGCGAGGCAAACTGGACTGGACCATGGACTGGAAGATCGCTCGATCACTCCTAATTTCAACATATTCTCAACCTCATCATCAATAAATTTCTGCTTGAATGGGGAGACAGGGTAGTATCTTTGTTTGATGGGTCTTGTTCCAGGTTCTAAGACGATTTCATGTTCTGCTACCTTGCAGCAACCAAGTCCGGTACCCATCTCTGTAGTTTTGAGTTTTACCAATGCATCCAAAGCTTCTCTCTCTGAGGGAGTCAAGTTGTCAAAGTCCTGTATAGAAGATATTTCCAATTCTTCACCAGCCAGTTCCGAAAAATGCCAGACGTCCTGCCTAAGGTCGGGGATGATTTTCATGGTCTTCCAAAAGTCTATTCCCAGTATGATCTTGTGTGAAAGTTTAGAGAGTACTACAACATCAATGATGTGGGTCTTGTCCATCAAGGTTATGGGTGTCTGAATATACCCTATACTGGTACAACTTTGACCATTCGCCACAGTACAATAATTCTGTTGTTTGATCAATTTTAAACCCAAACTTTTGAGAATCTGAAAACCAGGCAATCCAACAAGAGTACGGCTAGCACCAGAGTCCAACAAGCCTAACTTAGGGTAGCCTAGTATTTTTATGTCGAGATATGGTCGTTGGTCACCATGTGCATGTGAAACTATGTTGTCTAGGAGGTATTGGTTCTTCACATCTTGAGAGTTGTTGCTGTTGTTGGTCGTCAAGATACTTGAGGTGGAAGTCGCACGACCTATCGATTCCCACGGGGAGCGTTTCCCGAACTGTTACACTTTGGACAGCTTCTAACGGTGACATTGGGATTTTCACATCGATAGCAATGGGTTTTTCTTGGATTGGGACACTCTCGATTCAGATGACCAGTATTTTTACAGTTCCAACAAACCAAACTGGATTGTTGTTGAGGTCTTGGAGGTCTATTTCCAGAAGTTAAAGGGGATGAATAGTCCACTCTATCCAAATCAAAGTCTTGATGTTGGTCGACACCCACAAAAGCAAAATCTGGCTCAACGAATTGCTGACGTTTCCGAGAAGGTGGCACATAATGCTCGGCTCTATACTTTTTCGTTTCCAGTTTCAGGAACTCCTGCTCCAATTCTTCGATGGATTCCACTACGGGAAGATGGGTAGTGTAAAATGGAGATAGGTTCCGGGTCAAAATGTCCAATTGAGTGTCTCCAGATAATTCGCCATAACGTCTAAACAGTGCTTGCATGCAGGAGAGATAGTCAACGATGCTCTCTGATGTGTCTTGCGTTCTTTCCAAAATTTCCTTAAATAGCCTGGATCGATGATCTGGTGGTTCAAAATGTCTACGAAGTAAGTCACACAAAGTCTGCCAATTATGAAACCTGTCCCGATTTGCCCTGTACCAATTTAACGCTTTTCCGGAAAACAAGTCGATGGCACACTCAAAAAGTTGGTGTTCACGAACTCTACGAGACCTACTCAATTCGGTCACTCCTTCTAGAAAATTATGAACTGACAACTTCGAGTCTCCGGAAAATTTGAGGTTCCATTTGTCCAAATTAGGTGGTTTTGAGTCATGATGGACGATAGTTGGTGGTGTGTCTCTGTTGGATGAAGTAGATGCGTTGAGATCATCAGGTTCCAGGAAACGGCTGATTTCAGGATCACCCTTCGCGGCTGTCTCCAATGAATCCAATGCGGCCAGAACATCGACCAGTAACTCAGTACGCTCTGTCTGTTCGTCAGGGGACATTATATCATCCGGTATTCGCTTAACACGGTCGAGCAAGTGAACCAACCTGGAATGGGTATTTAGATATTTATTTTGGGCCTGGTCGCCGGATATGGTAGGGATTGTGTCGATAGCCCCATCCAGAAATGTCCTTATCTGCAACTTTTCATCCGCAAACTTGAATGGATATGGAGGTCGTACATGTCTTTTCGAGTCTGAGGAGTGGACGAAGAATTTTCCACATTTGGTCGACGGTCTTTTTGTCATCAACTTGAACACCCCGAAGAACAATCTCATAAGACAATATTTCCTTTTTGAGATACAAAATATCCATTCTGTAATCCATCGTGACGACAAACCAGAACCAGAAACAACAAAGAAAGAAAAGAAAAATTTGCAAGTCAAGAAAACAGAGATTGAAGATAATTTACCAGGGTTGAATTTCTAAAAAAATTGAAGTGATAATGAACTAGACAATGGACAATTTGCACATTTTTTGGAAATATGAAAAATATAATGATTAGTAAGTACTGATGCCATTGATGTTTAAAAAATCAACCTACGACCTCTAATAATGTAGAAATCACCGATTAAAGAGCGCCAATCAACATCCACTACGTCACAGAATACACTATCTATCTCCGTCTGACGTATTGACTGAGATGACTCTTTCTCTCTCGGGAGGGTAATATGGCCTCACCCCTTTTGCGTTCATGCAGTGAAATTTGCGTCTTCTTTTTCATTTATTTAGTATATTTTTGGGTATTTTTAAAAAAAAAAATCGCTGGTGACTTCCAAATAATGTCTAGAATACGTATATAAAATTTCAAGTCATTTGAAAATGTATGCAAATTGTCCATTGTGGGCAAGACAGTGATCAAGAGTAATAATGGCAGGGTAGAAATCAATAATTCAATAATGCTAGAGTAATAATCGATAAATCAATGGGGTAGCGCAAATACACAATAAATAAATCGAGCAATAAATAAGTTCAGGGAAAATATATCGCCCTGAAAAAGAAGTTATAAATTTGGCTCTATGTACCTCAAAGCTTTTATCAGAAAATGACAGCGAAATTTTCGCCTGCTAGTTATTGAAAGCAGGCCCCACGTTGGGCGCCAAAATTTTGTCACGCTCTTTGTTACTCTTAAGGGTAAAGAAAAAAAAAGAATGAGGTAACAAAGGATAGAGAAAGTTACTTGATTTCTGGAATGAGAGGGTGGTTTACTGCGTGAGCAAATTAGGCCCTAGCTCAATGCCGAAGAGGATAGTAGGTTAAGCGCCACCGACTCAAGACTGAATAAGTCGGAATTCTCCCGATGTTCCGGGCACCTTCCCATTTACAGAAATCATCAAAAGAAAAAACAAATTTAAAACAACAATGAGGGTACATATAACCAAATCAAAATACTAGAAGTTCAATGGATAAAAATCTATTTCTTTATCCCTAAAGTAAAGTCCCTGAGTGATCACTCTTTTTAACAAAATAGATAATAAAAAAAACTTAAATCTAATAACGATACCAATAAGTTAATCACGGTCACACAGCCTTTCTTCAGTGGAAAGTGGCTGCACAATGATGTAGCAGTCTCAGCTCTTGTAGGGCTGCTGATCAGACCAACAAGCTATCCGCCTGAATTGTGATTGATAACCCCAACAGGAAAAAAAAACCCAAGAAGAAACACGGTTGTAACATTGTCTACTTAATAAAAAAAAACTCGAATGATAATAACGATTATAAATTTTGACAACAATAAATTTGATGGATTGAACAAGAAAAAGAATTTATGTTTGATTTAAACCTCGACAAATCATTACTCT
Source organism: Orchestes rusci (assembly GCA_958502075.1). Taxonomy (NCBI): domain Eukaryota; kingdom Metazoa; phylum Arthropoda; class Insecta; order Coleoptera; family Curculionidae; genus Orchestes; species Orchestes rusci. The sequence goes on along the minus strand of OY293308.1, from coordinate 26,418,919 downwards.
TGGTGGCGAGAAAAATAAAATCAAATGATCAGATAAATCATGAAAATCAAGTGCCACTTCAAATATCACTCTGTGATGATACCAAAGGGATCATCACAGCCAGTAGCCCCGGTTTAGGTAATTAGCAGACCGCCCTCGTGCCACATCACCGAAACCCATCGAGCGCGGCCGCTCGGACGAGAGTGGGGACCGTAGTAGGGGCCGACAAGGAAAGTATAAATGAACGAGTCGGAGATGTCGGAAGGCAGGACCGCTTGATGTGTTGAGTCAAACGGTGCGCTCCTGAGGTATCCACCGACGTGTTGAGTCGGTAGATACAAATCCCCTCTAACTAACGTGTTGAGTTAGTTAGAATATCCTGTTTCGGACGTGCTGAGTCCCGAAACCTCCCGACCAGACGAGTTGAGTTTGGTTCATCCTGTTTCGGACGTGTTGAGTCCCGAAACCTCCCGACCAGACGAGGTGAGTTTGGTTCATCCTGTTTCGGACGTGTTGAGTCCCGAAACCTCCCGACCAGACGAGTTGAGTTTGGTTCATCCTGTTTCGGACGTGTTGAGTCCCGAGACCCTCTCTGCCAGACGAGCTGAGTTTGTTGCAGACGTACGGAACAAGGGAACCCCTCTACCAGAGACTAGCTGGTGACCTGAAATAAGATATCTAGGCTCCAGAGACATTACCAGACTTCCCCGTCGGGATAGTTGTATATATGTTGTATATATTTGAGAATTGAATAAATAGTTTATTGATAAAAACAGGTGTGGGATTAATTCCGACCAGGGAAAACGAGCTACCCCGAAACCTCGTTACAAAGTTGGCGCCCGAGCAAAATTGAAACAGAAGACGACGACATGAGTGACAGCGAAGTCTACGGATTGGAAATCTCTGACAAGACGGTCGGGTGGATCTACCACCTGGGCAAAGCAGAACTACAACAGACCATAGTGAGGGCAGAATTAGACCCCGAAGGGAAGGTAAGCGACCTACGATCAAGATTGGTAAGGCACCTAAAAGAAACGAATACGGACGGTAAGGATTTAAGGGCAGATCAAAGGAATACAGAAGAAAACACACCAGACACCGAAAACATTGATGACACGGGGAAGTCGTCGCGACAAGAGTTACCACCAAACAACGACGACTCATCAGTCTTAGACAAAGTCCGAAAGTGGGGCTTGTTTTTCAAAGGATCAGGAGATTCGGTCGAGTTCTTAGAACGGTTAGCGGAATTGAAGCTGGCTTATCGAATCTCAGATGACCAGATGCTAAGAGCCCACCCGGAGTTACTGAAAGAAAAAGCGATTTTATGGTATAGGAATAACTGCAAGCACTGGCAAAATTGGAAAGACTTTCTGGAGGATTTCGCTAATTTCTTCATGCCACCAAATTTAGAGACAGAACTCGAGGAGAAAATTCGAAGAAGGACACAGAGAAGTAGCGAAAATATTAAGGACTATATCATAGACTTGCAGACAATAATTAGGAGACATAGTGGATTCACAAGGAACCAGGAACTCAAGAGGATCTACACAAACATGCGACCAGAGTGCAAGATGTTTGTTCGCAGAAGGGATTTCGACTCTCTAAGAGAATTAATACAACTGGCTGAAGAGTTCGGAGTGGTACGAAAAGAGACGCAACGAGGCGAAGTAACTGACCAAAAACCCGCACCATGGCGTTACGGAAATCGTTATTACAACAAACAAGACTTTGCCAGGAGAGAGCTAGAAGATAGCGCAGACACAACCAAGCCGACCCGACTTCCAAACTACGACAGGAACGTATGCTGTTGGAGATGTGGAGGAAGAGGACATCGGCGTCAGGAGTGCCGAGCACCCTCAAAATTATTTTGCAGTTACTGCGGCAACATGGGGACCAGGTCCGGGGACTGTAACTGCTACAGAGAACAGGGAAACGCCAGCAAGACCTAAGTAAACAGAGGCGACTCAGGTCGAGATCATTAAGGACCTTTTGCAATAATGTAAAAAGCCACGACGAAGCTTGGATCCACGTCAAGCTAGCACTCACAAACAATACATTCATAAACGCATTGATAGACACTGGTTCCCAGACATCGTTCATTGGTCGGAAAATAGCGAAGTTCTGTGAAAAGCTAGTAATCAACAGCCAACAGGAATCTCTAGAGGCAACAGTGGCAAATGGAGAGACGGTCAAAATAGATAGAAGTTATTCCCTCAATTGCACGGTTGGAGGTCGGGAAAGACGTGGAAAATTCTTCGTCCTACCTAGCTTAACGTCGGACATGATCCTCGGGTTAGAGACAATGCGAAAATGGGGTGCTAAGATAAACCTATACAATAACACAGTAGATTGGAGTCAACAACCAGACATAACAGCCACCGAGAGAGAGCTAAGCCAGAACAGCAGAACTAGCGCGATAGACGGGGAGAGAGATAAGCCGACGATCAACCCCGTGTTACTCCCAGACCAACAATATGAACTGAACAATTTCCTGAAAACCGAACTGATGAAGTTCAAAGAAATTAAAGGGACAACGCCTCTGATCGAACATCACATCAAACTAAAAGATAAGAGGCCGATCAAACAAAGGTACAGACCACGAAATCCGGCAATGCAGAAAATTATTCACGACGAGGTAGACAAGATGTTGGAAGAGAACATCATAGAAAGATCAAATAGCCCGTACAGTTCACCGATAGTGCTCGTCGAAAAGAAAAACAAGACTTATCGCTTTTGTGTGGACTTCAGGAAGATAAACGAGGCATCCGAATAAGAAGCATATCCGCTGCCCTACATGAATCACATTCTAGAAAAACTCCGCGCAGCCGAGTACATCTCCACATTAGACTTAAAGAATGGTTATTGGCAAGTACCTCTCTGCGAAGAAAGCAGACCAATCACAGCCTTCATAGTACCAGGTAAAGGACTCTTTCAGTTTAAGGTGCTACCTTTTGGACTTCACTCCGCAGCCGCAACGTTCCAGAGACTTCTGGATTCAGTAATTGGACCCGAGATGGAGCCAGTAGCTTTTGCATACCTCGACGACATAGTGGTACTAGGGAGAACATTTGAGGAACATCTGTCCAACCTAAAAGAGGTATTTCGTCGATTGAGAGCCGCAAACCTGCAAATTAACGAAGAGAAGTGCCATTTTTGCAAGGAGGAAATAAGATATTTGGGACACGTGGTCAACAAAGAGGGTATCAAAACGGACGAGGATAAGGTTATAGCAATCAGAGAATGGCAGGCACCCCGTACAGTCAAAGAATTAAGAAGATTCTTGGGAGTCTCATCCTGGTACCGCAGATTCATCAAAGACTTTTCCACTTTGACAGCACCATTGAACCAATTACTAAAAAAAACCAAAGATGGAGATGGGATCCAGAACAGGACAGCGCGTTTAAAAAAGTAAAGGAGTTGCTCACAAAAGCACCAATTTTAGTTTGCCCGGATTTTTCCAAACGTTTCTTCTTGCAAACGGATGCCAGCAATGTTGGATTGGGAGCAGCGTTATTACAGAAAGACGAAGGAGGTCACGATAGAGTCATAGCATACGCCAGTCGCACATTAGTAGACGCAGAGAGGAATTACAGTGTCACAGAGAAAGAGCTCTTGGCTATAGTCTTTGGCATCCAGAAAATGAAACCATACCTCGAAGGATACCCTTTCACCGTCATCACAGATCATCAAAGTCTGAGATACCTTCAGTCGATGGAAAACCCCACTGGAAGAAGAAGAAGAAGCAAGATGGGCTATGACTCTGCAACAATTTGATTTTGACGTTATCTACCGAAAAGGTTCTATGAACCACCTGGCAGACAATTTATCCCGTCAACCTCGTTTAACAGCCAATGCAATCACAACATCAGACAATTGGTACAACAAAAAGAAAGAGGAAGTAGTAAGATATCCAAAGAATAGCCCAGATTATGTGGTACAGGACGACGTCCTGTATCGACATTTTTGGGACAAATATGACTACAAAGAAAACGAGATGTCTAGCCCATGGAAAGTCTGCGTACCATCGGAAAATAGAGAAGAGGTTTTGAAGGAAAACCATGAGGCAAAAACAGCAGGTCATCTAGGTATAGCGAAGACCTTAGCGCGCCTAGCACAAAAGTACTACTGGCCGGAGATGTTTAAAATGGCAACAGAGTTCGTGAGAAGTTGCACGATTTGTCAACGATACAAGTCGTCACAGTCGCAGACACCTGGAAAAATGGTTTCCACCTTCATACCAGATCAACCGTGGGCAACAATTTCATCAGATGTAATCGGGCCACTACCAACGTCAAGTAAAGGAAATAACTACGTTATAGTATTCCAAGACAGATTTACAAAGTGTGTAGAGATATGCGCGGCACGCAAAGTAACAGCCAGCGTGATTTGCAAGACGTTCAAAGACAAGATAATCTTAAAATTTGGCGCACCTAGACAAATTTTAACAGATAACGCCAGACAATACGATAACCGTGAGTTTAGGAGCCTGCTGCAAGAGTTCAAGATAGAGAAAATAGAAATTCCCCCATACTCCCCACAGACAAATCCGGTAGAGAGAGCCAACCGAGTGATCAAGACCATGATAGCACAATATTGTGACAACAACCACAAAAAGTGGGACGAAAACTTGAATGAAGTCAGTTTCGCGATTAACTCGGCGAAACACGAGTCGACTGGGTTTACCCCGATGTTTCTAAATTTTGGAAGAGAACCCAGAATGCCAAGTTCTCTGATGCCTGATCCGGAATTGGGGAAAAATTGTTCTCCTACAGAACATGGCCAATATTTGGCAAAGTTAAGAGAATCTTTCGAGTTAGTAAAAGTGAACCTGGCAAGAGCTTTTTCATCACAGAGCCATTATTACAACCTGAGACGCCGAGATTGGGGCCCCAAGTTGGGTGATTTGGTCATGAAAAAGGAATATAATCTGACCATCGGGACCCCATCGGATCCCCCACCGTAGTAAGGACAGTATAAGAGGATGCCCCATTACTCCGTCAAAATCAGTATCAAGAAACAGTTTCAACAAGATGGACATGGACACTTTGTACATACCATTCTTCCCCTCGCCACTACCCGGAGAAGCGACACCACCCAGAGAATACCATGCGATAATGGCGGTATCCCCTTTAACGATGACGCCAATGACCGCAGACGTTGTTATCAGTCATACGACACCACCCCACCAACCGGAATGGATGAACGTGTCCCCGATAGTCTGTACAACGCCCACCGACACCAAGCCACCAACGCCTGGACGGAACGCGGAACAGTCAGTCAAGTTGTTGGACAAGGTACGGAAACTCTTCGGGACGTCACCAAAGTTGTTGATAACTCGAGCTACAGTTTCTTTCAAGGTTGTGGTTCCTGTCAAGGTATCGATAGGTTTGGCGGAACTAGTACCACAACACCTGAGGGGTAGAAAAAGGAAATTCCGTTTGCGAGTGAAAGGGGGCAAAGCCATAAAGATATCAACAGAACACCTGTAATCGTGGACAGTTGCGTTGGAAAAGGAAAAAAAAAAAAACTCTAAATATTTTTTTTTTTTTAGAAAGAGAGGGGGGTGTGTAATGATACCAAAGGGATCATCACAGCCAGTAGCCCCGGTTTAGGTAATTATCAGACCGCCCTCGTACCACATCACCGAAATCCATCGAGCGCGGCCGCTCGGACGAGAGTGGGGACCGTAGTAGGGGCCGACAAGGAAAGTATAAATGAACGTGTCGGAGATGTCGGAAGGCAGGACCGCTTGATGTGTTGAGTCAAACGGTGCGCTCCTGAGGTATCCACCGACGTGTTGAGTCGGTAGATACAAATCCCCTCTGACTAACGTGTTGAGTTAGTTAGAATATCCTGTTTCGGACGTGCTGAGTCCCGAAACCTCCCGACCAGACAAGTTGAGTTTGGTTCATCCTGTTTCGGACGTGTTGAGTCCCGAAACCTCCCGACCAGACGAGGTGAGTTTGGTTCATCCTGTTTCGGACGTGTTGAGTCCCGAAACCTCCCGACCAGACGAGTTGAGTTTGGTTCATCCTGTTTCGGACGTGTTGAGTCCCGAGACTCTCCCTGCCAGACTTCCCCGTCGGGATAGTTGTATATATGTTGTATATATTTGGGAATTGAATAAATAGTTTATTGATAAAAACAGGTGTGGGATTAATTCCGACCAGGGAAAACGAGCTACCCCGACACCTCGTTACAACTCGATAAAAAAAACATGTAAAGAAATCAGTAAAATACCTGAGTTCTGCAGGGTTTCTGGGTTTGTAGACACGGTGGTGTTTTCCTGTGTTTCGCTCTGGTGGTCCTGTTCAAACTGCGTGGTCAAGGTTAATTGATATGTAGAGGTTGCGCCGTAACTAGGGAATCGGGAATCCACGAACGATAAACCGAATCGATCCCGTCACCGATCTCCATTACTGACATTCCAGTCATCGGTGTGTCATCTTGATGTCATAACATGTCCGTATTTCAGGGTCTTAAAACTTTTCTTACCGAGTGTCGGCCGTTTTTAAAGGTGTTTGAGGGTAAGTTATCACACAGCTTTTGGTATACAGTGAAATATCTTCTCATTATCAAGTGTGAAACATATTCTATCTTTTTTTTAGATGTGTATTTGAGTTTCAGAACCGGATCGGAGCCGACTGACGTCATTTTTGTCTGAATTCTGATTCGTCCGAAACCCGAACGCATAACGACGCAACCTTACTACTATCAATTAACCTTGCTGCGTGGTAATGTATTAGAACTGGTAGGTTGCAGTCCACCCTTGCGTTTCCAACAGAATCAGCAATTTCTTGAATAAAATAGGCTGCTGGTCACCTTTGCCTTTCCAACGGTCGTGAAACCAAAATATCCGTATAAAACGGTTATTGCATCGCCAACAAGGTAGGTAGGTACACAAAGCACACAAAACTCAACACGATGCAATATATAAAAGTGGATTAATTTCCCAAAAATCCCTAGATAAGGTTAAAAATGCTTAGGAAACATCCAAGCTTCACAAAGACTCGTTGGAAAGTAAATCGAAAATACGAAAATCATGGTCAAATTCTCATGACAGAGTGAGGTTAGGACCAGTACCAGAAAAGCAGCTAAGGTAAAATAGCAACAAGAACACCGGCAACATCGTAAAGGGCTGGAGGTAGATTGCACAAACAATCCTCCACTAATCAAGAAAACACGGACAGAACCAAGGAAAGTGACTTCATTCTCACTAACAGTCCCCAATCGGAAAAAAAGAACGACATACGTGCCAAAGATTCAACGGAGATCGACTGTGAAAATCCACCCATCACGTAATCTAATAGTGTTTTCGATTGGGAAAACAAGGGTTGCACTGGGTTTGACCTCGGGCAAAACCAGTTATGATGAAAATTTGCTCTAGGGCAATCCCAATCGAACATACATTTTTCATCGTGTGCTATAATACTGCACGGTAAAATTCCGATTGAATTGGAATTGGAATTAATAAACTTCTTGAAAATTTAATATTATATGTTGTCTCTGCGTAGCGGCTCTGAAACTAAACTAATTAGAAGTCCATTTCTCATTGCCAAATGACAAAATATTGAGACCAATCAATAGTTTTGTATTATATAGATCATAGATACTAGGAAACATTTTTTTGAGAAATTAGGTATATGCACCAGATTTTAAATGAAACTAATTCAGTTTTGAGTAGGTACTAGTTTTCCATAACTCGTCAACGCCAGTATTTCTTTTTTTCCGGCACTACTAGATTCCAACAATGATAACTAACTCGAAATCTGTTGTCCACTCACAGAATCACCTCACGCGACGTTTATATCCACCATTTTTCATGTTTTTTTTCAATTTTGCTAATGCACTGAAATTGCACTATACCAGCACGAGCTCAAAGACCTCGTGCCGAAAAATCTGCAGGGAGTGCAAAACTCATTGACCCGGTTTCCCAATCGAACATACAAATCCGCTCGATTTCTACCAATCTAACATAAATATTGCCACCAGTGCTGCCCGATTTTACCAATCGAAAACGCTATAAAACACGTCTGGCAACGGTGTCACATCGCAGACCAAACTCCATAACAAACATCAAATCAACAGCTGACTTCAAGGGACTTGGTTTAAAAACATAAACAAACGTAATTTCCCTTAAAAAGAACTGTTTTCCCCATAAAACAACATGAGAACAGTGACTAAAATGGCACACGAGTTATTTAGAACCGTTGGCATGTCCTGAAAGTGTGTGTGTAAATACAGGGCCATTTCTTGCCAGTCAAACTCATAACAAGGATAGATGAAGTTTAGAGAAAAGTTATTAGGAGGAAAGTTACTATTACGATGTGTGGCGACCAAGTAAGTAGCAGTCACTCTTCATACTGCCTGAGTTTATAAAAAGTGCAACAACCTGATAGGTACGGTAGAACTAAAATTACCCAATCTCAAGAATAATCGAACAAAAAAACGTAGAGTCAAAAACGGCCCGTGACAACAAAGATTGGACTACGCTCAGAAGTTCTGAAACACCCTGTATATGTGAAAACACAAAAATTTCGCAAAATTTATTTTGAACCATTAAACTTTCATTTGAAACATTTTTTTCCCAAACATGGAATTAAAGTAAATGGGGGGGTCCATTTAGCTGTGAACACCCTGTACATACCTACATGTTTTTCTTTTTCATAATCTTAATGAATAGAAAATGTAGGTACCTATGTTCCTATCAAATGTTGGAATTAGAGCAAGTAGATATGTATGCAAATTTATCAACAATTTTCATGAATTAAGTTTTTTTTTTTCAAAACATCTTCTTATGGGTGTTTCCTAACCTTTCTGACAAAATGAAGAAGGGAATCCTCGCCTAATTCTGAGATGGAAAAGTCGAATAAACTTTTTTTTCTCCGTAAGTTGCTTAGGGTGTTAAAAATGTATTTCAAAATTGGTTTTTTATTTCAGCCACAGTTCAGCCAATTTGCTTCGTTTCATGGCAACCAAATGTGTTTTCTTTGTTTTGTCTCCTGTTTGACGATTTAAAAAAAAAACCATTTTGAAGTAAATTTTCAACACCTTGTATTTTGTAAACATTTTTTTTTTCGCAAGCCGCGTGAAATAAAAAATATTCTTCATTTTCATCTTAGAATTAGGTGATTATTCACTAACCTCATTTTGTCAGAAATGTTAGTTATGTTGAAACTGTTGAAGTATTTTTGATAAAGTTTGAATTAACCAAAAAAATGAGTAGACCAATAAAACGTCTAAACGATTAAGGTTGTTAACATTTTTTCAAATCTAGTACGTGGGTTTACAAAACTAAACAAAAAAAGAATATTTTTTGAAAATTTGAGAAATCACTTCTTGAGTTCTTGTAATTATTTTTCTGAAAGTATACAGGGCGAATTTGAAGTTATGAAGTTGGGATTTTCCTTGTTGCAGGGGAAACAGGACTTGATAAAAGAAGCAAATGTCTTAAATAACATTTTCTCGAAAACTCAAAAATATAAGAAAATACAAAAAATGTATTTACCATATCAGATTTTGCCATGCATCATGATGGCTTTTATTTCTTTAATCGGAAACCGTTCGTCGTACGAAAAAATATCAGGAGATCAAATCAACTCCAAAGTAAATGAGTATCAAAAATGATATTAATTTTAGGCGAAAGCAGTGGCGTACTATTTTTTTGTTGGAAAAAATTCCATACAAATCCTGTTTGAACGCCACTGGTAAAAAAAATCAAAAACTTTTACATAAAAAAATGTAATTTAATGGTCAAATGAAGTGTACCAAATTTTGTGGGAATATCTGGAGTGGTTGGAAAATTATGACAGAAAAGGCATTTTTTTTTCTTAAACAACCACCTGTATCTCGGAAACGAAGCATTTTCGGACATAATTTTTTTTGATTTTTTTTTCCATTTTCTTGCATTCTATACAGTGTTAAAAGGAAACCCCCAACTTCAAATACACCCTGTATAGGTACTTCCTTATTATTTGCCAAGCTGACCCCTTCAAAAACTGACGATACAGAAAAAGTAATCAAATAAAAGTTTCATGATTTTTCCTGAAAATTTCAAATCAAGCAACAAATTAAATTGAATCTGTAAAATCTGTTTTTTTTTATGAAACGCTTGATGTATAATACTATTACAGCATTAGATTTCCTCATTCTTCGATTTTCAGAAGTATAAAGTTTTATCTAGTTTGCCTTTGTTTGAATTAGATGTTTTTCAGTTATTTAAGGAGAAATAATCAAATGAATTGATACTTCACTTCATTACATAAAAACATCCAGATTTTTCTGATTTCCATTTCATTTGTTATTTAGCCTATTTTTCAATCTTGAGACATTTTGTTTGTATTCTTTAAATGTAGATTTTAAAGGGGTGGCAAATTATAAGGAAAAATTATACATAGTAGTGTGTATCAAATGCCAGGTACAACCGATTGATAAAAAAACGGTACTTAATAATTTCAACTAATCTTTAAGCAACAACTATCCATAACCATGAAATTTAACACTTGAAATTATTGACAAATTCGCTAAAAAAACATTATTCCTAAAGATGTTTGTTTCTTTCAAATATATACTTCTCTTTTCTCTATAAATACAAATAAAAATACAATTCAACATTACTTACTTATAAGTAACAATGTTTCACATTGTTATGGTGAAATAAAAATAGTAGTTAGGGCTATGCCGGTTCTGGCGCAAATTTGCTATGAAATGGTGAATGCGCGAGATGTGACGTCATCCGTCGTCGGCGTGTTGTGTGGGGGTTGGGGTGGGGTGTGGGGGTGGGGGTCTTTGCGACCTCTGGACCATTTCCCAAAATGCCCGCTGGGTGGCGCCACGATACGGTGGCGCCACGATAGCGCGACCGTCACCACGTGCGCGTGACGTCATCCGTCGTCGGCGTGTTGTGTGGGGGTTGGGGTGGGGTGTGGGGGTGGGGGTCTTTGCGACCGTCACCACGTGCGCGTGACGTCATCCGTCGGTGGGCGGTGTGACCGTTGGTGGGGGTGGGGGTGGGGGTGTGGGGTTTGGGATGACATTACATTTTATGAACAGTTCATGCTTGAAGAAATTGAATATTGTGGGTAAGTGTTATCATCGTTCAGATCTAAATTTAGCTCGAATGCGCGGTGTTCTTATCAATAACAAACGAGTCTCAGCACGCGGTATTCTTATCACCAGTAGACAGCATGTGGTTTTCACGTCACACTCCTCTTATCAGCAGTTCTAAATTTAGCTCGAATGCGCGGTGTTCTTATCAATAACTGACGCCTCATGGTCTGCAGGAAACTATACTTTGATATTTATCCATGTAAAATTATCTCATTTCAATTTTATTCATTTTTTCAGAACCAATCCATCAGTACGAAAATTCAATGCAAATAATTGTGGACAATTGTCAATCGAATTTCTATATAATAATATGACATGATCGAGAACCATCAGTAACGTTGAGAGTGTCATCATGACTAGAACTATAACAATAACGGGAAATACTTCTGTGTTGAAAGCAGAATTCAATCCACCCATATTTTTGGATGAAAATAAAGAATATTTTTTGGGGTTGGCTGATTTTGAATCGTTTATGAGAATACCTAACATACAACCGGGTAGCAATAAAATATATGGCGCGGATAAAGTTATCACAATTCCAGAAGGAACTTACGATTTAAAAGATATTGAAACATATATTAATTCTGTAATTGATGACATTTTTGGAGAAAAAGTTGGGTTTAAGATGAAAGCAAACCCCAATACATTAAAATGTCAGCTTTATTGCACAAAGGAAATAGATTTCACACCAAGTGACTCCATAGCGAAAATATTGGGTTTTAAGAAACGAAAAATTGCATCAAATGAATTTTCTGGATCGGATGAAGTTGTTAATATATTTAAAGTTAATGCAATTTGTGTTGATTGCGACATTTGCATTGGATCATATAGTAATGGTCTACCCGTTCATATAATTCATCAGTTTTTTCCTTCTGTTCCTCCAGGGTATAAAATAGTGGAATCACCATTACCAATACTTTATTTCCCCATCAGCGTCAAGACAATCAACAACATCACTGTTAAAATAGTAGATCAAGACGGTGATTTGATTAATTTCCGAAACGAGACCATAACAGTTCGATTACATCTTAAACATTAGAAAATATTATGGTTATTAAATACAACTATCGCTATTTCAAACAATCGCCATATAAAAGGGAGAAGCTGTCTATAGAAACCAGTCCAAGACGAAACTCCAACCAGTTAACATCACAAGAAACCAGCCCAAGACGAGACTCCAGCAAGTTAACATCACAAAATCACCAATTTCTTATATCTCTGGGGTTAAAAGTATTGAAATAATGGATATATTAAACGTTGATGAAAAATTATTTGTAGATAATTCAATAATAAGCTCTGAGCTTCATTCATATCAACCGTTTGTCTCTTCAAAATTTGAATACAATGATGAAATTCGCATACCTGTTCAAGAACTTGATATATACACACTACCTTCAGGGAGTCATCTTTACATTGAAGGTACCTTGACCAACAATAAGGGTGCCTATTCTAAAAAATTACAATTTGTCAACAATGGTATAGCTTATTTGTTTCGAGAAATTCGCTATGAACTTAATGGAGTTACTATAGATTCCGTAAGAAATGTTGGTTTATCTTCAACCTTGAAGGGTTATCTTTCATATAATACAAATGAAAGTCTAAAGCTGCAAAATGCTGGATGGTTTCCAAATAGAGATGAAAAGAAAAACATTTTAGTTGATGATAAAGGAAAATTTAATGTATCTATACCTTTGAAAATGTTGATGGGATTTTTTGAAGACTATAAAAAAATAATCTTGAATATGAAACAAGAACTGGTTTTGAACCGAGCCAGCGATGATGTTGATGCAGTTTTATATGTTGAGGATATGCAAAATCCGTCACCCGAAGCGGAAAATCCAAAAGTTACATTTGACAAGATCTATTGGAAAGTACCTCATATTCAAGTTGATATACCACAACAACTAGCTTCAACACAAATTCTTGAAACAAATAAAGATCTGTTACTTGGATTTCGTAGTTGGGAAATTGTTGAATATTCCTCACTACCTGAAGCGACCCGTCATACTTGGCCTGTTAAAACAAGTAGTAAACTTGAAGCACCTCGTCATATAATAATTGGTTTTCAAAAAAATAGAAAAGGACACATCATGAAAGATGCTAGTCAATTCGATAATATAAATCTCTCAAATATTAGAGTATTTTTGAATTCTGAAAGATATCCATATCATGATTTGTATTTGAATTTCAATGATAACAAGTTTTCAGCTCTCTATGAAATGTTTGCAAACTTTAAAAATTCCTACTATGATATACCAAACGAACCAATTTTCAACCCTCAAAACTTTAAAAATAAGTGTCCAATCGCACATATTGATTGTTCCCACCAGAAAGAAACACTTCAAACAGGTACTGTTGTTTTGAGAGTTGAATTCGAGACAAATAATAATACAAAAAAGGATACATCAGTATATTGTCTGATTTTACATGATAAATTATTTAGCTACAATCCTTTAACAAAAATAGTCAAGCAATTGTAATACGCATGTTCTCAAATAATTATATAAACCATTTTATTTCTCTAAATGATGTTCAGTATGTCTCGAGAATTGAAGCTCTGCTTATCTTACCATTTAAAGAGATCGAAAGAATTGAAAAACAAATTCAAGATTATAGTGGTAAATAGCAGATGATGGTGAAATTCTCACAATTGAAAATATGAAACTACTCGTTTTGGATGTACAAGGATTTATAATTGAAAACAAAAAATTTATTCCTAAAGAACTGGCTGCCTATGATGGAGAAAAAATATGTCATTATATATTTAGATGTCCCTTTTCTATGGAACACTTGCCTCCAGAACTGCGTAAACAAGCAAACTGGTTGATGAAAAATCATCATTGTATTTCATGGAATGAAGGATTTACGCAATCACATAAGTTTTCCGACATTGTGAAAAACATAACAAGAAACGTGGATCATGTGTACGTGAAAGGAAAAGAAAAGGCGCAATACATTGGGAAATATTCATCGAAGCCCGTTATCGAACTTGATGACAAACCACCTTTATCGTTGGAAAAACCACATTGTCTATACCATTTATCATCACCCGCAATGTGTGCACTTACTAATGTTTTTAATTTGTATAAAACATGTTTAATGATTGAATAAATCACATTTTTGATTACATTTTTTATTTTATTTCAAACACCTTTTTATAAATATTTACAGGTAGGTATTCACAAATTTTCAACCCTCAAAATAAGTGTCGAATCACACACAGTGATTGTTCTCATCACAAAGAAACACTTCAAGCAGGATATACTGCTTTGTTTTGAGAGTTGAATTCGAAACAAATAATAATACAAGAAGGATTCATCAGTATATTGTCTGATTTTTACATGATAAATTATTAAGCTATAATCCTTTGACAAAAATAGTCAAGCAGTTGTAATTCGCATGTTCTCAAATAATTATATAAACCATCTATTTCTCTAGATGATGTTCAGTATGTCTCCAGAATTGAAGCTTCGCTTATCTAACCATTTAGTATGAGAATTTTATGGTGACTTACAAATAAAAGGTTCTGTATTGATTGAAAATAAAACAGTTCAATAATGAATACTATCAAAGAAGATGTGGTGAGTGAGCTACACAAACCAGCCAGAAGATTTTTTAAAAGAAGAGCAGTAATTGTAAAGGGGATCAATGATCTTTTTCAAGCAGATTTAGTTGAAATGCAACCATATTCAAAAATAAACAAAGGATATAGATATATTCTGGTTATAATTAATGTGTTTTCAAAATTTGTTTGGGCAATTCCTGTCAAAACAAAGACTGCTAAAGATGTAACCACAGCCATGAAATTAATTTTAAACAGTGTAAAAACACCCCCTAAAAATCTGCAGACTGATCAGGAAAAGGAATTCTATAATACAGAGTTCCAAGATTTGATGAAAAAATTCAACATCAATCACTACTCAACATTTTCCAATATGAAAGCTAGCATCGTAGAGAGGGTGAACAGAACATTGAAAAACAGAATGTGGAAAAAATTCAGTTTGCAGGGAAACTATAAATGGTTAAAAATATTACCTGAGATAGTATCAGAATACAATAATACCAAACATTCTGTTATTGGAATAAAACCTATACAAGTATCTAAGGAACATGAGAAGCACCTACTATCAAAAGTTTATGGTTGCATAAAAACAGTGAATCCTTCCAAATATGAAAAGGGAGACTATGTGCGAATAAGTAAGTTTCGTGAGATGTTTTCAAAAGGGTATACACCTAACTGGTCAAATGAAATCTTTGTGATTAAAAAAATAAAAATCACAAATCCAACAACCTACATATTGGAGGATCATAGAGGTGAAGAGATACAGGGTGCATTTTATAAGGAGGAGTTGCAAAAAGTTAAACATCCTGACGTGTATTTGGTAGAAAAGATTCTAAGACGGAAGGGAAATAAAGTTTATGTTAAATGGTTGGGCATGAATAATTCACATAATTCATGGGTTATGAAAAATAATGTATTGTAATATCTTGTAATTCAATAAAAAACACTTGCTAGTAGATAATTCTTTTATTTCTATACAAATATACTCCTAGAATGGGTAGCATGATACAAAAAATGAATGCAAAGATTGATATAATAGCGAATTCTATATGATTTTTACATTCAAACGAATCAATAAGTACATTCCAGTTTGTTGGTTTAAAATTTTCATCTACAAAATAAAGTCTTAACTTAAAAGCTAAATATGACAAATTTTTAATTGACTCATCAATTTTTAGCCAATCAATCCATTATTAACAATTAATTTTTCTCAGTTTGATGGTCAAGAGTCATTATGATTGGTTGATATGCAAATAAACGTTTCTTGTATATTTGAATCCACTTGTATATACAAGGTATTGTTAAAAAGGCGCTCAGAAACAATACTTTTGCTGGAAGTCCTGTTGTCATTGCTAATTTTTATACTAAGGGATATATCGTGGCAATATTTATGTGTTCTAGTGTTCTTGTTTTCTTGTTGTCTTGTTTTCCTGTGTTCTAGTGTTCTTGTTTTCTTGTTTTCTTGTTGTCTTGTTTTCTTGTTTTCATGTTTTCTTGTGTTCTTGTTTTCTTGTTTTCTTGTGTTCTAGTGTTCTTGTTTTCTTGATTTCTTGTGTTCTAGTGTTCTTGTTTTCATGTTTTCTTGTGTTCTTGTTTCCTTGTTTTCTTGTGTTCTAGTGTTCTTGTTTTCATGTTTTCTTGTGTTCTTGTTTCCTTGTTTTCTTGTGTTCTTGTTTCCTTGTTTTCTTGTGTTCTAGTGTTCTTGTTTTCATGTTTTCTTGTGTTCTTGTTTCCTTGTTTTCTTGTGTTCTTGTGTTCTTGTTTTCTTGTTTTCATGTTTTCTTGTGTTCTTGTTTTCTTGTTTTCATGTTTTCTTGTGTTCTTGTTTTCTTGTTTTCTTGTTTTCTTGTGTTCTAGTGTTCTTGTTTTCTTGTTTTCTTGTGTTCTAGTGTTCTTGTTTTCATGTTTTCTTGTTTTCATGTTTTCATGTTTTCTTGTTTTCTTGTGTTCTTGTTTTCTTGCTTTCATGTTTTCTTGTGTTCTTGTTTTCTTGTTTTTTTGTTTTCTTGTTGTGTCCAATCACACACACAGTGATTGTTCTCATCACAAAGAAACACTTCAAGCAGGATATACTGCTTTGTTTTGAGAGTTGAATTCGAAACAAATAATAATACAAGAAGGATTCATCAGTATATTGTCTGATTTTTACATGATAAATTATTAAGCTATAATCCTTTGACAAAAATAGTCAAGCAGTTGTAATACACATGTTCTCAGAAAAGAAAATGACTAGATTGAAGGCTATTTGTGATTGACAGCTCCTTGATTTTGAAATCTTGTGCCAAATTGAAGCCCTGCATGTCTATTACAATGATTGTTTCATACGAATACCAGGATTCATGGACTTTGTAATGAGTTCTCAAATAATTAACGAGTTTGATAGGTGGTCTCAAGTTTCCATAACCATCAAAATAAAACGCTTAATTTTCATTTATTATGTATGCAGTACAATGGGTTCCATGATTTTGTTAACTTTCTAGATTCAAAATACCACATTCCTTCACTTTAAATTTTTTTTTGGGGAGGTTGTCACACATAAATACACCTCTTTAATGTGAGATATTTAATATTTTCACATATTTTAGTATATCGTTATTTGAAAGGGATCTCTGCGAAAATATTATTTGATTTTTTTTATGGTTTTTTTCTTGATAGTGCCTCCTTTGTAGGGTTTAATGTATAATCCACCACCCTGCTTGGAAAGTTTTTCCATTTCTTTATTGTGTCGATGTAATTCTTCGAGTTGCTCCTTTGATACTTTAATATCATTAACGGCCTTAGCTATTCCAGCTGCACCACCGCCTAAAGCTCCTAGTGCACCCAAAATTGGAAGTAATAATGGGAGAAATCCACCAATTTTTTTGGGGGGTTTGATAACTCGTGTTTTCTTTTTCTTTCGGTTCTCTTGATCCCCATTCCAAGTTTCCGTTTACCTTTCATAATTCCACTTACTGTTAGAGCAGCAATTCTTTCTCCTACCGAGGAATTTTTTGCTCCAACTCTCTGCCAAGCTTTATCTGCTAGAGCTTTATCCGCTCGATGTCGTTGAGGTAAATCAGTTGTTTGTGAGTATGCGATATCGTGTTCTCGACACGCAGCATCCAATGGATTGATACCAGACTCTCCCCTATTCAATCTTTCTTCTAAATTTGTACCAGGACCACAAAATTGATAGCCAGGAATATGAAGCTCAACAGGTAGTCTATTAATTAGAGTGTTTATTAAACCTCGACCTTCCCTCTTGGAGTGTTTGGAGGAAGTGTACTTTCGTGAAGCGTGTACAATCATTTTATACCTATAGAGGTTTGTGTGTATCATTTAAATACTCTTTTCAGTTTAAAAATTTGCAACACGATTGTCTATCGATTTCATGCTATCTGATCAATATGTCCATCTGATTAATGTATAAATACTTTTGCAAAAAACAATTCTGTTTATTGATATCTAGAATGCGGATAGAAAAACAATCGTTTTCCTTACCCATCACAAACCATGATGTGAAGGATTTTACGAAACCAATTCAAAAACATGGTGATTTATTTGGTGGGGAATCGAAAAGATGTCTCATTGTTGGACCATCTGGTTCAGGTAAAACCAACGTGATGTTGGCTTTACTTGAGCATCCAAATGGAATAAGATTTGCAAACGTTTACCTTTATTCCAAATCATTACAACAGCCAAAGTATGAATATGTAAGACAACTATTGGCACCCATGGAAGAGATTGGATATTTCGAGTATGAGAGCGATGAAAATATCATTCCTTCTCATGAAATAGCACCAGAATCGGTCATCATATTTGATGATATACCATGTGGAACACAAACTATAATAAGGGACTATTTCACACATTCGAGACATAAAAATACAGACTGCTTTTTTATTTTTCAAGGTTATTCATCAATTCAGAAAAGACTTATACGTGAGAACGCTAATTTGCTAATTTTATTCAAGCAGGATTCTATGAATTTGAATCATATATATAATGATCATTGTATGCTGGATATGTCATTTGAGCAATTGAAGCAACTTTGCGCACACTGTTGGAAAGAACCTTATAATTTTCTGGTTATTGATAAAGATTGTGAACTGAATTGCGGAAGATATAGGAAAAATTTTGATTCATTCATATATCTATAAAATGGATAAGCGGTTGGCTGAGGAATTGATGAAGTCAAGAAAAGCTGTCAAGGATAAATATAATAGTCTAAAATTAGCTATGACCACTACACAATCACAACTAGAGCAAGCTTACAAACCAATAACTCAACCGCTACAACAACTCATTTCCAAAATAAATGAACCTTTCAACATAAAGGAAGAATTCAAAGAAGAAGAAGAAGAACCTGAAACCTCTATGTTTCACACAACACCATTAAAACCTAAACCAAGTTTTTCAAGATTATTTTATGAGACATCAACACCTACAAGACCTACAAGAACTGGTAGAACTCCTATTCTACCGATGGAAATACCATCATTTTTTGATACAAGCCTTGCATCTGTTAGCCAGTTACCATCTATACAAGAACCTAGTCAGTTACCTAATACTATACAAGAACGTAGTCAGTTACCAACTATACTAGAAACTAGTGTTATAGCTCAAACCAACCCCTTCGAAAGCTCGGAAAATCAAAATCTTTCAGATATATTGGAACAGTCAAGGCAATCGGTTCAAAATTTAATCGACACGCAACCATATGAAATATGGTTAAAAAGTTTTGATCCACTACCAAGAGATTATATTGATGCTAGTGTGAAGGATACTGAACATAATTTTGATCATCATTATGGAATAGTAGATGACATAGATACTGATAAATTCTATTTGGGGACCACACTTAAATTTGTAGAAATTATTGGAAAAAATGTGAAAGTAGATGGAAAAATTTATGATGGTACAAAAGGATTGTATGAATTACTATTTAAAAAATATCCTAAAGACTATGAAGATGAGGATTTGGATAATTATATGGATATTTTAGCTAAAACCAATGCATATCGAAGAAATAATGATCCAAATGAACGTGTGCAGGGAAATGGATCATCAAAATATATAACTATAATAGGACCATACCTACAAAAACATGGCATAACAAAAACACGACACATCAAACCATTATATTCTCGTTTTTTAAAAAAACTAAAACCTCCAATAACTAGAATGCGAACGGGAAAGGGGTTGTGGAATATCAATAAAAACGATATAGATTATGTTTATTGGGATAATATCAACGAACTTGTTGATAGATTGAGACTAATAACAGCTTCCATGAGAGCTGGTCATACTGGTCATAATAATGAAATACTATCAATAATCAAAGAGTTACGTGAAGCTAAAGTAATTGCATAAATACATCCTCAAATACGTAAAACGAATCAATCCGAAAATGTCACTCAACAAGTTCGGTTCTCATTTATTCAAGAGAGATGAAACAGAAAACAATATCAAGTTATTTAATTTTTCTGAGGTTAATTTATCTTATGTTATGGTTTTACCATTTATTGGTCGCTATACACCAACAGAAAAAAATTTCGTGTTGATGCAAGATGGAAGAACTTCATACCGTTTCCCATTTGAAAAAGGAATCATTTTATTCGGTGAATATCCTAAAAAAGACGTTTCCATGTTGGTTAATGGAAAAGCAGGAAAGCTGGAGAATAGATCTATTAAGAAAGGTGATTTGATAGCGTTTAGACGTGAAATGGATAGTAAAATAACAGAATTTTATGGTGAATTACAAATAAAATGCCCCGTAGTGATTGAAAATAAAACAGTTCAATAATGAGTACTATCAATGAAGATGTGGTGGATGAGCTACCTACACAAACCAACAAACAGATTTAGATGAAATGTAGCCATATTCAACAATAAAAAAGGATATTATACCTAGATATATTTTAGTTATGAAAAAACCACATTTTCTATACCATTTATCATCACCTGCAATGTGTGCACTTACTAATGTTTATAATTTGTATAAAACATGTTTATTGATTGAATAAATCACATTTTTGATTACATTTTTTATTTTATTTCAAACGCCTTTTTATAAATATTTACAGGTACGTATTCACAAATTTTCAACCCTCAAAAATAAGTGTCCAATCACAGTGATTGTTCTCATCACAAAGAAACACTTCAAGCAGGATATACTGTTTTGTTTTGAGAGTTGAATTCGAAACAAATAATAATACAAGAAGGATTCATCAGTATATTGTCTGATTTTTACATGATAAATTATTAAGCTATAATCCTTTGACAAAAATAGTCAAGCAGTTGTAATACAACCAACAACAACTCAATCGTAAATGATGGGGCACCTAGAAACCGCAAGACTATTCATACAATCAACGCGACGTCGGTCGGCTCACCACATTCAATTATTGGCATCTGTCTGCGGTTTTCTTATCAGTAACAACGAGTCTCAGCCTGTGGTTTTCTTATCAGTTCACCGAATTCGGTTAGATCCACTATAAAGAAGGTTCGACATTCCGCATTTAGCACTCAGTTCACCGACTTCGGTTCCACTATAAAGAAGGTTCGACATTCCACATTTAGCACTCAAGATGTGGTTAGCTTACACCGGTATCGGGACTAGACGATTACATAATCTGGTTTCCGCTGTAGAAAGCTTGTCACAACGATTCCGAAATTTGCAATTTGATGCTGAACACGAGGCTATCTATGGTTTTGGGAGATTCCATAGCCAGGAGGAATGTAGGAGGATTGCTGAAAAATACGAAGAAGCTGCCGACGCCTGCGATCTGTTCCTGGATACATCAGACCTGCATAGTTTCCTGCAGACCATGAAGCGTCTAGATTTCGAGGGCTATTTAGAAGATGTTGAAAAATTTGTTCCTATTTTGAAATAAATACAGTTGAACAAGAGTGTGTGTTTCACTCAGTTATTGATAAGAACACCGCGAGCTAAATTTAGAACTGTTGATAAGAGTGTGTGTGTGTGACGTGAAAACCACATGCTGTCTACTGGTGATAAGAAAACTGCAGGCTGAGACTCGTTACTGATAAGAAACCCACATCCTGTCTACTGTTGATAAGAGGAGTGTGACGTGAAAACCACATGCTGTCTACTGGTGATAAGAATACCGCGTGCTGAGACTCGTTTGTTATTGATAAGAACACCGCGCATTCGAGCTAAATTTAGAACTGAACGATGATAACACTTACCCACAATATTCAATTTCTTCAAGCATGAACTGTTCATAAAATGTAATGTCATCCCAAACCATGGAATTCATACCAAAAGTACATCGATAGGTACTCTATATCGTCCCAAAAACTAAAGCAAATCGTATGTCCTAGTTCCGAGATAATAGGGATTGAATGTTAGCAACGAAAAAAATTGAAAAATTATATCTCCATAAATGGGCCTTGCAATTCAATGAAATTTATACCAAAAGTACATCGATAGGTACGCTATATCGTCCCAAAAAATAAAGCAAATCGTATGTCCTAGTTCCGAGATAATAGGGATTGAATGTTAGCAACGAAAAAAATTGAAAAATTATATCTCCATACATGGGCCTTGCAAGTCAATGAAATTTATACCAAAAGTACATCGATGGGTATCGCCCCAAAAAATAAAGCAAATCGTATGTTCTGGTTTTAAGATAATGGAGTTTGAATGTTAGCAACGAAAAAAAATTACAAATTTGTATCTCCATAAATGGGATGGGCTCGGGGATGGGTCAATGAAATATTATACCAAAAATACATCGATAGGTACTCTATATCGCCCTAGAAATAAAGCAAATCGTCTGTCCTTGATAATAATAAATTGAAGCCGACGCCACTGGTCGTTCGGGAATTTTCGTCAAATTCGTTGCTGGCTTTTCGTTGCTAAGTTCACATCAGTGAAATTAGGTAAGTTATATCATTTCATAATAAGACTATATCAAGATAGTTCCCATGCTAGAATTTCTCCGCCACTTAACATCTTCAAATAAGTGTCCCCACATAGAAGGGAGGACGGGAACAACATTCGCCAAAAAAATAATCGAAATATACAAAATTAGTCAGACTATCAGAAGATGGCTCTGAAAAGACCGTGGTATTTACAAGTACCATCAGATGGATGTTTTTATTTTGGAATAAGAACGTATGTCGTAGTGATATTATAATAATTATTTTCTGTGCTTTGAGATTATAGATTTGCTTTGGATGGAGCGGAATGACTGGAATAGGCGCATCGAAATTAATTTCAATGGTGACAACGAAATTTGGGCAATGAAATAATAATTTTATTGAATTTGGACAATTATATAGGCTCATAATAATGGTACGATGCAATAAGGTTTATCGTGATTGATTAGTAAGTGATGCGAGGTTAATCATACCTAATTATAATATCATTTAATAATAAGAATTATGTTGAAATATTAGTATTATGCCAACTGCGTGTCTAGTATTTCATACATACTAGACTCGGTATGTTTGTCTTCAACATAGGTAGATGAAATTTTTCTGTTGACAAATCTAGCATTTCTTGGTCACTGTTTGATTCCACCATCATTTTTCCACAAAAAGGTTTTTTTAATATAATCGATATAATATCCTGCACCGTTTTGGAGATAATAGCATTTTTTCAAAAAATATGTGTGATAGGTATAATAATAATCATAATAATACTCTTTATTTTTGCAATAGGAAAGATACAGAGTGTTATCCTCAATATACCTACATTACTTATATAGTATGGTAAGCCAGATTGCAAATAAAAGGTGCTGAAAACAATTGAGAATTGATTAAAAAAAAAACATTGATGGACATCAAAAAAATGTTGATATTATCTTCATGTCAATCCTGCTCTACGTATGAGCTCTATCATACTCGACCTGACCTTTCCGGAGTCCCAAGTATATGTACCTACTATCGAGATAACAATTTTGAAAAAAAAACATATACCTAATTATTGAAAAAATACAATTTTTTTTTTTAAACTTGAACAAAATATAACTAGAAACTACAAACGATCCTTTGAAAAGCACGGACAAAAATTCTAGGTCAGTTTTTTTGTATAGGTAGGTACTGGATCATAAGTGTGACGTGAGATAAGAATTTTGTAGAAAAGTTTTTATTCTAAGAGAAAGTGGAAAATAAGACTTGTAAACTCATGATAAATAGATAACTACTTGACAAAAAACAAGAACTCGCCATCTCAAAAATCAAGAGCCCAATCCAGAAAATACATGAGATCAGCTGGTGTTATGTGTGAACGAAACCATAGCACAGCTTATTAAGCTGTGACAAAGATGTATTAAATATGTACTTAATAAGGCATAGCAATGATGTCTGACCAGCTACATCTTAAATATATCCTACAAATGTCGACAATTGTGATATCTTTGAGTAGACACTTTTAAGATATCTTTTGCCTGACATCATATAGACTTTGATTCATCGACGTCTCTAAGATATTTTCCTATTGTCATCCTAAAATATGTATTTGAGCAAACATTTTGAAGATATCTTGTTCCAGACATCATTTAGACCTTGATTTTATGACGTTTTTAAATTATTTTCCTAATGTCATCCTAAAATATGTATTTGAGCAAATATTTGCAAGATATCTTGTTCCAGACATCATAAAGAACTTGATTTAACGACGTCTTTAAGATGTTTTCCTAATGTCATCCTAAAATATGTATTTGAGCAAATATTTGCAAGATATCTTGTTCCAGACATCATAAAGAACTTGATTTAACGACGTCTTTAAGATGTTTTCCTAATGTCATCCTAAAATATGTATTTGAGCAAATATTTGCAAGATATCTTGTTCCAGACATCATAAAGAACTTGATTTAACGACGTCTTTAAGATGTTTTTCTAATGTCATCCTAAAATATGTATTTGAGCAAACATTCTCAAGATATCTTGTTCCAGACATCATTTAGACCTTGATTCAACGACGTCTTCAAGACGTTTTCCTAATGTCATCCATAAAAGTGTATTTGAGCAAACAATTTTAGGATATCTTGTACCAGACATCATTTAGACCTTGATTTAAAGATGTCTTCAGGATGTTTTCCTAATGTCATCCTAAAATATGTATTTCAAAAAACATTTCCAAGATACGTTGTTCCAGACATCATTAGATCTTGAGTGAACGATGTCCCAAAGATGATTCCCTAATGCCCTCCAAAAATATGTCTATGAACCGACATTTTGGAGATATCTTTTACCAGACATCATCATGAGCTGCGTGAGTTGATGACGTCTCAAAGATGTTTTCCTAATGTCATTTGGTGTTTTTAGTTTCTTAAAAATAAGTTAGAAACTAAAAAAAATCACAAAATCAAAAATGACTCTTGGAAAAGATTTAAAAATTCGGAGACGTTCGGAGTACAAATCTTGGATCAAAATATCTTCGAGTACGCCCACCAAGATTGGCGAACCCTCCGCCAAACATCCTGTACCTATTTTGAGAATGTTTTATAGCAGACATACAATAGCTTTTATTTACCGATGTTTCAATGATCAGGTCGGCAAAAGGTTTTCTTTATACAGGGTGTTTATTAACTGAATGCCGATACTTAAGGGTGATAGTCCTTGAATGATTTTAAGACAAAATTCATATGGACATAGGTAGGTCCACAAGAGCCTAATTTTCTAGATACAGGGTGTTTTCATAATTACTTTGACACTATTCCAGATACCTTTATGAAATTTGGTACACGTCTTCTATGCATCAATATGCATTTTGTGATAAACAAACAATTTTATTATTTTAACCAGTGGCGTCCGTACTCAATATTTTTGGAGAAAAAACTTGTACGCCACTGCTTTTTTACTCCACTGCTTTCTTTCAAAATAAAAATTATTTTTGAAATCTCTATTGCTGAGCTAATTTCTGCTTTTGGTTTTTTTTCGTCCGGTGCATGGTTTTTGCTTAAAAAAATATAATCTACTTGATTGCATTGACAACCTGCTGTTTTTTCCAATATTTTTAAATCAGTGGTACCCTCTCTAACATTCCCATGCATATTGATGCATAGAAGACGAGTACCCAATTTCAAAAAGATATCTGAAATAGTGTCAAAGTATTGATATTTATTTTTTTAAATTTCAACGCCCTGTTTCTTAAAACCTAGGATCTTGTGGACCAATGTTCATAAGAACTTTTTCTCTTAAAATTATCCAAGGATCATCACCCTCAAGCATCAGCATTCAGTTAATAAACACCTTGTATAAGTATAGATGTTTATGTCAAGCATTGACCAGGCTAAATCTCAGGAGAAATACCTATCTTCAGACAAAAATCTCAATGAGCAGAAGTCAATAATTTTATCCATTATAGGTTTCACATGAATAGGTATCTCGAAATTTTGTAAGAATCAAATTATTGTGAACAGAATAAAATCTTTAACGAACTCATATGTATATTTATACTAAATACGCTGCCAAAAGAGGCCAGCAATATCTAGTTCTCTGAGCCAGTCACGAAAATTCCCAAAAGAAAAAGACACAGAACCGGCAACCGGCAACACTGCTATGTGCAGAGGCGAAATCGCGAAATGTGCAATATCAAGAAGAATGTTAGGTAAGCCATCTGGAATTTGAACAATTTTCTAATTTTTTGTAATCTAGTGGTTTTAAACTTGGTTGGTAGAAGGGACGGTTGGCACTGCTGCTAGGCAATTTGCCAGCTCAGTATACAGGGTGTTTATTAATTGAATGCCAATACTCAAGGGTGATTATTCTTGGATGATTTCAAGACAAAAAGTTCATATGAACATGGGTCCGCAAAAGCCTAATTTTCAAGATACAGGGTGTTGAAATAAAAAAAAAATGATTTTTTTATAATTACTTTGATACTATTCCAGATATCTTTATAAAATTTGATACACGTCTTCTATGCATCAATGTGCATTTTGTGATGTACAAACAATTTTATTATTTTTACCATTGGCGTCCGTACGGGTTTTGCACTCAATATTTTTGGAGAAAAAACTTGTACGCCACTGCTTTTTTCAAAATAAAAATTATTTTCGGAATCCCTATTGATTTCTGAGCCAATTTGTTCTTCTGTTATTTTTTCGTCCGGCGTATGGTTTTCGCTTAAATAAATAAAATCTACTTGATTGCATTGACACCCTACTGTGCATTTTAATAATTTCTAAACAAAAAACCAAAGCGTTTTTTCCAAAATAAAAATCACTTTCGTCATCTTCTACTGATTGAAAATAATTTTTAACTTTTTCTGACCAATAAATCGCTTTATTATCAAAAAAATAAAGTTTATTTCATGTGCATAAAAAAGTGTAAAAGGTGAAATCCAGTTTTTTTTCATGGGCGACTTGATTAAAATAACCAATTTTAATCAAGACACCTATGGAAAATAATAATCAGATGACAAATGGTAAAGCGTCCTAGTTTTTGACGTTCTTCTCGCGTAAATAATAAAGTTATAAGAGTAAAAGTTACAATCTGATAAAATTATGGTGAATCATTTTACAAACAGTGAGTTGACTGACATGCATTTTATTTACGGCCTTTCTGACGGAAATGCGTACGAGGCCAGGTGGATATATCAGGAGCGGTATCCAAATCGCGTAATACCCGACCCAAGGACATTTTCTGGAATTCATGGACGTCTTCACGAGACTGGAACTTTGACAGTAGACCACCATGCTAAAGGAGTACATCAAACAGTAAGGACACCAGAACTTGATGAAGCGGTTTAACGTGAAGTTGAGGAGAACCCTGAAACTAGCACCAGGAAGATTGCGGCAATATTTCATGTGGCGCATGTACTTGTTTGGCAGATTCTTAGACAACATTTTTTAAACCCCTATCATATACAAAGAGTTCAAGCATTACTCTCTAGAGATTTCCCGTTGCGTATCAATTTTTGTGAATGGTTTTGTCAAATGCTGGTGGAAAATCCGTAATTTGACACTGACGGGCATAGATAAAGTCAGACATTTCCATAATAATCATTTATGGTCAGATAAAAACCCACATGGAATTGTAGAATCAGATCATCAAGAACAGTTTTCATTAAATGTTTGGGCTGGAATCATAGATGATTATTTGATAGGTCCATTTTTTCTCCCAAGAAGACTTGATGGACAATCGTATTTACAATTTCTTCAAGAAGAACTGCCGCTGCTACTTGAAGACCTTCCACTTTTATTAAGAAACCAGATGTGGTTTATGCACGACGGAGCACCTACACATTTCAGTGTACGAGTGCGAGAATTTTTAAATAACACCTATCACAATCGTTGGATAGGTCGAGGAGGGACTCAGCCATGGCTGCCTAGGTCACCAGACCTTAATCATTAACACTACTTTTTCTGGGGCCACTTAAAAAGTTAAGTGTATGCAGTGCCAATTCAGACTGAAGACGAGTTACGAAATCGTATAATAGTATCATGCCAAACTGTAAGGAACACTGCAAGAATCTTTGGAAATATTCGTCAATCCATGCGAAGAAGGGTTGATGAGTGCATACGTGTAGGTGGAGGACATTTCCAACAATTTTTGTAAATAATCTGTGTTTCCTTTGTCCGTTTTTCATTAAAATTTGAAGTTTATTTGATTTTGTATTTTTACTCGTAAACGAAGCTTCAAGAGAAAAAGTCATAGGAAAAGTCTTAATTATTCATTAAATTTAATTTAATTAGCAATCTTATCCAAAATGTATGACAAAAGTCCAAGCTATTGTTATAAAACAAATTAAAATAATTATTATGCACATGATTTGAATTTTATTTATCAAAAACTTATCATTGGTTATAAAAGTCAAGGCATTGATTTTCCTTTAGAAATTATTAAAAGACACAGGAGGGTGTCAATGCAATTGAGTAGGTTTTATTTTTTTAAGAGAAAACCATGTGCCGGACGAAAAAAAATCAAGAGAAAAAATTGGCTCAGAAATAAATAGAGATCTCAAAAATAACTTTTATTTTGAAAAAAAGCAGTGGCGTACAAGTTTTTTCTCCAAAAATATTGAGTGCAAAACCCGTACGGACGCCACTGGTAAAAATAATAAAATTGTTTGTACATCACAAAATGCACATTGGTGCGTAGAAGACGTGTACCAAATTTCATAGAGATATCTGGGATAGTATCAAAGTAATTATAAAAAAATCATTTTTTTGTAAATTTCAACACCCTGTATCTTGAAAATTAGGCTCTTGCGGACCTATGTTCATACGAACTTTTTGTCTTAAAATCATCAGAGGATTGTAGATGTAGATGTTTCAGTGGGTGGCTCACGCCAAAACCTGCTTAGGCCTCCTTGGCCCGTTGCAACCCACAATAGATAGAAGTGAGATTATTGAAGGCACGACGCTTTCGCGAAGCTCAGCAGGTCCCTCAAATAGATCCCTTCCAATTCCTGGAGTGTTGTGAGTTCAGCTCCGAAGTGTTCCATCCTAATGCTACGAAGAGCCGGACATTCCGTTAGGATGTGGGCTACGGTCTCTACGTCTTCAAGGCACCACCTACAGTCTGAATCTTCCCCGATCCCGATCCTATGGAGGTGACCCTCCAGGTTCACATGACCAGTTAATAGACCAATCATTGTGCGGAGGTCTTTTCTGCTCATATTTAGGAGCTCTTTGGTTCTGCCCGTATCAGGTCCTGTTATCATTGCCTTGGCATGTAGCATACCAGGGGCATTATTCCAGCAAAGAGTGGCCTTTTCGAGTAGAAGTTTCTTCGCTTCGCCCATTCCTATTGCTTTAGAGATGCCAATCATTGGTTCGGGTCCTATCGGCCTGTGCGATGAACCACTTTTGGCAAGTCTGTCAGCTTCAATGTTCCCCTTTATGGCCCGGGACCCAAATTAGCCTCACCTTGTTGTTATTTTGAATTATCTTATGCAGAACCTCTTTGCATTCTAGGACTGCTTTAGAGTCTACTGCCTTTCTCACAACAAGTGCTATCTGAACAAATGTTCCTGTATTCCAGGACTCTTCCTGAGAGGGATATCTCCGGTTTGAGTCCTGATTTGTATTTCCTGGTGAATAACAGGATTTCGATCTTTTCGGGGTTGATCCTAAGTCCTTCAAGGGAGCACCACTGTTCTATAATTCTCAGGGCTCGCATTGTGGGTGCTCTCAGCTCCTGAATGTGGCTACCCGTCGTTAGGATCACCAGATCATCAGCATAGGCTGTGTATACAATCCGGAATCGTTCAGCTGCTTCAGCAGGCTGTCCACCACAAGACTCCAAAGGAGAGGGGATAGGACTCCACCCTGGGGACAGCCTCTGGCAGCCATAGTTCTGAAATTTTGTCCGTTTAATTCGGCAAATATCATCCTTTGTGATAGCATATTTGATATCCACTGGGTCAGTGTTTTTTCTAAGCCCCTTGCTTCTAATGCTCGACAGATCGATTCAAAGGAGGTATTGTCAAATGCGCCTTCGATGTCCACAAAAGCACCCAATGCTGATCTATTTCCGTCTAGCGCTCCCTCTACCTTGCTGATAAGGTGATGTAGCGCTGTGTCCGTCGATAGACCTTGTCGATAGGCATATTGATTGTTATGCAGTGGCACGCATAACAGATGCGTTTCCTTGATGTATCTATCAACAAGTCTTTCTAGTGTCTTGAGTAAAAAGCTTGATAGACTAATCGGTCGGAAGGACTTGGGGTTGGTGTAGTCTGATTTCCCTGGTTTCGGGATAAATATCTCCTTCACTTCCCTCCAGCTAGAGGAAATATAGCCCATGGCAAGGCATGAACGAAAGAGCTTCACCAGGAATGCGGTTACACGATTTCCAGCTTTTTGTAGCAAGGCCGGAAAAACCCCATCCATCCCTGGAGCTTTGTACGGAGAGAAGGACTCGAGAGCCCATTCTACTTTTTCATAGTCGACTATCCTCTTTGCAGTTTCAAAGTCGGGAGCTGTGCGGGCTCCAACCTGATGTGGGAGTGCAGCGATTTGCCCCGATCCAGGAAAGTGCATCTCCAGTAGCCTGTTAAGCGTATCCTCCTCGGACAAGGTTAATTTTCCATCCGCTTCAACTAGGCATCCTATTTTGGCTCCAGGGTCCTTTGCTAAGATCTTGCATAGGCGGAGCGTAGACGGAAGGTCGTTCAGCTCTTCGCAAAAGCTTTGCCAGCTATGTCTCTGAGCTGATCTTATGACCTTCTTGTAGTTTCTTTGGGCTGTCTTATAGTCATCCCAGCTGTCCGGAGTACGCATTTCTTTAGCTCTACTGAGGAGCCTGCGAACTTTGCGAAGGTGAGTCTCCGTTTGTTTATTCCACCAGACCGTCTTCGAGTTGTTTGGCTTCTCCCTTAAGGGGCATGCTGTCTCAAATGAATCAGTGAGGCATTCTTGGAGCTGATTTGCAGCCAGCTCAATGTCCTCTTCTATTCTTATTTTGGTAAGAATGTTGTCGACACCTCTTTCTATTTTCTCTCTAAAGAGATCCCAGTTAGTGAGCTTCCTATTTCTTACCTTGGGCTGTGCTATTAAGCACTCTTGTTCGAGTGTGAACATGATGTGCCGGTGGTCAGACAGTCTGACTTCACCAGCCACCCTCCACTCTTTTACCTTGCTTTATAGACTCGTTGAGCATAACGTTAAATCTATGATTGACTCACTCCTAACATTGGAGAATGTAGGAGCAGCACCCCTGTTTAGGATATGGAGGTCCGTGGAGCTGAGGTATTCGGCTAGATCTCTACCTCGTGGGTTAATATCTCTACTACCCCATATAAAATGATGAGCATTTGAGTCACATCCAATAAGGAGAGGAAGATTCCTTTCTTTGCAGAAATTCACAAGATCAATCACCTCGGCTGTAGGGCTTTCCCTCTCATATGGGAGGTAGGCCGATGCAACAATGAGAATCCCATTGTCCTTAGTGATTATCTTGATGACAGTCAGATCTCTGGTTGAAAGTCCTGACAATAGAAAACTGTTAACTTCTCTTGTTACAATACACGACCTTGGGTTTTTGCTGGAGGGGCTATGAAACAGTGAGCCTCCTACCAGTCCCAGTCCCCTAATCTTACCCTGGTTAAGCCAGGGTTCCTGAATCAGGGCTATGTGTGTACCTAGTTTATTTATCGTGTTACATAGGACAGCTGTTGAGGCTTTCCCATGTTGCAGGTTAATCTGTATAAGTTTTAAAGCCATTTGAATGACAATTTATACTGTTGTAGGTTAGTCTTAAGTTCCTAGAACCATCAGAGGATTATCACCCTTAAGTATCGGCATTCAATTAATAAACACCCTGTTTATATAGATATGTAAGGGCACGTCATAGACGGCAGACGGGATCGTAGGTTGGGGAGGGGGGACCGGTTCTACCATTCCTTGCAATGAGACCTACATTTCAACGAGGACTCCAAACCACGGCCCTCGACCCCAGGGGAGCACAGACTGATCTACCAGTGTGTACTGGAGAAACAGCCGCGCTCGCGGTGGAATCTAACGACTGGCGATTGGGTATCTTTGTTCTTTGTTTCCTACGACCTGCGAAGATATCTGATTCTCTCCGGCCTGGTTACCGGCGTGAAAAGGGAGAACAACTATACCTTTTGCACTCTACCTCGTGGCTTCCGCTAAAATACCAGGCATTCGACTTTTTACGGTCTATTGCCATTATTGGGGATAGAACCCGAATAATTGATTAAGTGTTTGTGAGGCTATGATACACTAATTAACTGGATAATAATTGTACAGTTTATTTCTTGTGTGATCACCCATCATCAGTTTTCAAAAGACAAAAGTATCTTTTCACGAGACAAACTTCGTCCGAGTATTTTTGTCCACAATGATTATGATTAGGTATGATATGATTGTTTTGTACTCAATGTGTGACTTTTTTCGATGCGAAGCATTCGGTCTCGGCGTAGGAACTCAGGAACCTGTTTCTGTTAAAGCACGCAACGTGCAACGTTGCCATATCAATAAGATTGGTTATTGTTTTTTTGTGTATGATTATTTTTTGGTGTGCTCTTTGGAGGGTGTAGCAAAAGACTACAGATTATGTATTCTGTAGTTCAACCAGACAATAGTAGACATCATGGATGAAGGGTATTATCGCCCCATACCCATGTAGGTTTGATTATAATTTCTGTTTCTAAATAACATTAAATTCAAATCCAAATATTCCGCACATTTTTCCCCTTTTGAAAAAGTAAGCTATCAATCTCAGTATTTGCTTTCAACTTTTATTGACTTTATTTCGAGACATATAATGCATTTGCTTTTTTTTTTCTTGACTATCAATTATTTCATTCATTTTTTTTATACCATTGGCAAACCTTGTAGAAGAGTTCACAGACCCTTAAATTGTGATTTTCGTTTGCACTTCAAGATTGAAATCAAAACTTTTTCCAAATATACTACTCTTCAGCTTTAACGATTACCGAGTTACCCATGCGCGAATTTGTCACTCATTCGTGTGTGTATTTAAAGTCAATGACCTGTAGATAGTTTCTGATAATTATTATTATAGTGTATCTTTTCTTTCAGAAACCAGAAGCTTGTAGCCCCTCATCAGAGAAGACAGTTCATTTTGTTCTTTAATGTTGTGTGTTGATTTCGTCTTTAAATACATGCTTCTATTCCCAAATTCATCTTTAATTTTACACTGACACACTAACCCTTGAAAGATGTTTTAAAAATGTCTTCAAGTGGTTGGACATCTTGAAAATGTCATCTCACTGGTATATTTTGAGACGTCTTTAAAATATCTTGATAGACATTTTCAAGATGCTTTTGAGACGTCTTACTTTGGAACAACAAACTGTTTCTTAGGCGTCTTATAGACGTTGGAAGACATCTTCAAGATATCCAACAAACCATTTTCAAGACGCCTGAAAGTCATCTCAGGGATATATTTTGAGACGTCTTTACAACGTTGATAGACATCTTCAAGATATCTAACAAAACATTTTCAAGACGCCTGAAAATCATCTCAAGGATATATTTTGAGACGTCTTTAAATTATCCTGAAAGACATATTGAAGACGCTTCTGAGATGTTTTATTTTGTAACACCAGACTTCTCAAGGATGTCTCCAAGGCGTTTTATAGACGTTAAAAGACATCTTCAAGATACCCAACAAAAAATTTTCAAGACGCCTGATAATTCATCTCAAGGATATATTTTGAGACGTCTTCAAATTATATATCTTGAAGACGCTTCTGAGACGTCTTGATTTGTAACACCAGACTTCTAAAGGGTATCTTCAAGGCGTTTTTTGTACGTTAAAAGACATCTTGCAAACGTCTTTTAGGGAAGTACAAGTCATCTTCAAGGTGTCGTGAGGAGGTCTTTGTGATATCTGGGGTATCATGACTTGATGATTATGAATTTATCACAGATAAGGTTGCCAGCTTCTGTTCTACTGTTTTTGATAGGGATCATCTGGCAACACTGGGAACAGATGACGTCATGACCGTAAAAGTGAGGCAACCTATTGTATAGTGATCTTGGCGTATGACGTCGATGCGCAACAAAAACCAATTTTTTCTCGAGAGGCTGACATACCTTGTTTCTTTCTACTATGCCTTATTTCCAGCGGGAAGTGGGGAGGGATAACGGAACTGGGTGTGTTCGGGGAGCACGCTATAGCGGGGGGCTAATGTGGAGGTAATTACTCAAAATTCTAAATACCTTAGTACAAGTACCTTCTTTAACCATTCCAAACGAATACTTGAATAATTTCCTTCCGTCTCCGGATTGAATAATGGTATAGCATAGTGAACATTTATTTAATACCCAATCCACAAAACTTGATCTATCCGAAATAAACGCACATATCACGAAGCACTTGTTACATCTTGATTCACAAAACACAAGCAATTGTGAATTTTTCAAACATAAACAAACTTTTCACGGAGCACTTACGCTATCGCTGGCTGCCTTACATCGATGAAAATAGCATTTCATAGCGTGAGTGATGACGTAGGCTGTGGAAATAATGACGTCACAGATGCGCTTTATAGAGCTATAGAATTGCTCCGTGAACGCCAAATAGCGTTTCCCCGAACACCGCCTATCGTAGCTACTAGAATAGGGAGGTCTCATGAGTTCGAAATTTAACAAAAATATATAAACATGTTTTTTAGAATTGCTCAAACAGTACTCTGTGAGAGTTTCAAGTCATCTGGTGAATTTGTCAATTTACTAGAGCTGTTTGAAATTTTGATAGAAATTTGAAACCAATTTCAATTGCGCGCTCTGACGTTCTATTCCTAGCTTTTCCATCTTTCTCGATTAAACAGAGACAACCTTTTCCGATTTAGCGTGCATTCTGCGCGTTTGCCACAGTTTACGTTTCACTCCGGAAAATAGATGGGTGTGGTTATATAGAAACAAATCAAACATTTTCTATTGATTATTCCGAGTTATCAAATTGATCAACCATTTATTCATTCAAGTTTGAGCCAATTTTTTTTATTTATTCAAGTCTAAATCATATAATATTTGGTTAACAAGCATGATCTCATGTGATTTCTGCGTCAATGTGGCAACACAGCACCGTCTCCTACTCCTAACCTCAAATTTTGTTTTGTTTTGCTGTTTGCTTATCAAAAACTGCAAACTTTATTTTTTTACACGTTAAAACCAAATCAAAACCCTTCAAAAGACCTCATATATGTATATTCGGTGAAGATCTCATTCAGTGAAAAAAAGGAAAAGCTTGTGTTTGTGAATCTGTGACAAAAATGAAGAAATAGTATATCGTGCAACAAGCATGGAATGATACCCATTTCCTACGAGTATGAAGGTTTGTAGATTGCACAATGGTGATATTACCGTACAGTCGTGGAAAAAAGTGCTTTGTGCTATCATTGTTATCAGTGACTTCTGGGTTTTATACCCTCATATACCAGTGAAACAGTTTATATATTGCGTGACAATAAAAGGTAAACACTCATTATTGTCTTTTATTGTCCAAAATTCATAAACGTACTCAAAGCTTCGTAACTTCTTTGAAAAAATACTTATTAAGTCACCTCAAAAAACAAAATGTTCAGAAAGGATGAGGCCACAATATTTTAACATAACAAAAAGTCCATTTGCATCTGTATACTACACAAAGTGCTTTCCAGTATATCTCACGGAATCGACGCTTTTCAAATGGCTTGTTCGTCTCCAAAATTTTGAAGCACTCTATGGAGAACTTGGACAGGTGGAAATGGACATTCCATAATTTGTGTGTGTATTGGAATATGTTTAGAAACAATAATAACAGTAACAAGTAACAGTACCCAAATCACAAATCACGTATGTAAACAATAAAAAAAACATGGTTAGGTTACCCATATGATGCGCCGTTGTCAGCCTGTTCGCAATCGCAACCTAATAGACTTTGGTGTACTACACCTTTTCCACATGTAATTGCGAATATGCTAAGCTATATTGCGAATAAATCAATTGGTTTTGGGACTAATTAGATGATATTGCGAATTTATCAAATTGAATTTAGACTAGTCAATTGATTTTGCGAATTTATGAAACGTTATTGAGAATAGACAATTTATATCGCGAATATATCATATGTAATTGAGAATAGTCAAATGGAATTGGGAATATAGCAAATTAAGTTGCGAATTAGTCGGATGTTGTTAAGATTTAAACAAGTACTTATTCTATAGATAAAATAACTGATTTTCAAAATTTTAAAAGATCTTTATTGTTTTTGTATGTGTGTTGGTTTTCACTGAACTATGTAGTTTTTATGTACATTCTCACGTTTTGGCATGTAGCCGTGAAAAAAGCAATTTTCAGCAAAATTCACATTCTCTGTATTTTTTCTTAAACAAAAATATCTACATAGTGATGAAAAAAAAGAACGGTTTATTGTATTGAAATGATGGAGGAAAATCAAGGACCTATATTATTGGTATATTCTCATCTGCCACTGCGGGAACCTGGTGGACTGTTGAATGTTGCGACGCACTTACGCATCTACATAATGGAGATATCTTTGAATAATGGAGCTTCCACTGAAAACGTATTAAAAATAACCTGAGCAGCACAATTTAATTAAACAGATTTTATCGTCTTTGCACCATATATCCAGGAGCATCAAGTTTGAGACACCCCTTACATAGAAAAGACATTATGGGAATCACATAATGACTACATTACAAATGCTCAATTACATTTGACTATTATCGATTTCATATGATTTATTCGCAATTTCATTCAACTTTACCCAATTACATTTGATATATTCTCAATCCATTTTTAATCTTCCCAATTATATTTGATATATTCGCAATGTAAATTCGCAATTCTCAAATACATTTGATTTATTCCCAATGTAATTTTACTATTCTCAAAATCAAGTGATATATTCGCAATTACTTGTGGAAA
The DNA here is from genome assembly GCA_958502075.1 of Orchestes rusci. NCBI lineage: Eukaryota > Metazoa > Arthropoda > Insecta > Coleoptera > Curculionidae > Orchestes > Orchestes rusci. Next base: position 26,381,941 of record OY293308.1, on the reverse strand, counting down.
AGGTGTAGTAATTTCATTGGTGGACGCGCGATAGAGCTAAATAAAATGCTACGCCAATTTCACAACCTGGCAACAAATTTAGAATGGGGCGTCACCAGTCTTTCGAGTCGTTTCATTTATTGATCAGGATCACGTGTCGGTGACGTAGTTTCCCTGAGAGTATTTTGAATGAAACCGTTAAAAAATTAGCAGATATTTATTGAGTTTTCTAGAATAAATGGATAAAAAAAATTGAAAAAAATGTCTTTGGCATTAATATGCATCAAAGAATTCACAGAAAAAAAAACAAAAAAAAATGATTCCCTATTCAAAACCTCTGCACTGTTACGAGCCTGACAGGACAATTCAACAGGTCCCAGCAATATGCCCAAAGGAAGAGAATAATCGAAAACAATAATGGTTGCGCGAGTGATTTGGCAATAATAATCCAATACTTGATTACGTTAGGTTTACCAGTTATTCAAAAATTTAAACTTGGATCTAAAATAAATAATCTAACTTAATAAATAGCAAAATATGCACAATAATAACTTCAAATTTTTACTATAAATACTGGACCCAATTAAAATTCCAAATAAAAATAAATAAATTTCACATTCGCCAATACGAACCTATATGACCCTGAGATTAAGAGTCTCTGGAGTCTCATACTTTACCGTCTCAGCTAACCCAAAATAACTAAACTTAAAAACGAACCGTAACAATTGAATAAAGGCATTCTTTGTGACCCGAATAATACAGATACATTTCCGAAAATCACAATTTTTTAGATGTCCTAGTATTGCTCTGATGCGAAGATTTGGTCGCCAGCTTAGAAATAATCACAAAAATGTGACAATCATACAATATAACCATCAGGTGACGACATCGAACAAAGGAAGGCATATTATGTTATTTCAACATGTTATAAAATAACCACGATAAAAACTATGTATGGACCTTCAGCCGTTTCTATTGTCAAAAGGAAGTCTAGTATTTTTATTCACCAGGACTCCACTTTCGCAAATACTCACATTATAATAATTTAACAATGTTTAAAACAAAATTCAAATAACGTGAACTTCTCGTCTTAAAGTTGGGTCGGCCAAAACTCCACTCATTACCCATTTGATTCAATGGAAAGAATAATGCTCCTATTAAACAAAATATATTGAATGTAGAAGACGAAATTTCAAGCTCGAATAGATTTTTATGATAGATATACAGGGTGCCTCCGATTAAGACGGCACTATTATCAAGTTCTTTATTGTTACAAGATACGCGTTCTCGATTTATTTAAAAAAATGTACTTTTTTTGAATGGGAAATTTTTTGGAAACTTGGCCATGAAATTTAAAATATTGACAAAATAATACATATCGGTTGACATATTTGCTATCAAAGTTATTATATCGTTGTTTAGAACGATATAATAACTTTGATAGCAAATATGTATTCTGTTTGTTAAGCTCATCTTGAAACAATTAAATCATTGAATTTTGTTACTTTTTGACGTTTAGTCGAGAAAAATACGCATAACTCCGTTATTTTCGGATTCAGGAAAAAAATCACAATTACCTTTTATGTTCAGAAAAGAGTGGCTGATCAATTATGATAAAAATATACACGGTGTCCCATTTAAAAAAAAATACTTTTTTTGGAATAAATCGAGAACGCATTGTTCAATTGTATTTTTGACAGCATAATGTTGATCCGCAGAAAAAAAACTTCTAGTTCTCTCATTTAAACGACCGCGTATCTTCAATAATAAAGAAGTTAGCAATAGAGCCGACTTAATTGGAGGCACCCTGTATAGATAGAACCTCAATACTGAGTAGAACCACCTATCCAAAATATAATTTTTGATTCATGTTAATTTTGTTTCTGAATGTTCCATACAACTTGTATAAAATAACGGATCATTCCATTTATTATGACATTGATTTAGGAGCGTTCCGTGATTTCGTTAAAATAGAATAGTGACCACATGATACCACGACAAACAGATAAGCTCACGCGCATCTTGTCGGGTGACCTTTGTGAGGTTATGTTGTCAAGCTTCTGTCAATTTGCAATGTTAATATTGTTGTTCTGATATTTGTGTGTTATAATATCTTATTATTTCTTGGATTTCGCATATTTTGATGATGGTGTACTGTGCCGTGATGTTCTGCAGAAGCAGCGATAAGAAAAATAAAGGAAACCGTCCGTGTAAATACCATTTCTTTTGGTTTCCAACATCCAAGTTTATTCGTAAGATATGGATACAGAAGTGTTATCAAAAGGACAAAGACTGAATTATTTATAGAAAATTATTTTTCCGAAATAATTATAGGTACTCTTATAAAAAAAACTTGTGAGCACTATGTGCGCATCGCATATCCGGTATATCTGAAGAGAAACCCGCTAACCTTGAATAGCAAGATCAAATTAGAATAGAAAAAACACATACAACCACAAAAACCACATGGAACCACATAGAATAACAAAAAAATCTCTCATTACCACAAAAACCACATTGAATCATGTAGAAAAACAAAAAACCACAAGGAACCACATATAGAGCCAGAAAAACCGCAATGGAAGCAGAAAAACCACATGGAACCACAAAAAAAAACATACAGAACCACATAGAAACACAAAGAACCAGGAAATCTATATGGAACCACATAGAATAACAAAAAATCTCCCAAAACTACAAAGAACCACATAGAACCAGAAAAACCGCATGTAACCACAAAAACCACATATAGAACCGCTGAAAACCACATGGAACCACAAAAAAACACATAGAACCACAAGAACCACATGGAACCACAAAAAAATACATAGAACCACAACAACTACATAAAAACACAAAAAAAAACATAACGAACCTGAAAAACCACAAAAAAACACATAGAACCACTAAAAACCACATGGAACCACAAAAAAACACATAGAACCACAAAGAAACACAAAAAAAACTCAACGAACCGGAAAAACCACATCGAACCACAAAAAAACACATAGAATCACAATAAGAACCACATGGAACCACAAAAACCACATGGAACCATGTAGAATCACAAAAAACCATAGAAACCACATGCCAAAACTTCTTGGAACCACCTAGAATAGCAAAAAGCCTCTTAGAACCACAAAACCACATGGAACCACATAGAACCACAAGAAGCCACATAGTACAACAAAAACCAAATTGAACCAAAAAATAACCACATGCATGGAGCCACATAAAATCACAAAGAACCACATAGATTCTCAAAGAAACACATAAAACCACAAAAGAAGGAAGAAAAGAACATAGAATCACAAAAAACCACACAAAACCACAAAGAACCAAGTGTGTCGCGACCTTGAAATTCCACTCCCACCGCACATAAAAAAGTTTCACCTCAAACATCCTTTCTAACGTCGAAAACCAACTGAGAATAATGTTTTTTCAATGTAACGGCAAAATTGAAAATATGATCTTTTTTTAAATACTATTAAACCAATCTGGTGGGATTTGCGTAGATTATATTATCAATTTTGGATAGATAGATAACCAACTAAATACATATTATTCATTTTGGGGTAAATAACCAATTATAATCATCAGAATTCAACAAAATCGCAATATAAGCCATGCTTTCCAATGCTATTTTATCCAATTGGGTCACCGGATAGCTTGATGCGCAGTTCAGTTCGAAACTCGTTCGGCTAGTGAGCATATCTTGTTTGTCGTAGTATCCTGTAGTGACCAGAGAAAAGAAAGAAGGGGGATTGGTTGTGAGGTAACGGGAGATAACAGTTAGAGATTTTGGGGTTTCTCGATGGATGGAAAGTAACACATTTTTTGGGATAATTGTAGATTTTGAAGGTGAATAATTTCGAATTGAGGTTGATAATCAGATATCTGCAGGTCAGTAAAATGAAATTTATAATAATGTTGATTATCCGATTTGTACTGATGGTTTTGGATTTATTGTTCCGTAATTGCATTTACTGTATTTAATCAAACTGTTTTATGCTGTGTGAACAACTTTGATTTAAATTAAAGTCAAGACAAAGAAATTGCTCTCTTTCCGTACTGAAATTTTTGCTACTACAATTATTGCTGCTTTATGCTTTATGCATGCTTTATATTGACTGGACTGATTCACTAGAGTTGGGTTGCCTCCCGTATGGGACCTCATGTATAGGCTCTAGATTTGACATTTTATCACCCTGACGAGTGAATATCCTAGTAAAACAACAGATCTTCTAGTCATCATCTAGAAATATTGTTTCAATTTATCAACTCTAATTGGGTTGCCTCCCGTACTGAACCTCATTATTTTCAACAAACAATCTAGAGATATTGACTCAAATTGCCTGGGTTGCCTCCCGTACGGGACCTCAAAGATTCCCTGTTTTTGACCCCATGTATATTTGCTTGAGCGTGGAACTTCATGTTTCGATACGGAAAACGAGTATTTTATTGATTGCATCAAAAATACAAAACAGTTGTACAGCATGGTTCGGTTTTTGGAATTGAGATTGTGGGTTTCTCTGCCGTGCTCTTTCCCCGCATGAATTCCAGGCTGAGAACGGTACTTTTTCACCATATTTTCAATAAAGTAGGGTTTCTTACAAATGTGTGTTTAATTTAATAGTCCCACCTTCTAACTCAAACTTTCCAAATTATTGTTTTGACGGGCGCATTCGAGGTAAGTAGCTTTATGCAAATCACAACGTAGGTGTCTTTTCTTTTGATCAAACTTACCTCATTCAACTTTGTTGAACGGACCCGGGGTTGTTATACTACAATACTAAGTATTAAAGTTCTTGAGAAGTCTTGAAGACTTGAAGTATAACAACGATGAACAGGCCATAAAACGTTTAGTTTGAAAATGGTTCAAAATTACTGCCTGTGAGACTGCCCTTCCAGTGCCTGTTCAACTTCACTTTGAGTAATACAAAGGTGATTTGATCTCTACCGTACCTGTAACAAAAAATGATAATTTATATCATCTATAATCAGGACCATGATTATTAATCTGAGCTTCTTCACACATCTAAGTTTATTCATAAGAAAACCTTCAAAGGTTTGATATGACATAATATTCTACCACGTAACATAAAAAGTAAAACACTCAATTGTCTTCCATAGGATTCAGTGTAAATAATATGCTCTGATTCAAAGTCTCATATCTCCCTTGAAAAAACTCAAAAATTAGAATGATCATAAATAAACAAGCTACAATAATTTTGCATGAAAAAAACCAATTTTTTATTTTTATACTCCACAGAATGTTTCAAAATTCTAGAACCAAACTGATGGTAATTCGATATGCATTAAGTGAAATGTCCTGGAACTTTGAAACATTCTGTGAAGTATTAGTATAAAAATGGAATATTGAATTTTTTCATGTCAAATTATTGTAGTTTGATTTATTCAGAACATTTCAATTTTTTAAGATTATGAAGAAGGTGCAGTGATGTTGACATGATCAAGTGCACTTTCAATTTTTAGTTGACATGATATCTTTTTTTCCAATGGACATGATACTAAACTTTGTATCAGAGCATGTTAACATTGAATCTTATGTAAGATAATTGAGTGCTTTTTTTATGTCACGTAGCCCCTCTAACGTAGGTGTAGGGAGGTACGTAGGTAGATATATAGAAACAGCTCAACTGAACCTCAACTTTAAATTTATAATAAAATTCAATATGTTATTTTTGAGATCACAACAAAGATATCTTTCGCTCTAGACAAAAATATCAAGGCATCCCAAAATTTGACACTGATTCATGAAAAACTTCACAATCAAAAAATAGACCAAAAGATAATTAAGAGAGATTTGTAATGAAAATAGCAAACCGCTCACCATCATCCCCGGGCGCGTATTTCGAAAGCCGTCCTCTATTCGTCCCCAGCATGGTGCCGAAATAAGGACGCATTTATCAACACAAAAATATACTTGAAAAACTTACCCAAATCGTCAACTCAGGGAGACGTATTGGAGACGCTTTTCTTGTTAGATTTGCAGTGAATGCGTTAGTAAATCCGTATCGATTTCGGCTCTTCTATTTTTCTACTTGAAGGCTCAAAATCTGTTGCTTGTTGTTGTTAGACTTAGGTATTATTTAGGAAGAAAACAGTTTGAGTACTCAGAGTCTTTTATTAGTAGCTGGCAAAGCGCTTTCGGCTAATAAAAAGCCATCATCAGTGCCCCAATAGTCAGTTGTGTACAGTGGACATTTTCCTCAATTTGACCATCATTGGGCCCCTTTCAAAGGTGCTTATTATTATAAGGGGCCCAATGATGGTCAAATTGAGGAAAATGTCCACTGTATACAACTGACTATTGGGGCACTGATGATGGCTTTTTATTAGCCGAAAGCGCTTTGCCAGCTACTAATAAAAGATTATTGCTCTGAGTACTCAAACTGTTTTCTTCCTACTTCGAGATGAGCAACACAGCCATTCCTTCCTATTTAGGTATTATTTGTTTAACTACGAGTGTAGCTTTGTACCCAACCAAAAATATATTTGAATTTCGTATTGTTTGAAATAATGATGGAAATTCCATACTGTCGGATTTTGTGTCTTGCACTATGAAGGAGACAGCAGTGAGCGATTTAAAGTGACATTACAGTGTAAATCAGAGCGAGGTGAAAGTTTTGATGAAAAATGCGAAATATTCTTGAAAAACTTTTCTGACACAAGAAAAACTTACTGGATTATGAAAAAGCTTGTTTCCAATAGTGTTCGATTTGAATTTTCTAAACGATTTGTTCGTCAACATTCTGCCCGAAATAAAAAAATGAATAAACGTAAAGTTGCTCTAGGCATGCAAGTATGTCAATTTGTTATTTTTTCTGGAGAATTACAGATTATCTTCAGCAGGGTTGGGAACGTATAATACGTTTTGTATAATTTGTATTTTACATAGAGTAAATTACCGTATAATACGCAATAGCATAAAACTGACGTATTATACACAACGTATAATAGTACTTACTGACAATTACTTTGTAATACGATGATACTATTTATTTGTCTTTGGTTGAACAGATACATAGGTAAGGTGTGAGGTATTATATAAAGTTATTATTAGGAACAAATAACATGAGCAGCAACTGTAACACCTGATTATATCAAAAGCAAAACAAGTTTTACTCTAAATTTTCAGGTTATGTTCAATGCCTCGCTTCGCGCGACAGGTGGAACGACATGTTATTACAAGTATAAAACCGTATAATACGGTATTAATACGGTATAATACTGATCAATACATCCTTTTCTTATTTTGGCGTGTAAAACGGTGAAAGAAGTTTCATACGCTAGTATAATACGTGTAAAGTATAAAACCAATTATCCCGTATAACTCCCAACCCTGATCTTCAGTGATTTTTTTCATGCCCAGTAATTTTGAAATAACTGTGAAATTTGAAATTTTAATACAAAGACAATATAGCCACAGATTTTGTTGTTTATATAATATGTATAATCATTAACTATAGGTATCTATAAGACAAGCATTTTTTTACTTTGTGAGATCTGATATGGTTATCTGCTATAAAACGTTTTGACTGCTCCTCACCACCTTCTTTTCAATTACAAACCAGTTACGAAAATTTTCACATAAAACGTGGGTACAATATATTCTGATTTTTCACTTATTCAAGGCACCGTCTTGTTTTCTTCAATAAATGAATAACACATATAACCAAATCACATACCTCGATAAGATAAATTCGTAATAATCAATATACCTAATAGCTAAATAGATACATTTCATAATATGATCCTAATAGTTAACTTCAGCAAAGCAATAACAGTTTGTTCTGCCCAAACATGAACGGATTTACTTGCGCATTCACTGCAAATCTCACATGAAAAGCGTTCTCAATTCGTCCCCTTTTGTTGACGATGTTGGTACGGTTTTCATGCACATTTTGAGTTGATAAATACGTCCCTATTTCGTCACCATGAAGGGGACGAATTGAGTACGGCTTTCGGAATACGCGCTCCGGACCAAAATCGATGCACATTCACAGAATTTTACAAATCCAGTTCTATTTTGAAGAACAATATAATCCATCTGGCAAAGGTGGCAAGCCTAATTACACGGCATATCCAGGCGAACTAAGAGAACATCGACAAAAAAGCCTTTCATCTTAACAAATACAACATTAACTCGCTGCAATGATGACCAGAATTATTGTAGTCACTTATCCACGCCAAAATTAAAAAGAAAACCTCGAAAAACACATTGTTACAAGTTATTTTCAAAATACCCAAATTTATGTAAAAATAAATAGGATCATCATACATGCGCATCCACCAGAATTGTAAGAAAAAAAAATACACTAAGTAATGTTGAACGTATATTTTAATAGATAAATAAATTAACAAAGACGATCATGTACCATATGAATCCTCCTCAATCGAAACAAAACGGTTGCACCTGAAATATAATAGCGTATCTTAGTATTATGTCACAAACAATATTTTTACTTACCTTATATAAGAAAGCTGTAATAGTCTGTAGTTCTTAATTTTAGGATAGTTCAATGTAATTAGTTTAGGGACAGCGCAATCTCATTCATGAAACCAGCCTCACTTGCATCTCTGAAAAATCGGGAATTCTTAGCCATTTTCTAACACTTTCAATATTTACATTTTTTTTGTCCAAGTCCGCAATTTGTCAAAACGTTCACTAACAGTCAACTTTTAGCAATGTTGCTAACATTAGAAGTTCACTTTTTCTTCTAGACCCGTTCAACCAATCAGCTAGCTACGATTTGACGGTCAAGGTCAATTTTGCCAATTTTTGGTGACATTTCAATTTTCACATTTTGGCCAATGGTTTTTGACACATTCACTTTTCCTAAAAACGGTGAAACGATAAAGTACTTACCGGAATTGCATTCTTGCAAATTTAGAGGAAATCTTCAATCGTCCCTTCACTTCAGTGATTTTGTTGGAAACAATCGATGCCCATGCAGTGCATATTTAAGTCTGTTGGGATTTTGATAGTGAAGAATTTTTATGTCGGATTACCGAGATCATGTCGAGCCAGATATCATCATTGGTGAGTCCCATTTTTTTTGTCATAACATTCCAGTTTGTTGTGGTTTTATTTCGCCATTTTATCCAGTAATCTCTTTCCAGGCCCTTTCGTCAATTTTTCTTGATCATGTTCCTTTTTTTACACGAGTTAGTACTTTCTGACTCACTCCAAGGGGCCATCTACTATCTACGGTGAGTCTCAGTCCTAATAATTATCAATCCATTTACCGACCTCTTAGGATAGCGCTCTTATTTAACTTTCCATTTCAGGCCCTATTTTGATACCTTTATTCGCTATTACTTGCTTGCCCACTACTCGTTCTCTGTCTGATTCCCTGGTGCCCTTTGAGTCATCATTCACCAGTATTCACCCCCAGTTCAACCCCATTATCTTGGTGGTACGTGAACGACGACGCACGTGAGCCACTAGACACATTCACCATCGGAATATTCCGATAAATCGACCCCCCGGACCAGAGTTAAATCCAAGCAAGTACAATAGCCCTATTAATAATAATTGTTCGCAATAAAATCCTGTACATCTGAACGTTCGTCGACATTATTTACCCATATTTTCTTGGTATTTCAAAGCAACTATATAGAATAAGTACCGCTCGTGAGGCTGCGTTCATAGTTTAATTATTTATATAATCTACGTACATAATTTAATCAATCCATAATCATAATTTGGATCAATAGAATTGCTGGTAAAGGAGTGTTGGTGTTCTTATTTTAGTTTCCTGTTTTGTTTACAGCCTGATTAACTTGCCACTTCTATACGGCCCTTAAAAGCAGGGGGTGCTCATCAATAATTTAATTAAATTGTATTTTCGATTAAACCCCCCTATTCTCCGGCGAGCTCAGCTATCATCAGGGATTTTGGCCAGCAAGTTAATTCGCCACAGTTACTTTATTTTGAAGCTTTCTTACTTACTTTCAACGTTACAACCCTTAGCGACTTTGACTTTGACGCACCTTTTTGAATTTCCTTATATTACTTATTTTTTTTTTGTAACAAATTGGCGCCCAACGTGTAAGGGTGTTGTTGAGACTTATTTGTGATTAAAGTCAGCATTATCGAACGCAGTCTTGAATTTGTTTTGGTTTTGTTAACCGTTTAATTTTTTTTTTGCGGTTTAGCTTGTTTTGGAATGTCAAGTATGTAGGTACATTTGAGTGCAAGATTGAATTTTTATTTAGTACGGTCATATTGGAGAACAATTTATGATAATCTTGTGATATCGTATATTGTTACATAGTGTGCATTTATTTTATAGTTTACTATTTTGAATTTAGTATACGATATTTTGGTATACAGGGCTTTTCACTTAAAACTCCGCACGTCAATATCTCGGAAACGAATAGGAATATTTGATTTCTGTAAAAAGTAGTCAATGTGTGGGGTCGAGTAGTTATTTTTCACAGTTAAAAAAATTCGACGCCTACCAAAAGTAAAGCGTCGCGACGCATCTAAAATATTAATCGATTGCAGGAACTTTGAAATTACGCGCATGCAAAAGTACGAGTTATTTATAAACTTTTTTGTTATTTAGTCGAACTCATTTATTCTACTGAGTTTTGAGATATACAGTGTGTCCAAGATAAGGATGTCTATCATGGTGATCTTGAAAACCGTGAGAGATACAAGGTCGGTCAAGTGGAGCCAAAGTTGCGTATTTTGATGCTTAACAAAATGCCGTTTAAAAGCCAAGAAATTCCGACTAAGTCCGAAATTATCCGAAAAAAACCGAAATTTTTCAAAATTGTTTTTATTTTTTGCTGACCACATTTGAAGAGATATTTTGAAATGAATGAAACTTCTTCATTGCCACTTTTTGCCCTTTACAAGATAGCGTTATTGAATTGCAGAACCGACGTTTCGTCTATGAGCAGCCATCATCAACTTTGTTTTTTTGAATACGGTCCTGGATTTTTTATGACGGATTTTGAGGGCCTCTTATGTTCCTAAACCAACAATTTATCGCAATTATTTAAAAAAATTATGTTGATGGATTTTTCCATAAGAACTCATGTGTTAGAGTGAGACAAAAAATACATATTTAATAGGATTGAAAACAACCACCTCTCTTTTAATTGGTGCGATACCTCGTTGGTTTAGGAACATAAGAGGCTCTTGAAATCCGTAATACCAGGACCGTATTTAAAAAAACCAAGTTGATGATGGCTGCTCATAAACGAAACGTCGGTTCTTCAATTTAATAACGCTATCTTGTAGAGGGCAAAAAGTGGCAATGTGTGGTCAGAAAAAAATGAAAACAATTTTGAAAAATTTCGGTTTTTTTCGGATAATCTCGGACTTAGTCGGAGTTCCTTGGCTTTTAAAACGGCATTTTGTCAAGCATCAAAATACGAAACTTTGCCTTCATTTAACTGACCTTGTATCTCTCACGGTTTTCAAGATCCCCATGATAGACATCCTTATCTTGGACACACTGTATATCTCAAAACTGAGTAGAATAAATGAGTTCGACTAAATAACAAAAAAGTTTATAAATAACTCGTACTTTTGCATGCGCGTAATTTCAAAGTCCCTGCAATCGAATTTTTTTAACTGTGAAAAATAACTACTCGACCCCATAAATTGACTACTTTTTACAGAAATCAAATATTCCTATTCGTTTCCGAGATATTGACGAGCGGAGTTTCAAGTGAAAAACCCTGATTTGGTTTGCCATATTGTTTTTTTTTTGGCATATTATTGAATACGCACGTATTATTTTAGTTTTAAGTTTTGAGATTGCGCTGATGGATCAATTTTCATTAGCTTAACTTAAGAATTTGAATCTAATTGCCTAGTTAGATTTGTTTTTTTTTCTGCGCATTTTTTTTAAGCGTTCGCTTTTGAGGTTTGCCGTTACCTCTTGTTTTTTTTTATTTTTTTTTTTTTTTATTTGTTTTTTTCTGGTGGCGTCGGGTTGCATTTAGTATTATTACCTACCGAAAAATAATTAAAACTTATCGCATTATTGATTTCTTTTTCTCGCTCTTTTGTTCTTTTTAAAATGGATATACCCGTATCATACGATCTCATCGAGCTTGATGAAGATTGCCGGTCATCAGGACCAGGACATTCTACTATGAATGCTCTATTTGATAGTCGTGAACCAGAGAACTCACATACCATTGAAAACAATGAGAACATATCAAGAAATACAGTAGAGAATGCCCAAAGTATGGATCAGCCTATCGAGAACATCAATGATCGAATTTTTTCAAACCGGTCAATGCTGACTGAAACGGAACACCACCTTCAATCAAATCAATTCACAAATCAAGCTTCATCGTTCGACTCTAACTTCAGATTTAGGCCTTTTTCTGGACAATTTATAAACGCCTCAACAACAAACCAATGCCCTTATCTGAACTTTCAGAGGAATCAAAATCAAACAAGAGATCCACTTTCTAATCATTCCTTACCAACGAATACACAACCTCCTAACCGTCCATCAGTGCTTTTTAATCATGAATTACACCAAGAACTTGGAAATTCTATCCCTCAACAAGATCCGCATAGTATGGATTTGGCAAATCACTTCGCAAATATGCTATACTCCCCTATGAATAGAACGTTTTCAGGCTCAAATCAAAGACAAACACAAGCCACGTATGATATTAGTCGTTGGAATATATCATACAATGGACAAACTAGTGTGAACATAGAGAGCGCATAGAAGAAATCAGGAAATCCAGAGGAGTGACCAAAGATCAGCTCTTTCGTTGTACACCTGAATTATTCACTGGAGATGCTCTTCTATGGTACAGAACATGTGATTTCACAGATTGGGACGATCTTGTCTATAAGATACGTCAAGCCTTTCAACCCTACAATTACGAATTCAGCCTATGGGACGAAATACGGAAACGCACTCAAGGCGCCCAAGAAAAAGTTTTGACATACGTAGTGGCCATGCAAAACTTATTTAAGAAACAGCCAAATATCCGTCCTGAAAATACCAGCTTGAACATCGTTCGCCGTAACCTGCTTCCCTATACAGGGTTTTTCACTTAAAACTCCCCACGTCAATATCTCGGAAACGAATAGGAATATTTGATTTCTGTAAAAAGTAGTCAATCTATGGGGTCGAGTAGTTATTTTTCACAGTTAAAAAAATTCGACGCCTACCAAAAGTAAAGCGTCGCGACGCATCTAAAATATTAATCGATTGCAGGAACTTTGAAATCACGCGCATGCTAAAGTACATGTTATTTATAAACTTTTTTGTTATTCAGTCGAACCCATTTATTCTACTCAGTTTTGAGATATACAGTGTGTCCAAGATAACGATGTCTATCATGGGGATCTTGAAAACCGTGCGAGATACAAGGTCGGTTGAATGGAGGCAAAGTTGCGTATTTTGATGCTTAACAAAATGCCGTTTTGAATGCCAAGAAATTCTGACTAAGTCCGAAATTATCCGAAAAAATCCGAAATTTTTGAAAATTGTTTTCATTTTTTTCTGACCACATTTGAAGAGATATTTTGAAATGAATGGAACTTCTTCATTGCCACTTTTTGCCCTTTACAAGATAGCGTTATTAAATTGAAGAACCGACGTTTCGTCTATGAGCAGCCATCATCAACTTTGTTTTTTTAAATACGGTCCTGGATTTTTATGACGGATTTTGAGGGCCTCTTATGTTCCTAAGCCAACAATGTATCGCACTCATTAAAAAAGAAGTGTGCGTTTTTGATCCTATTAAAAATGTATTTTTTGTCTCTCTCTAACACATGAGTTCTCATGGAAAAATCCATCAACATAATTTTTTTGAATAATTGCGATACATTGTTGGCTTAGGAACATAAGAGGCCCTCAAAATCCGTCATAAAAAATCCAGGACCGTATTTAAAAAAACAAAGTTGATGATGGCTGCTCATAGACGAAACGTCGGTTCTTCAATTTGATAACGCTATCTTGTAAAGGGCAAAAAGTGGCAATGAAGAAGTTCCATTCATTTCAAAATATCTCTTCAAATGAGGTCAGAAAAAAATGAAAACAATTTTGAAAAATTTCGGATTTGAGATCACAAACCTTCAACAGCTCATCCAATTAGCCAGAGCCATTGAGGAGACCGAAATTCGAGTTCAACGATTTGCACCTCCACCTACCAATCCCCGCCAACTTTTGGAACCTGAACTAGGATACCGTAAACCATCTTCCACAGTAGCACTCATCGACCGGGAAACCACCGACATCCCATCAGAAACATCGACTATAAACGAGATCCAAAATATTGATCCAGTCAATGTCAATAAGAGCCCTCAACATTGCTGGAATTGTGAGGAAAATGGTCATAGATTTCGGGAGTGTCGTAAACCCAAGACCATATTTTGATATCGTTGTGGAAGGAAGAATACTACTAGCAGATCTTGCGAATCGTGTTCAAAAAACGCCAGTTCGGCAAGGCATTAGGCCGTGAACCTTGCTTGATAGAGAAATCAAATTCGGCCAATGGAGCTTCATCATCTGAACCTATTGCTACTGCCGCCGTATTGGACTACGTTCTAGCTCATATCAAAGATGACAGACGACCCTATCTGATTGTTGATATTTATGGACGAAAAATGTATGGATTGCTGGATATCGGAGCGTCACGGACGATAGTGGGATCATCAGGATGGGAAATCCTGAAATCATCAAGTAATTTATGCAAGACTTCAGTTCCTCAGTGCACAGTAGCCAATGGACAGACTTGTGACGTCATAGGTACAGTAATATTGCCTATGAGACTGCGAAACAAAATAATTGTTTTGGAGACTCTCGTGGTGCCATCTCTACCACATGGACTAATTTTGGGTATTGATTTTTGGAAAAAAATGGAAATTATTCCAGACTCGCTATCTGACGAGTGGTCATTTCAAGAAAAATCTCACTTTCTTGTAGAAGATATCCATTCCATTCAATCAGCAGAAACTTTGACTACTGAACAGAAACTCGAGTTAAACCGGCTAATCGATGAAATTTTCATGACTATGGATAAAAGATTGGGATGTACAAACGCAGTTGAATTGGTTATCAGAACAGAGTCGCCGCCCATCAAGCAGAGATACTACCCTCTCTCCCATGCTCTTCAAAAAGAAGTTAATATTGAATACGAGCAAATGCTCGCTGATGATATTGTGGAGCCATCAATCTCGCCCTGGTCTTGGCCGATAGTCATGATACGGAAAAAATCAGGTGGATGGAGATTTTGTATTGATTATCGGGCACTAAATAAAGTTACTGTTCCTGATGCCTACCCGATCCCATTTGTATCATCTACTCTAGACAAGCTAAGGGACGCGAAATATATAAGCACATTGGATATAAAATCCTCATATTGGCAGATACCAGTTGCAAAGGAGTCAAGACCACTCACTGCTTTCACTGTGCCAACGAGGGGACTTTTTCAATTTAAACGAATGCCCTTCGGACTAACTAATGCTCCGGCAGTCTGGCAGCGTTTCATTGACTCTGTTGTGGGGATAGACTTGGAGAAAAATGTTTTCGTCTACCTGGACGATGTAATTATGTGTACCGCCACTTTCGAACAGCACTTGCAGGTATTACGGGAGGTTATCAGTCGTATTTCAAAAGCTGGACTTACTTTGAATAGAGAAAAATGCGTCTTCTGTAAATCAGAATTGAAGTATCTTGGCTACATTGTCAACTCGTCAGGTTTACTAGTGGACCCAGAAAAAGTAGATGCCATTCTTCGTATTCCAACCCCAAGAAATGTAGGTGACGTTAGGAGAGTCGTCGGATTAACCTCGTGGTATAGACGATTTGTACCTAATTTTTCAACTCTGATGGCACCTCTGACAGCGCTGACTAGGAAGAATACTAAATTTTATTGGAATGAAGACTGTGAAACCGCTCTCAATAAAGTCAAAGAACATCTCATTCGAGCACCTGTCCTAACATGTCCCAACTTCGAAAAGCCCTACGTGATCCAATGTGATGCCTCGAATTATGGCCTTGGAGCTATTCTCTCTCAAACTTTGGACGGAGAGGAACGCGTAGTCTGCTACCTAAGTCGCTCTTTGAACAAAAACGAGCGTAAATACAGTACTACTGAAAAGGAGTGTTTGGCTGTGCTCTTTGCAATAGAAAAGTTGCGACCCTATATCGAAGGTACACACTTCATAGTCATCACAGATCATTATAGTTTGAAGTGGCTCAACTCCATCAAGGATCCCGTTGGTCGTATTGCAAGATGGGCAGTCAGACTACAACAATATGACTTTGATATTGTACACCGAAAAGGAAAGGAGAATGTAGTTCCCGATGCTTTGTCTAGGTTTCTACCCTTATTAGATGCTCTTCAGTGCGACTTGGATCCAGCAGTTAATACGAAGCAAACGTCAGATAAATGGTACCTGAGAATGATTGCAAGAATCCAGGCCAATCCCAGCAAATATCCCCTGTGGCGCGTCGAAGCCCAAAAGCTATATAAACGAGCTAAATGCCCATATCCCATTCTGGCTGATTCTACTGATCCATGGAGCCTGGTTGTGCCGAAAGAGGATAAAACTGAAATAATAAAATCTCATCATGATCCACCTACCTGTGGACACTTGGGTATTTTCAAGACAGTCAGTAGAATATCGCACCACTATCACTGGCCCACCTTGAAATATGATGTGGCCAAATATATTTCAAGATGCAATATATGCTTAAAGACGAAATCTCCTACAAAAGCACCGGCTGGACTGATGCTCAGCCAACAACCAGCAGCATCACGCCCTTGGCAGATTCTGTGTATAGACATTGTTGGACCATTGCCCAAGTCGTCGTCTGGATATTCGTATGTTTTATCCATTTATGATGTATTTTGTAAATATCCGCTTTTCTATCCTCTCCGCACGGTGGCCACAAAAAACATTCTGAAAAGGCTTGAAGACCATGCACTACTCATCTATGGTATCCCCGAATCCATCATAGCTGACAACGGACCGCAATTTCGAAGCAAACCTTTTCAAGAGACTATGAAAGGTTATGGTATTAAAATCCGCTACACGGCAAACTATCACCCACAGGCCAATCCCGTCGAGCGAGTGCACAGAGTTCTCAAGACAATAATTTCTGGATATGTTGGAGATGACAACAAGAATTGGGATACAATTTTACCAAAGGCTGGCTGTGCCATTGGATCGGCAACTCATGAAGTAACCGGACTAACTCCCAACTTCATTATGTACGGACGTGAACTTACCTTCTTACCTTCTGATGGAAACTCTCAGCCTTCGACCAAACCATATGATCCGAAAGAACGATCAGAGAAGCTAAAAAGAGTCTTTGTTAATGTTCACAATAGACTAAAACTGGCCTACGATAAGAGTCGGCATAAGTACAACATGCGAAGAAGGGATGAAAAGTTCAATCTGGATCAACAAGTCTGGCACAAGAACTATGTTCTTTCTAGCTCTGCCAAACAGTTTACAGCCAAATTTGCACCTAAGTATATCGGCCCATTCATTATCAACAAAATAGTTTCACCCTGGTCATATGAACTGATCGATTCGACAGGAAAACCTCAGGGTAAATGGCACGCTAAAGACCTCAAGTCTCATCCACCTGACAGCTAAATTACGAGTATGAGTATGTCCATCTTGATAAGGGAACAGAGGGCGAACAATAATTTGAAAAAAAGGAAGGGAAAATAAAGATCGGAAAAGAAAATCATTTTTAGTATACCAGAACTTATTTGTTATTATTTTTTTTTTGCTATTGTTCAAATCAACTACGTTATCAAAGTTTTGGAAAAACTTCTATTGAGGAAGGAGAGGTGTTGTTACAAGTTATTTTCAAAATACCCAAATTTATGTAAAAATAAATAGGATCATCATACATGCGCATCCACCAGAATTGTAAGAAAAAAAAATATACACTAAGTAATGTTGAACGTATATTTTAATAGATAAATAAATTAACAAAGACGATCATGTACCATATGAATCCTCCTCAATCGAAACAAAACGTTTGCACCTGAAATATAATAGCGTATCTTAATATTATGTCACAAACAATATTTTTACTTACCTTATATAAGAAAGCTGTAATAGTCTGTAGTTCTTAATTTTAGGATAGTTCAATGTAATTAGTTTAGGGACAGCGCAATCTCATTCATGAAACCAGCCTCACTTGCATCTCTGAAAAATCGGGAATTCTTAGCCACTTTCTAACACTTTCAATATTTACATTTTTTTTGTCCAAGTCCGCAATTTGTCAAAACGTTCACTAACAGTCAACTTTTAGCAATGTTGCTAACATTAGAAGTTCACTTATTCTTCGAGACCCGTTCAACCAATCAGCTAGCTACGATTTGACGGTCAAGGTCAATTTTGCCAATTTTTAGTGACATTTCACTTTTCACATTTTGGTCCAATGGTTTTTGACACATTCACTTTTCCTAAAAACTGTGAAACGATAAAGTACTTACCGGAATTGCATTCTTGCAAATTTAGAGGAAATCTTCAATCGTCCCTTCACTTCAGTGATTTTGTTGGAAACAATCGATGCCCAGTGCATATTTGAGTCTGTTGGGATTTTGATAGTGAAGAATTTTTGTGTCGGATTACCGAGATCATCTCGAGCCAGATATCATCATTGGTGAGTCCCATTTTTTTTGTCATAACATTCCAGTTTGTTGTGGTTTTATTTCGCCATTTTATCCAGTAATCTCTTTCCAGGCCCTTTCGTCAATTTTTCTTGATCACGTTCCTTTTTTTACACGAGTTAGTACTTTCTGACTCACTCCAAGGGGCCATCCACTATCTACGGTGAGTCTCAGTTCTAATAATTATCAATCCATTTACCTACCTGTTAGGATAGCGCTCTTATTTAACTTTCCATTTCAGGCCCTATTTTGATACCTTTATTCGCTATTACTTGCTTGCCCACCACTCGTTCTCTGTCTGATTCCCTGCTGCCCTCTGAGTCATCATTCACCAGTATTCACCCCCAGTTCAACCCCATTATCTTGGTGGTACGTGAACGACGACGCACGTGAGCCACTAGACACATTCACCATCGGAATATTCCGATAAATCGACCCCCCGGACCAGAGTTAAATCCAAGCAAGTACAATAGCCCTATCAATAATAATTGTTCGCACTAAAATCCTGCACATCTGAACGTTCGTCGACATTATATTCCCATATTTTCTTGGTATTCCAAAGCAACTATATAGAATAAGTACCGCTCGTGAGGCTGCGTTCATAGTTTAATTATTTATATAATCTACGTACATAATTTAATCAATCCATAATCATAATTTGGATCAATAGAATTGCTGGTAAAGGAGTGTTGGTGTTCCTATTTTAGTTTCCTGTTTTGTTTACAGCCTGATTAACTTGCCACTTCTATACGGCCCTTAAAAGCAGGTGGCGCTCATCAATAATTTAATTAAATTGTATTTTCGATTAAACCCCCCTATTCTCCGGCGAGCTCAGCTATCATCAGGGATTTTGGCCAGCAAGTTAATTCGCCACAGTTACTTTATTTTGAAGCTTTCTTACTTACTTTCAACGTTACAACCCTTATCGACATTGACTTTGACGCACCTTTTTGAATTTCCTTATATTACTTTTTTTTTTTTGTAACAACCATACACATTCACTGAGCGTCCCCTTTGCCGAAACGAAAACATAGGAAAACATCGAGTGTGTGTATGAACTGAGCATGCATTGGGTTTGGCATGCTGATAGAAATTCAACAAACTTTGGACGAGAGAGAGCGAATCCCGAAATACATGCATATGTCAGCAACAGCACAAAATTAAACGGTCAGTACGACCCTGAACCTCCAGCGCACGCAAAACCAGGAATAATGCTGAAATTGGAGTGGGGATTCGATCGTTTCCCGGGGGGATGACGCATCGAAAACAAGAAACTGTCAATTATTCTGTATTTTACGTTCTGTTAAAAATAGATTGATTCTTTTGAAAATCGAGTTAATTGGTTAATCAAGTGTAGTTTTTGGGTATATTCCTTATCATTCGTTATCATCAGAAGTGGGATTTAAGCTATTGTGGTGGCAGAAAAGACAAATCCGTAATTTACTCTCGTCAAGTGAATGTGCTGGTACTGCAATAATGGGTAAACGTAAGCGTTCGAGCATCAAGGAAGTCCACAAGAAGGCGAAAAAGAAGGTAAAGAGAGTCCTTTCATCCAGCTCCAGCAGCAGTGATGAATCAGAAACGTCCATCGTCGGCAAGACGCCTCCAGGTACCCCTCCTCGACCAACACTCACTGAAACAGGTTTGATAGATTGAATTAGCAATTTACGAGATGAACGGCATTCAAAACTCAATATGTCGGTTAGAGACTGCGATATTCCAACATTTAATCCTCTAAACGATGACATTTCTCAGTGGTTGCATAAAATTGATGAACTTTCCAATATTTATGGGTGGGACGGAGTCAATATTACTCATTTAGCCATAAATAAATCAAGGGGGCCGGCAGAAACTTGGTACCAGTCGTTGAAAGTTATTCCAAAGAATTGGGATGAATGGAAAAAAATATTATTGTGTACTTTTCCGCCTTCACGCGACCTACACGGTCTTATGACTCAGATGTTAGCCTGTCATCCATCGCCAAACCAAAGTTTTTTTGAATATACCTTCCAAAAACTTGCGCTGATTCGGAAAATGAACTTGAACCTTTCCGGTTCAGACGAAGTTAATCTTATTGTGGGAGGATTAAATAAAGAACACATCAAGTTTTCAGTACGCGCTGCGAACATCAATGATCCTTCTATGCTGGCTGTTTATTTAAAAGCGTTCGACACCATTGATTTGAAGGAAACTCCCCGACGCATTTCGGTGCCTGTGAATGCTGGTGCAGGGTATTCGGGCTTACTGCGTTCCGATAGGTCTGGATGGCAAGCGGTTAAAACGGGTGGTGTGATAACGTGTTATAAATGCAATCAAATTGGGCATTAGCAAGGTCAATGTCAACAAACAATGTCCAACAAATTGGCTACGGAAACGAACTCTAAAATGTTCCGTTGCAATTATTGTCGAAAAACGGGACACACCATTGACCAATGTTTTAAAAGACAGAGAAATTCAACTCGTTCAGAAAATCAAGTGGGCCAGAACGCGAAAAAGCAAGTGTTCCGAATTTGCAATCAGTCTACGAAAAACCGATTTTTCAAAACCATAAAAATTGGCGGAACGGAACAACGGTGTTTCATTGACTTTGGGAGTGAGTGTTCGTTAATATCCCGGGATATGGTTGACAAGTTAAAATTGGTCATCAATTCATTAACATCGAAAATCATTTTGACTGTGTTTGGCGGGTTTGAGATAACTGTGACTGAGAAAGTGGTATGTCAAATATGCCTGGATGACATCGAATTATCCGTGGACTTTTTGGTTGTGCAGATTTGTTTACCTGATGTGGACATTTTGATTGGTCAAGATGTTACGGAAAAATCGAACATATCTTATTCACGTATTGGGACTCAACTCTTGTTCAACAAATCCTCAATTGTCAATTCTCTTTTATCGAATGTTGATGATTCACAACTGATACCTGTTGGATTGGAAACAGGGTTTGAACAGCACGTTGAATCGTGCCATCAACTGTTGCCCTGCGGAAGTGCTATTGGGCTATCGCACAGAGTCAATTAACGTGGATCAACTCAACGAGATAGAAGACATCGATGTCCTCCAGTTACGTCGGGATGTCGCCGATCGTATTTCTGAAGCTCAAGCTAAACAAAAAGAGCGATTCGACAGTCATCGAGCGCAGCCAGCCGAATATTCCATTGGAGAGTTGGTCCTTGTGAAGATTTCGTCCATTGTTGGAACTGGGTCCAGTCGAAAATTGGTTCCCAAGTGGAAAGGGCCTTTTCGAGTTTCCCGGAGCATCGGCAATGACAGATATGAGGTAACCGATATCCCTGGAATGAAGAGGTGTAACCGACCCTATGTAGGTGTATATGCTACTGAGCATATGAAACGATGGGTGGTTTTTGGAGACTAAAGTTTCTCTAGGTATGTGGTTTGTTTCTGTTAAAAAGAGGAAAACTTGAGAATTTCGAATCCGTCGAGTAAGTTCTCTGTGCACGTTTGCCGTCGAGACAATACTCTGTGATTCCTGCTAATTTCGAATCCGTCGAGTTAGTTGTCTGTGCACGTTTGCCGTCAAGACTATACTCTGTGATTCCTGCTGATTTTGAATCCGTCGAGTTAGTTCTCTGAGCATGTTGGCCGTCGAGACTAGACTCTGTGATTTCATTTGGTTCCTGGTCCGCCGAGGCAGTTTCTGTGCAAGTACTGCCGTTGAAGCTGGTCTCTGTGATCTTGTTGTATGAGACCCGTCGAGATTTATTTCTCTGTGGTCTCTTATTAATGATTTAGTTTCAGCATTATCCAGTCAGGAGGGCCGAATGTCAGCAACAGCACAAAATTAAACGGTCAGTACGACCCTGAACCTCCAGCGCACGCAAAACCAGGAATAATGCTGAAATTGGAGTGGGGATTCGATCGTTTCCCGGGGGGATGACGCATCGAAAACAAGAAACTGTCAATTATTCTGTATTTTACGTTCTGTTAAAAATAGATTGATTCTTTTGAAAATCGAGTTAATTGGTTAATCAAGTGTAGTTTTTGGGTATATTCCTTATCATTCGTTATCACATAGATTTAAAATTATGATCAGTTTTTGACACATGAGAAAATGACATATTATATGCATTTTGATAAAAATGACGTCAATAATTTGTCAGTTGAATCATGTGAAAATGTCGTCAGTAACTGGTCGTCTATCGACCAGAAGTCACCAGATTGTGACGTCATTTTGACGAGGTTCAGCGGACTGGAAATATAATAATATGGCGTTACGTCATATTCTGCTTTTGTTTCTATGGTAGATTCGGAGGTAAATTCAACTTCTTACGAACTTCGAATTGTTATCAGTGATCACTACTTGAAACGCCGATATCTCGGGACAAATGAGTTAAGGCATAGGTAATCTATGGTCGTTAAAAAAAATCCAAATTGAATGGACGATCAGAACAAGTAATAATCAATAATCTACATACATCAGGGTTTTATGTAAAAAAGTTCAACTTTTACAAAATGTATCAATTCCGATATGATCGACGTTCTGGTAATATTTCCAAACAATGTATATTCATAATCTTCCAAAAATATGTTATTGATAATAAATGAAATGTGAAATATTCATATACAGCAAATGCCAAACCACTTTCGATTCACGTCATAATTGCCAACAAGCTGGTTATTATGTGATTTGCAGGTGACCAAATTTGGCCACCAGCAAACTTCATAACAACCTGCTTGTTGGCAATTATGACGTAGATCGAAAGTTGTTTGGCATTTGCTATATATAGAAATACAAAAGTTACAAGAGTTTAACTGATAATTTGTAGTCTCCAAACAATCAAACTCATTATTTAGGTTAGCACAGGTTTTCAACTTTCTTTGCGGTTCATTTGAATTTCAAAACCGATTGACATCGATTAAAGCATTTTCATCGGAATTTTCACACCTCATATTTAATAAGCCCCTCTTTGCTATACCAGTAATTAGGTTAAATAATGGGAATCGAAGAGAAACTTCCGTATACACACTATCGTTTATTGAGTGCAGAAAATGAGCAACTTCAAACATCGAAGCAAAAAGATAACAATTAAATGAAAGGAAAAACGCGGAAAATTTGGTGAGCTGTCGTTAACTCCTCGGAAAAGAGAGAGCCTCAATGACAGATGTCAATGATGTCTGATGTCATCACTGGAACGGATGTTCGAGGCTAGGGATAAGGACTTGTTTCATTCGCCGAGCTGTTGCCAGTTATAACTAAGGCGCTACAGGTACTCCCTCCACAGTGAACTTCGTGGGACACGTAGCCTCTTTCTTCGGTGGCTCAGGCAGTGGTTGAGCAGGCTGCTGGGCTGGAACAGGATCCTCCAAGTGAGCAGTCGAGGTTGTCGGTCGAAATAGTTTTTTCTTCGCCACTGATTTCCAGCACGAAGGTTCGGTCGTCTATGCGTCTGACTGCACTATGCGGGCCAGTGTATGGTGGTTCGAGAGATGATTTTTTGACCTTATCCATACGATGGTAAGCGTGGCTGCAGGAGCGTAGATTTTTGTCGGCTGACGATGATTGCTTGTGTGCCTGTGCCGGCACGGGACGAATGGCTCTGAAGAGGTGTCGAAGCTGAGCAATAAAGGCTGGCTCATTGGGGCATCGTTGTTCAAGCTGGTGAGGCTTGGAGATTTTCCTTAAAGGTAGTTCAAAGACCGAGAATAAGAACTGTCGGTAGGGCTTGCGGCTACGGAGTGTCGGAGCAACACATTATAGCAGTTTTGAGGGTCCTGTGCAATCGCTCCACTATTCCGTTAGATTGAGGGTGCTACGGGGTGGTATGGACATGACCAGAGCTGATGAGTCTAGAAAGATGGCGAAAAGATTAGCGACGAACTGTTTATCTTGGTCTGAGGTAATGGTGGTCAGAGACTCAGTGCTCGTACAAAGCTCTGGCAACAGTCGCAGCAGAGATGGCTGCTAGAAGGACTGCTACTGGCCAGTGGGTGAATCTGTCGATGATGGTGAGGCAGTATTTGAAGCCTTGCATCAGAAGTAGCGCAATGAGGTCCACATGCATATGGTTGAACCGGTCGTCCGGTGTGTTGAATTTCCCTAACGCTGTGCCCGGTTGTGGATGTGCACTTTGGTAAACTGACATTGATGGCATTGTCGTGCCCAACGAAAAGAGTCTTTGCGTAGTCCGGGCCAAAAGAATTTCTCTGTCAGGCGTATTGCTATGGCTCTTCAGCTTAGATGGGATAGACCATGGATATCGTCAAAAGCAGTTCGACGAAGGTTAACAGAAAGATATGGTTTAACCATGTTGCCAAGAAGGATACACTGAAGGGAATGTCCTTCGATGTTCAATTGTCGAAATTCCAATCGAGGGTTTTGGAGAAGATGAGGCAACGGGTCGTCCGTATCTTGTACCGCTTTGTTGGTTGAAGAGTCGAGTATTGTTGGCATGGAAATGGTACATATTCTGGAGAGCGCATTCGCCACCACATAATCGCTGCTAGGAACTGGCCGATGAAGTCGACTCGTCTGCCTTGCCTGGGTGAAGATTTCGTCACCTGAATATTGCTTTGTTCTACCTCCAAAATTGTAAAATGTCATGTGGGGCATTTCAAAGTTTGATCTTGGAATTTTTTAATTGTATGATTGTTTTTGAGCAACCAAGGTTTTTTGATGTTACTAATTTGTAAAAATTAAATTGATAGAGTTTTTTCTTGTTTGAAATTCAAGAATTTTGGAAAATTCATTAAAACAAAATGGAGACTGGTAATAGCGCAAAAAGCTTACTATAAATTGAATATAGTATAATGAAACAACATGTTGTCTGAGTAACATTTTTTATTTGAAATAAGGTACAAGGGTTTCACCAAAACATAGACTAGCTGCTTTAGTCAGAAGAGATAGAACAAATCTCTGCTCTTGCCGTCTAACGTCTCATTGGTTGAGTTGGAGATAGAACAGTATTACGTTAATATTCCTTTGAGTTGATGTGGAGATAGAACAAACCAATAATCATAGCAATCACAAATCACCGGAGATACACCAAATTATTTCTGTTAATTTTTGCGAATTCAAGGTGATACAAGTGGAGATAGAACAAGAACAGCAAGTTCTTCTGAAAATCACAAAAACCTCAATTTAAGAAAAAAATTGAGGTAGAACATACCAATATTCAAGTGACGATTTGTCAGAGATCTGAGTTGTCGCATGAGTCAGTAGACGATGGTCGGTGAAGATATCACTCAAATAATATAGGAAACTCCCAAACAAAGTTTTGAAATGAAATTCGCCAGCGCCCTACAACGGGTAGTCCTCGTACTTTTGACTTTTTTTTTCTCAAAAACATTAAGAAATCTGTTTGTTTTTATTGCATATGGTGCAGCCATTGGATAAAATAGGATTTATACCCGTTCGAAATTATAATTCAAATATTTATGAATGGTTTTTCAGAATAACTTTTGAAAAACTATTTTTCAAAAATGTTCATTTTATAATGTCTAAAAACTAAGTTCTGGACCATGTAAATCAATTTTTAAATTAAAATTTGAATGTTGAGTCTATAAAATGCAAACCACAAAATTTAGGACTTATATACCCAGTTGCGCTTCAGTTTTGTTATTCAAAATCGGATTTTTAACATGCTGAACCAATTTTTCTCAAACAGTGAAAGAAGTTTTATTGGATGTGATTTGTTGAAAACGGGGTTGAGAATATCCACACATCCAGGGGACGATACATTTCTCAAAGAACTCAAGATAAGCTTACATTAAAGTCCAATCCAAGGTTCAAACACAAATTTCAAAATGATCTAGGTACTGAAAACTAGAAACTTTCAGCCACGGACTTGGTAAATAAAAATGGACTGCTTATACAATGAAAAGGAAATCACTGGAGCATGTGCGCAGCCGCTGCCATGATGGGACAATTTAAGTTGATGCTTCTGATTTTCAGTGGTGCCATCGTTGAAAAATGCAGAAATCTGTAATGCCTGATTTACATCGAATTTCATTTCGAAGTGTAGTATAACATACCCTGGTTCGTTCAACAAAGTTGAATGAGGCAAGCTTATTGACATTCACGATGAATACTCTACGCTACGTTGTGATGACTCCAACCTCCATGAACCTACTTACCTCAAATGCGCCTGACAAGTACAAAAATTGGGAAATTTGAGGATATTGGGATGTTAATTAAAACACGACATTTGAAATACACCTACTTTATCACAAATGTGAACTGGGAACGTGAAAAATAGTGCCGTACTCAGCCTGGAATTCCTGAGGGGAAAGCGCACGGCAGAGAAACCCTCAGTCTCAATTCCGAAAAACCAAAATATGCTGTACCACCCTTCGTTTTTGTTACAAACAATAACCACTGTTTCCGCATCGAAATTTGCAGTCAGTTCCACACTCAAAAACACCTTACAAGCAAAACTGAAGGGTTGGTGTTAGTTAGCCAGCCATCACTAGCATGTACTGAGGTCCTATACAGCCATTATATATATCTCTAACTTGTTTGTTTTTGTTTTTCTAGGGTATTCTCTCAATCAGGGTAGGAAAATGTTAGTGTTGGTAGATTCATCAAGGCTCACACACATATTCACTGGAACATACTTTAACTAAAACCCAATACGAAAATAAGAGTAATCATTGAGTTTTTTTTACTTGGCATCCTTTTTGAACCGGCGTTATTTACAGCATCAATCGGTTTCTTTAAATACAACCACATGTTATTCAAAACAAAACAAATTGTACAGCACATAATCAATGAAATACAAGTACTCAATCCACAGCTAAATAACATCAATCTCAACTTCATTTTACTGACCTGTAAATACCGGTGACACAATTTTTCACTTTTTTTCAAAAATTCCACCGTTCTCGTTCCAACCGATACGCCAACAACACCTGACATTTTTCATAAAAATCCATGCGCGAGTCAACATACGTTGTTCGCAAAGTATTTGCATATCAGAAGCATATAGGGCGTTCATAATGTATATGGGCAACATTTGTAATTAATTGATTTTAACTGGCGTGGGTAGTGTTCATCAGGGACCGGATTTTTGAAAACCGGGGAGTTGAACAGCCGAGAGAAGCCTGCTAGTTCTAGTCTACTTTCTCTCGGCTGTTCTACTTCCCGGTTTTCAAAAATCCGGTCCCAGTGCGTTTGATAATAATTGAAATGGGTGGTATTTTTCAGATCGCCCCTTTGGAAGATTTTCGAAAACTGAACAAAAGAGGTAGCGACAATCTTCCAACATTTTAACTAACTAGAAAATAACACCAAAATTTAACACAATTTTTTTTAAAGCTTACTACCTTCAAACAAAACTTACAGCTAATTACCTAGAATAAAATCCCATTTTTAAAGTGAACAAAATACAGCAACACTTGATTATACAAACAAACAAAGTAACACTTGAACTTATGAATCGGAACGATAATAGAATTTCAGCTGAATAATGTTATAATTTCCCTTTTTTGTCCGAGTCTCGGGGTTATAGAGGGTATAAACGTTTGAATATGGATTCTTGATAACCCTATATGGACCAGAGTACAATGGACAAAACTTGTAAATAGTTCTACTAGACGCATCGGAAACAGGACTTTCTCGCAATAGCACAAGGTCGTCAACAACAAATTGATCCTTGATGGATTCCGGCAAGTGTTGTTCAGCTCGTAATCGTAAGCGCCGTCTCATATCTTCTCTAATCGTCTCAACATCTTTAGGTGGAGATTTTGGCAAAAATGGTAAAACCGACTTATTTAAAGGATCAGAAACGTTTGTTCCCTTTAAAATCTGGTCAGGAGAATATCCCGTGGTTGAGTGAGGTATGTTGTTGAATAACTCTTCAATTGTATTCAACTGAGACACCCATCCAGCATGTGACTGATGATGATAGGTCCTGAACAACCTGCTCAACTCTTTCATAGCTCGCTCGATTGGGTTAGATTCAGGATGACGAATAGACGAATGTCGCATCGTTTCCTGCCAATGCTTCGATTGAAATTGTGTACCATGATCACTCAAAATCACCTTAATCGGTATGATTTTATGGAAATCATTCACGATTTTGAGAGCTGAAATTTTAGCTTGAGCTCGCCGCAGAGGATACAGTCGTATGAACTTCGAGAACGAATCGATTACAACGAAGATATACGAACACCTTGATCGTCCTTCAGGTAAGAGGCCATGGTAATCAACGGTTACCAGGTCTCCAGGGTTATATGCAACAATCGGATGCAGTTTTCCTATCAAGCTTCGAGAAGGGAATTTCGATTTTTGACAAACGTCACAAGAACGAACGAAGCGTTGTATGCGTCGGTGCATATTAGGAAAATACAGGTTCGTTTTTATTACATGAAATAATTTCGATGTGCCGAAATGACCATACTGCTTGTGGTAACTGGAAATTAGAACATTCAACATCTTATCAGGCATAGCTAATTTGGGGTGGTTTTCTGGAACATTTATAAAAATCAGCACATCTTGATGAAGTTGAAAATGCGGCAGCAAACGGGGCTGATACTGATCCAACACGGTAGCATCTCTAAGTAAAAAGTGTGAAATAGGTCCCAGAAAGCAGTCACTAGTTTGCAAATCACCTAGGTTTCGAAACAAAGTCCTTATTTCCCGAAAATTTTCCACCTCGAACAAATTAACCAGGTAATCGTGTTTCACCGGAATCACAACTGGTTGTGTCTCAGTAAGCAAAGAACTATCACCTAGTTCGGGAGGATAGCGGGACAGCGTATCCGCCACGACGTTGTCTCGACCTCGAACATGCTCAAGAACAAAATCAAACTCGTTCAGGTACATCATCCAGCGTGTTAGTCTTTCGTTCAATAATCGGCATTGTTTCAAGAACTTCAAAGCATAGTGATCAGTCCCGATGATCAAAGTGTGCCCCAAAACTTTTTAAGTTCAAAAATGATGGCGAGCAGCTCCTTTTCGGTGACAGTATACAACAATTCTGGTCCCCTCAAAATCCTACTAGCAAAACCCAAGACTAAATGTTCATCCAGCTCATCCAAGTGATATAGTTCCAATCCAAGAGCCACTCCTGAACTATCCGTTTGTAAATAGAACGGCTTTTCAAAATCTGGGAAACGCAAAATGACGGTGTCCAAAAATAACGTCTTGACTTGCGAAAACGCAGTGTGTACCGACGTGTTCCATTTCCATTTGTGTCCTTTATGCAATAACTGAGTTAAAGGAGCAATCTTAGTACTGTACTGTTTACTAAAACATCTGTAATAGTTACATAAACCCAAAAAGGCTCGTAGCTGTTTCACAGTTTTGGGGTTGGAAAATTCCGAATTGCAAATGTCTTGTCTGGGTCGGCTAAAACGCCCCTAGTTGTCAATACATGGCCTAAGAACTTTACTTCTTGCTTCAGAAACTCGGTTTTATGCAGATTGATGGTGAGATTAGCTTCAGCTAGTTTAGTAAATAACTTCTCAAGATGCAGCACATGATTGGTGAACGAATCCGATGCAACGAGAAGGTCATCAATATACTTGAAAGTATAATCAAGAACTTCTGGACCTAGGATTAAATTCATGACTCTGGTAAAAGAACTCACGGCTCTTTTTGAACCAAAAGGAAGTAGTTGAAAGGTATAAGTCTTGCCATTATACAAAAACGCAGTATACTGTGTACTATCAGGAGTTAATGGAATTTGCCAATAAGATGAACGCAGATCGATTGCAGTTATATTTATTATTTATTTATTATTACTGGTACACTACAGAACTGAAAAGTTTCAAATGGTACAACACATAGTGATAAAATAATATAAAGTACAGTAAGAATATGGTAATGTATATAACGGAAAGAGCTAAATGAACTGAAGATCTCCTTGGGTGGGACCAGTGCTGCATGGTCAGCTACCATGCGGGAATTTATAAAACGTGCATCCAGACAAACCCTGATGGAACCATCCTTCTTCTTCACTACAGCTAATGTACTGGCATACTGGGAAGCTTCTCGCTTGATTATACCTAGCTCCAACATGTTATCAGTCGTCGATTCAACTTGAACAAGTAAACTGAAAGGAACCGGATACGGACTTTTGATGAAAGGAGTTTCGTCGTTCATCTTGATTTGACCGAGGTGTTTATTGAAGATGACTTGAAATTTCAGTAACAGCTGTAGCAACTGTTGCCTTTGTCCATCAGAAATCATCATAAGTGACTTGATCTTGTCAGCGATTTCCTCTTCCGAATTGATGTGTTGCGATAAGTTGAAATGTACTCCAGAGTGACGGCAGACATCCACATCCATGAAATTGCTTTTAAAAATACCTGAAGACATAGGGTTGCTTGGGTTGCTAACCAGACAGTGGGCCCTGACATTGAAAAATACCAAAAAATGTTTGTCATCGACACTAACATCCAGAGTATTCTTCTCGAAATCAATACGAGCATTTACACGAACCAACCAGTCGATTCCTAAAATAACTGGTCTGACCAAATTCTTCACAACAAGAAACGTATGGCTCAAAGTACAGGGTACACAAGACAAAATGAAGGTCAACCAAACCTGATGACGGACACGTGTGCTGAGTTGTCCCATTGCTCCACGCAAATGTGTCGATGCTACTGGTGAAATGGGAATGGCATTGTTGTCTTTTAGTTTGCTGAAATACTTCTCGCTTATGCACGTGACTTCGCTTCGTGAGTCAACAAGAGCCAATAACTCAACATTGCAACAATTGATGGTGACGTGTGGAAGAAAACGCAAGGATCCCCTATCAGAATCACAACCTGAAGGAACCTTGGCTAAGGCCATGAGCGGACAACCATTAGCTTCAACTCGGATGGGAATATAGGAGAACAAGTCAACGTCATTGGCATCGTGTTTAACAATCTGCAACGGTTGAGTTTAACCGCACTTGGTGAGACCAAAACAGCTACCAACAGTCCAACCCTGGCGTAAAAGCATGTACAAACCGTTTTCATAAAGGGCCTTACATTCGCTGAAATAAAGGGGATCACTGGCTGTCAACTTAAAAGAGCGTTCATTGAGACTGTCGCCATGACAATAATGAGCAGTTGTATCAGATATAGAACCCTCTGGAACAAAACAAATCAGAGGAAAAGGGTTGTAGGAGACTGAGTTTTCAGCAGAGAGAGAGTCACTACAAACTTCTCTCTTTTCTAGTTTTTCAAAGGTTTAGGACATCGACAATGACAGGAGGCACAAACTATAGATGGGAGTACCGAGAATGGCGTGATGGTGTTGACACGAGTGAGGCCACTGAAGTAATAAGGACCATCAGATCGGTGATTACGTGTGGTAGGAGGATGACGAGCTACTACATCGGTATCTGGTTTAGGATCAGGAGTGTAATTGCTGAAAGAGTTCCGTGAGCGTTTGCCGAGGATAGAGACCTGCCTTTCTAAAAATTCCAAGGCCACAGGCAAGGTACGTTAGGAGACAGTAGCCCATAACGACTGCACAGGTACTGGTAACTGCCTCATAACTTCCGAACGATATGTGCATCGGGTATTGGGGGTGAAAAAAGTCGGTAAACCTAACTTGCCTTGAGAAAAACTCGGTTAACGTGAGCTTTTTGTCTGATGAGTACTTTAAACTACTCAGACGCACGCGCTCTGAATATTGTCTATGCTCAGACCAAAAAAAATGTCAGGGAGTCCCGTTTGAAATGTTCCAAAGTGCTCCAAATCACCTCTGTCATATATCTCCACTCCGAAGCTGGGCCGTACAAACAATCCTTCGCGATGTCCAAAGACTGAATAGGTGAAGCCCCTACAGCCTTTTTAAACCGATCCAAACGCTGTAGAAACAACACGGGATTCTGTGACTCCGATAAACGAAAATTTGGTTTTTTGGCAGTTGAATTTCGGAAAGATTGCGCAGTTACAGCTAATGCCACAGTTCTCCATTCCGTCCCTGAACTTTAATTTCCCTTTAAGTTATTTGTTACATGATGGTCAGTGTCTACCCAATGACGCCCAGCCGCCATCTTGAATTTTTCATATGTCAATTTTATGTCAACACATAGTCAACATGCTTGTATTTCAGCAAAGGGGGGGGGGCATTAAAGAAAAGCACTGTTATATACCTATCTCTAACTTGTTTGTTTTTGTTTTTCTAGGGTATTCTCTCAATTAGTGTTAGTAGATTCATCAAGGCCCACACACATATCCACTGGAACATACTTTAACTACAAACCCAATACCAATACGGAAATTAGAGTAATCATTGAGTTTTTTCTACTTGGCGTCCATTTTGAGGCGGTATTTACAGCATCAATCGGTTTCTTTAAATACATCCACATGTTATTCAAAACAAAACAAATTGTACAGCACATAATCAATAGAATACAAGTACTCAATCCACAGCTAAATAACATTAAACTCAACTTCATTTTACTGACCTGTGAATATACGAAACACAATTTTTCACTTTTTTTCAAAATTCCACCGTTCTCATTCCAACCAATACGCCAACCGCCAACAGCCAACAACACCTGACATTTTTCATAACAATCCATGCGCGACTCAACATACGTTGTTCGCAAAGTATCTGCATATCAGTAGGATATGGGGCGTTCATAATGTATATGGGCAATATTTGTAATTGATTGATTTTAACTGGGGTGGGTAGTTTTCATCAGTGCGTTTGATAATTGCAATGGGTGGTATTCTTCAACAGCTACGGTCGATTTCCAGGTTATATTCATTAATGGACACTTTAAGCAAACCCAAGATTTTTTTACGTATCCGCATCTAGGTCCGTAAACGAATCAACATACGTTGATCATATAAAAACCCGCTTAAGCAGCGATCGGTTCTACGTATACGAAACGGATTGGTGAAACGTCAAAGTTGTCAAACTTCGCGTTTTGTAACCTATATATTGATTTTTGTTTATATTTTTGGTTTGGTTTGGATGTTTGTGTATTTTTCGTTTATCCGTTTTGAAGAGCTTTTGTTATAATTATTCGATTAGTTGAGATGCGTTCTCAGATACGGATACGATAAAAGGCCCGGAACGATACGTGCAACGGAACAAATCGGAAATTCGCCGATTGATGCGGATACGGATCCGTTTGGAATTTAAGACGTGCCTAAAGTGTCTATTATTAGTAGAATAAGATGAAGGACGAAGGAAAGTGGTCATTGGTAGATATTTCTTTTTTCTTTTATTTTCTTCAAGTGTCTGTGACTCGGTCTGTGACTTCCCGTTCCCGTGGTTTTAGTGCATATTGACGAGAATATTATCATATCAATTCTAAAACTGCAGAATGCATAGATTTTGAACATCGACTATCCCAAGTACCTTCAAAGAAATATACTTTTTTTCGCTAGACTACTGTTACGGCTTTTGGGTAAGCTGTGCTACTGTGCTGCAGCACAGTGTATCATGTCATTCCAGTAGGACCGCTCAAATATAGCGCTTGTTTTCGGAACGCAGCCATAAGTGGCAAGTCAACAAAATCAGAGATACCAACACAACATTGTCCCATCATGGCGGCGCCCATGCCTCAGTGATTTTTGGCAAGGTCGGCCATATGCATTAGCAGTCCAGTTTTTATATAGGTCCGTGGCTATCAAAGAGCAAGTGGTAAAAAATTCAGCCCCACACTGCATCATATTCTGAAAAGTTCATCGGTCCCACGGCATGATGAGGGTGATCCGCGACCCTGTGAGAACTGGGACTACTAAAGAAATACTGGTTGAAAATTAAGCCTCAAACAAATAACAAAAAGAAGCAATTTTTTTATGAGTTTGGAGCGTTCCGCCCTCGGTTCCGCCACATTCTAGGAACTGTGATCAGGGCGAACATTCTCGGATGACATTCAATTAGGCTCCATACACCATTTTTTCAAAAAATTGGCCTGATTTGATCATCACTCAAAAAATGCCACTTGTTCTCCTACTATAGTTCGATTTATCCGACTCACAATTGAGAGGAATCGATTTTTCCCATTTGCGACTCAAGGAATCGATTTTTTTCACCAACAACTTGGAAAAATCGATTCTTCCGCATCACGACTCGGAGAAAACGATTTTTCCGACTTACAACTTGGATGAATCGATTTTTTGACATAGATAAGTCAGAAAAACTGATTTTTCTAAGCTTCAAGTCGGAAAATGAGATTCCCACGCCCTTCCACTCTTCCGTATTTTAACTGATGCTGAAGGGCTATATTTTCCATATGGCTTGGAAAATGTGTGTTACTACATTACGACCAGGTTGCGTACTGCCATACAAATACTGCAGTCAGTGCAATCATGTCTTCAAAAATTCCTCACCGTCTGTGCTCAAAATATGTCCACGTTGATGCACGACATTCTTGGTTGCGCGTTGATGTGTTACCTCATCTCCGTCCGTGGATGCCCCGCTATTAATTTCTATAAAAAAAATCGAGATGCCATTATAGCAAACATACTGAACATTTTCGATCACAGATCACTGTCAAAATGAACCTTGAAATTTGATTTATCAATGTTTGCTCAATTTTTTGTATTTGTGTCTTCAATGTATCACAATGCATCGTACTTCTCAACCTTCTGGAAGCAGATCATCAAGACCATCACCAAGAAATCAACATGAAACTTCCTGCAATATGATATGCTTTAAGCTATTTCTAGCAATTTTCACTATGTTGCTAGGCGTCGTTTTCTTATACTGACGACTATTTTTCTAGTCGACCCGCATATGTCACCGAGAAAATCGTTACCGCTCCACCTACGAAGACCACACTAGTTACGAAATCCAGTTACAAACCCACCACGACCACGACCAAGCCCAAGCCAACTTCTTCCTTGTATACATTTGGGGATTACTCCATTGAACTTTTAAGACCAACGACAGTTTTTCCAGTCGAACCACATATGACACCGAGAACATCGAGACCGCTTCATCTACGAAGACCACACCAGTTACGAAATCCAGTTACAAACCCACCACGACCACGACCAAGCCCAAGCCAACCTTTGTATAAATTTGGGGATTACTCCATTGAACTTCTGATAATAACGACAGTTTTTCCAGTCGAACCACATATGACACCGAGAACATCGAAACCGCTCCTCCTACGAAGAGCACACCAGTTACGGAACCCACCACGCCAAGTGATCATTTCTATGCACCTGGTGTTTACACTTTTGAACTCAATAGTACGGAGACAACAGGTGGAAACAGGTTGTGCCTTGATCACGGTAATATGGTTCATTTTGTGAACCTTGAAAAATGCAATCAAAGAAGCGAACAGGAATTTCTTTACACCAAAGAACATGACATTCGCGCGCAGCAAAACAAGGTCAGATC
This sequence comes from Orchestes rusci, assembly GCA_958502075.1. Lineage (NCBI taxonomy): Eukaryota > Metazoa > Arthropoda > Insecta > Coleoptera > Curculionidae > Orchestes > Orchestes rusci. Next base: position 26,346,030 of record OY293308.1, on the reverse strand, counting down.
ATTTATTTGTTCAATTTCCTGATACTTATGATATTCACTTGAATCGTTTATTTTTGAAACACCCCAAGCGACATATTTGGTGACTTTCAGTTTATTACTGATATTAATATATACACTTGAACGCATCTTTTGGTGCAGAAACAACTCAAGTACGGGCACGCTTTAATACCTCTATTCCCATTACGTTCATACCGTTTAGTGTAGAAACAACCTAAGTGACATCACTTGAGTTGTTTCTGCAGCAAACGTGCATATACATATTATGTCAGATGCTTTGTTTGTTTTCTTTTGAAAAACAGAAACTAAAAAGTACAGCTTTCAATTTCTCGGTACCATCACTTGGTTCATGAAAAGAATGATGTTGTCAAGTAGGGTTTCCAATCCCGGGATCCCGGACATTTTTCCATGCCGAAATCCCGAAAGAAATCCCGAAATCCCGAAAATAATCCCGATTTTATCCCGAAAATTCCAAATCTTTATTTTAACAAAAATTATTAGTGAGAAGTCAGGTATATGACCTATGCACGCAATATTTCGTGACTTTCAACAGAGTGCGTACGTGCAGTTTGCTCTTCGCCCCGGTAAAACGGATCGGGGACTCCCCGGATTTCCCCGAGCTGGGCCCCGATCGATAATTGTATTCTGATTCTGCGTGTCTTGTCTGTTGTCAAAGTTTGTGGAGCGCTATATAATAAACATTCAAGCTAAAGTCTTAAATCTAATGTGAAAATGAAAATTTGAAGCATTGAAGCTTATGTGAGTTGTGAGTTACTTAGTGTTAAAATAGGGTATGATATATTTTCTCTTTTTTGTAGTATTTCTGCTGTTTGCTGGTAATCCTGATCGCAGGAATACTGGAATACACGTTACAAAAATGGCTGATGATGAATATGTCACTCACCCTACGAAAAATGACGAAAAGTCTTCTATGTGGCAACATTTTCTAATTTCAAAAAATAAACAACCTAACAGCGAAATGTAAATACTGCAAAAAAATAATTGGTATCAAGGGAGGTTCTACCAAGGGCATGCATGTTCATCATAAATCAAAACATTCATCCCAAAAAGAACAGAATGTATCACGTTCACAACAATCAGCTGTAGAAACAAATTCAAGTTCCAGTACTGTGGCCAGAATTCCTCGAAGGACTGAAACAGACGATGAGATGTGCACTTCATCTAAGTGACAGAAGAAGATTGATGACTATTTCATTTCTCCTCCCGATAATGATTCTATGGATGCTGTATTAGCTCGAATGGCCTCACTCGATGGTTTATCATTCAGGGTCTTTATTACCTCGGTGGACCTCAGATTAGGCCTTGAAGCTAGAGGATTTACGGATATTCCTCAATCTGTAACAACGATCCGAAACCGAATATTGGCATACCACAAAAAAATTTTGAATTATTATGTATTCCAATTTCAGACGATAAAAAGAACGGTCAATGTTTCAGGTTGACATTAGACGAGTGGACATCTTCGTCGAACAAGAGATATTTGAATGTGAATGTACACACTTTTGATGGAAAGTCTAAATTTTGGAATCTAGGTTTAGCTCAAATAAAGGGCTCTTTACCTGCCGAGAGCTGTGTCGACCTACTTAGAAAAAAACTTGAAGAGTTTATTATTTCCTTAGATAATGATGTAGTGTGCGTCACCAATGATGGTGCAAGTGTAATGAAGAAATTTTGGAAGCTCATAAAACCTCAACAACAATTATGTTTTGCACACGCCATTCATTTAGCAGTATTAGATGTCTTGTATTCTAAAGATTCAACAAGAACAAGTGACGAAGAAAAGAAACAAAATGAAGACGATGAGGACGATGATGATTGTGACGAGTATTATGATGAATATGGATCAAATGAAGAGGATTATTTGAAATTGACAATGGGAAACGATAAACAAAACATGGCAGACCTCACAAACAACTATGACTTGATGGCATTAGTCGAAAAAATCCGAAAAGTGGTGAAGATTTTTGGGCGTTCTCCTGTGAAAAACTCACTCTTACAAAATTATGTCAAAGACAAACATGGCAAAGAACTTTCGTTGATTTTAGATTGTCCAACAAGGTGGAACAGCTTAGTAGATATGTTAGAAAGATTTGTTCGACTTTAAGATTGCATCAGAAAAGCTTTGATTGATTTGTAGAGCCCAATAATAGTCACAAGTACAGATTTTGAAGTCGCACAGAACATTGTCCGTTGCTTGGAACCAGTTAAACTAACTGTAGAAGGTATATGCCGTCAAGATGCTAATATTGCTACTGCAGATGCTAGTTTTAAATTTCTGTTTCGGGAGTTAGGTGATCTAAAAACAGAATTTAGCATTGACCTGGAAGAGTCTTCAAGAAAGCGAATCTCAGAACGCAGAACCATAATGTCTGGAGTCATGGACTATCTTCAAAATCCCAACAAGAAAGACAGCGAGGATACTTTTTTTAATTTGCCCCCGACCAACAAAATTACTACTTTTGTTAAAACAATCTTGGAAAACTTATCAAGAACCAGCCTCTGCAGCAAAGACGGGAGCCAAGATGAACCAATCACAATAAATCTTGACAACGACTCTGACTCTGAAGATGAGTTGCCACTCAGCCGACTGAAACCAGATGAAAAATTTGAGCCTCAAAAACAAACTTGATAAGGCCATAATAAATGCGATGAATCCAGTACCGATACAACAACCATTCAAGGGAAAATCTGATGATGTTTTGAAGGTGTTGAAAACGGAAATGGCCCTATTTGAAAATGGTGGATTTTGTGGTCTACATTTGCAGCAGTGCTACGAACTCTTGCTTACAATTCAACCCACCAGTGTAGAATCAGAACGAGTTTTTTCTTCTGCGTCATCCCTCGCTACACGAATAAGATCCCGGTTAGCGGATTCCACCTTAGATTCACTGGTGATGATAAGAAGCAATTTCGGTTCAAAGTAATCTGAATTCTAATTTTAGTTTGTTTATTTTCTTTGTCAAATTTGTGTTTATCATAAAAATATTTTTAAGTTACGTATTATACAATGTTATGTTTTGTATTATATTGATTACGATACAATACACATTATATTTCAGTAAATATAAGTTCTTTCACTAAAATAGTTAAAAAATATCAATTATTTCAACCCCACAAATGATTTTTCATTTTTTTTCGGGATTTCGAGATTTATCCCGGGATCCCGGGATGGTAATAAAAAATCCCGAAATCCCGAAATTCAATCCCGATCCCGAAATTTGGAAACCCTATTGTCAAGGCCTCCGAATATATAGACGGATTTACCTGGCATGAATTTAGTGATTTTTGACAATCAAAAACATGCAAGGAAATAATAAAACTGCCAACTGATATGGCATACAAAGGTCCACTACCAAGAGGCAAGTGGAGCAGTTAAAATGGACAATTTAGCTACTTCAAAAACATTTTAAATACCTATGCTCGTGAGCCAGAGAAAGTTAAAAAATAAAAATATCACAAGAAATATACCCAATTGAGTTAAGCAATTAGTTTTGCAAACTTTTGTATCAATAAAGTGAATTTATTAAAAATGTAAATTTGTCTTTATTGCAGAAACACCCCAAGTGCAATTTTTCAAAATCATTTTTAAGGCACAAATATAATTTTATTTTTCATTCCTTTCTCTTTAATACTAAATAAACGCACGCAAACTTCATCAGCATGTTGTGTCAAGATGAGATAATTTTTTCACCTCCTGAAAACTCCTGAAAATGTCGCTTGGGGTTTTTCAAAAATAAACGATTCACTTATATGAAGTGAAAGTTTACACCATTCGACTACAATATACAGGGTGCATAGGGATCTCGTTTTTTATCAGAGATACAGGGTCGGTTAAATGGATGCAAAGTTTCGCATTTTTATGCTCAAGAAAATGCCATTCAGAAATTTGAAAAATTCCGACTTCTTCCGAAGATATTCGAAAAAAACCGAATCATTTCCTGCGTTTGTTTGAGAAGACATTTTAAAATAAATTACACTTTGTCACTGCCACTTTTTCTCCTCTACAGGATGGTGGTATAAAATTGAAAATTCGACGTTTCGTCTTCGAGCTGCCATCATCAATTTTATTTTTTTTAATACGAACCTGGATTTTTTATTTTATTTTGAGTTATTTTTTGACGTCCTTGAGGCATTGTGGTGATTTTCTAGGCGGTATTGGGTGATTGGCTGAGGGCGTGGAGTGATGGGTTGCCTTAGCAACTTCAATATTTTCAATTATCATTCACCTATTATTGTTGTTTCCAATATTTTTCCAAAATGGCTATATTTTTGAACACTTTTGCAGGACTTGATTCAGTTTTTTATATGTATTTTTTTTATTTTCCATGTCATTTGTGAGTTTAACTTAATTTCATTAAATGTATGGTTATAAGATGTTATATCGATTATGGTTCAGTCAATAGGTTTTGTTCAGTTGTGCAGGTTTTCTCACAAAAATAACGTGTCAAATAAAAAAGGATTTATGAACCAAACCATTTGCTAGGGAGACAAGGGTGGCCTAACTGATTTTCTCTGGTATCATTTTTTAGATGAGTATTTTTTTCAACGGTTGCGATAACTCAATGCATTAAGTCAAAAGATAACTAGAAATAAAATGAAAATTCAGGTCCGTATTTGAAAAAATAAACTTGATGATGTCCGCTCTAAGAAGAAACGTCAGATTTTTAAGAAAAAGTGGCAATGAGAAAGTGCAATTCATTTTAAAATATCTTTTGAAATAAACTCAGGAAATAATAATAACGTTTTTGAGAAATTTAGATATTTTTAGAATATCTTCGGAAGTAGTGGGAGATTTCAATTGCCAAAAAGGCATTTTGTTGAGCATAAAAATTATCAACTTTGCATCCATTAAATCGACCCCGAATCTCTTATAATAACTGAGATCCCCATGCATGCACTCGAATGTGTGGCACCCTGTATACGGTATAATTTAGTCGAACTTGCTCACAGTCTTTAACTACAGAGTCTCCCAAAAAAAAATGGTACATAACGTCGTTGTAAGATGCAAATTGCCCAAGTCCATTTTTGATCGAAACAAAAGGTATTGGCATAGTATAATAAATAACAAGTAGCGACAGCTCCATATAACTAAAGGTGGTCAAATTTCGTCTGTCTCAATGACAGAAATTCGCCTCATTTATACACTGCTAATCTTATGAAATGTAAAATAAAACCATACTGTAGCCGATTCCATGACTTCAATGATACTGATACACAGGTGAATTATCTATACAATACGATTACCCACTCTGCAGTATGTCTAAAGATTAATGCGAAGTTTCAAAGTCTTGATTTAGAAAACAGTTTCACATTACAAAATGTTAGCAGGGTATAAATGAGGCGAATTTCTGTCATTGGGACAGAACAAAATTTGACCCCAGATATATGGAGCTGTCGCTACTTGTTGTTTATTATACTATGGTATTGGTGCCATTTAGTTATTGACGTACTAACCCATAATCTGACAATTGTCCAAATACAAATCTGACGCATACGCGCCATAATTCCGTAAAACGAATTTCACCCAAGTCCATAGTGTTCAAAATAAATACGCTTTTTGCCGAAGTCCCATATTATTTGTCATGAAACCTGACTTGTAAACAAAAAGTGGTTATAAAAATAGAATGTTAATAATTGTCCAGTAGTTACAGTATAGATATATCATTAATAATTAAATAACTTTCGTAATTTAATAAGTTTTCAAGCTGTCGTGGAGTTTAGCAAATTTCTACTTCAAGTGTGTAATGAGTTTTTTAGCTCTACTGTAAAACTTACAATTTGTTAGCTAGGCAATTTGCATCTTAGATCGACGATAAGATAAGATCAGGTAATATTGCGATATACTCTTGAAGTTAATGGATGGCTAAAGATATAATTGAAAAATCGAAAATTACATTTGTGCATTTATAAAAGTATTACAGCGACTAAAAACATACGACGAATTCACGGCTATCTATGACTCATTTGACAATATATAGTGTTGTCAACCTAAACGAACTGAATTTACTAATACAATTTACGTGTGATGACATTGATACGAATTTCTACATATTCATCACTCCCCATCAATTTAAATGTATCCGCAAACTAGATTATTTTTGTAAGTCAAATACTTTCCAATTGACCATTTCCTTTCACAATAATTAACTTATGTCCTCTTGAGGTTAGTTTTGAGGCAGATAGTGAGTTGTGCTTTATTTTGGGGCACAATCGGTGCTTTGATTGAAAGTTTGGTACCTTGACATTCTGCTTTTGGAGTTCCTATTGTATTGGATTTCATAACATCTCCACTGGCTATTGATACATAGTTTGGTAGCACATGTCATACATTTTCGCTTTTAAGCTTTTCTGTACAAAGTGGTTTTTGCCTCCTGAACCCAATACAGAACATACTTTGCCCTCGATTTCATTATAGTAGTTTGCCGCATAGATTAGTACTTCTCCTTCAGCTGTGATTGCCTGTTGCCTACTTGACCCCTGAAGTTGCCTATGAAAACTCTGTTATTTCCTCTGCCTCTACAATGTTCCTTTCCTCCCGGACACGGTGGTCCAGCGTGTAACACGCTGGTCTTGAGAGACTGTACTTCTCATTGACGTGGGTTCGATCCCCACGGTGAGCAGAAATTATTTTCTGTTCTGTATTTAGACTGTATCATTATTGATTACTGACAGTCAAAAAGTTATAATTAGCCTAAATTATTGGAACCTGCATTTTCAGTACAGCGACGTCTCCATTCCAGATTCCTTCTATTTCACTCCAATTGATGCTGGCGAGATCTTTGAGGTTCTGCATGATATAAAAAACAAAAAAATCAAGTGGAGATGATGTTATATCGGTGGAGATCCTACTCTCATTACCGGATGCTGCCTTTTCTGTTTTGACAAAGGCTTTTGATCATTTATGGTCCACTGGCACCTTTCCGTTATGTCTAAAGATGGCTTTGGTGGTCCCTCAACCTCTTTTCTCTTGGAGGCCCTTCTTGAAGGTGTGCAATGAGCCCGCTGTGTGGCCTCACTGCTATGGTACTACCACCCTCACCCCCATATCTATCTATCAATGTCGGACACTGTGCTTGAAAATGTTGTGGAGTGCCACACACAAAACATGTTCTGGAAACTACATTTACGACCAATAATTCATTCTTCTTCATATTTCTTATCGCTCTTTGATTGCATTTTTATTCTCTCATCTGAAAGTCTCACCTTCACACAATCAAACTTGACATCTGAGACCGTCTCCAGAGCTGCTGTGTTATACTGCGCTGGCAAGGATAATAATACCTGACACAATTTATTACTCTCACTCCGGTCTGCTCCGTGATCCTTGAGTTCTCTAAGAATTGTATCAAACCTCAAAAAATGATCTTCAAGTTTTTCATTCATTAAAGTCTTCAGATTCAACAGTCTTCTCCAACAGGACGATGTTGTGAAGGAGCTTGAGCGTACAAAGACATTTTTCAAAGCGTCCATCTGTGCTTTTTGCAGTTGTGCAATCTTTGAATATATCCAAATGCTTATCCGACACACCTTGAATTTCTTCTCCATTTTTTTTTTCATCATTACAAGCGTCCTCACCGGGTTCATCTCCTTGTATGGCCTCTTGGCAGTTTTCCCTTCTCAGCAGAGTCACTATTCTAGAGTTTCAATTATTAAAACTGCTTGCTTCTGATCTTGGTACTGTATTGTTATTGATTCCAGTCATGGTCATGGTGTTGAGTCAACACAACAATTCAAATTCAAGAATCACACTGCACAACATCACTGCTCAAAATCACAATCTTTTTTCAGCTAATTCTTCAATCTTTCGCTCTCTGGGCCCATAACCTTTTGGAGTTATTGGATGAATAATCTTAATTGAAGCTATTTTAGCAAAAGGCATGATTGAAGAATTGAAAATTTCATTTGTGCATTCACAAAAATATTAAACCCGGCCCCCACAGACGCTCGAGCATGTTGGGCGATCACAAGTTTGAAGTAGGATCAACCTATACATGCTTGAACGTGTGTGGGTTGTACTTATAGCGTAAATCTAAAATCTACATTAGACATCTGTGGTTACATTGACGTAATCATTCTACCACTTAATATTAGTGAAAAAAGTATTTTATTCCGCGTTAAGATAATTAAACTATACAAATTCAAAAGTTTGAAAAGCGATTTCTCAAAATGGCCTTCTGGCCAGATAGAACTTTCTTATTCTAACGTCACGATTTGCACTTACAATTTGTTGCCTATATTCAAGATAAGATTTGAACCAGATCGAAGAAACACCACGGATCCTATAAAACTCTAGCTTTTTCAACAAAATGTAATGACACACACAGTCAAATGCTTTTGCATAGTCACAGAAGACTGAAACGGTGGGGCGTTCGTGTGTTTGGTGAAAATCCGAATTGATCCGGAGATAATAATATGTCATGTTGGACGAGAAATGGCATGAGACGATTTTTTAGTAACCTATCAATGATTTTTGACAGCACAGGTAGCAGAGCAATTGGACGATAATTACTTGAGTTTGATTTTTCACCTCCTTTATGGAGAGGAATAATAATTGCTGTTTTGAGGCATTCCGGAAAAACTCTTATGAAAGATTCATTTATTAAGTTTGTTAGGGCATCTAATGCGGGGGTTGGGAGGTTCTGGAATATTTTAATTGATAGATTATCGGTGCTACAAGGAGATTTACTTTTTATGCTGTTTATTACCACTTGTAGTAGGTAGTTCAAGGTTGGTTACTGGATGTAGGAAAAAGCTATATCAGAAACTTTTTTGAGCGTGAAACAAACGACCCCCTCGGTCAAGACCTGTTTAGATTCTGGAAGTAACTTTCATGTTGATAAAGTACTCGTTCAAGTCGTTGGGTTCTGGCATACTTTGATTCACGGAATTTACTTTGCCTCTTGGATCGTTAATAATGTACCAGGTTTCTTTGGAGACATTTTTAGCCCTTGATAAACGGTTTTGATAATAAAGTTTCTTTGCTGACTGTAGTGTACCGATTTATGCCTTGATAAATAAAACACATTTCTACATTCACAAGAGATCCTGCTACCGCATGTCCGTGCGTTCGACTGACTACTCTCGGTTGGCGTTGTGCAATATCAGTTGCCCACATTCTTTATTCAACATATAACAACATTACATACATTACATCTCTTCCTTTTTTTCTAAACAGTGAATAGGTAACTACAAAGATAATTTTTAAATATGGACCTTTTACAACTAATTAACCAATTAACACAATTATATAATATAATAATAATTTTAATTACTATCCTATGCTATTTGTGGGCTATAACAATAATTTGGTAGTTATCTAGAATTCGTAGGCCTGCAAAATAAAAATATAATTTAATAACATAATTTGATGAGTTTATATTTACGATGAGAATTTGTTTTGACATGAGATGGTTTTGATTAGCCTAGTTTACATCGATAACTCGTTTAGTTCGGTCCGATAGGACCAAGCTGGTGGGATAGTACGGTAGGACCAATGCTTGCTTCCTGCCCGTTTACACCGTCTTGCAACGCGTGAACTAAATGTGTACGCCCGCAATTCGTCAAATGTCAAAAACAAGTCGAAATTATTCATCAACACAATTCGTAACCAAAAAAACATGAGTAAGTACGCTCAGATTGCCTTAGAAACTCAGAACCAACACAATTCACAATAATAACAATCAACATAACCTCATAATTTTGATCCAGATCGAACCAAATTTAGTTCGGTACACTTGCTGACGAGTACCGAATCAAGAGCGGACCAGCTTAGTCCGCGACTGTTTACACCATTCGAAACAAATATTTGGTTCGGATATAGTCCGAATTTGGTACTTGGTCCGCGGACCAAGTTGTCGGTTTAAACTAGACTATTAACTCACAACTCTCTGTCTGTGGCACTGCTTCATCTTCCCTAGTGCCGTCAGTAACTTTCCACTGCCCTTCGACCTTTTTAAGGTGTAGAACATTCCTACGATATTCCTGCCCCGATTCGTTTTCTTTAATCACCACATCACCTCCTTTTTTGCTAACAACTGTGTGTGGAGCAGCATTGAACTCTGGTGTGATTTTGTTGGTCTTGATAAGGTTTTTCTGGTATACCTTGTCTCCTACACTAATCTCATTGTCGTCGTCTGCCTTTCGTTCACGATCTGCATATTCTCTTCTTTTTTTCTTTTGAATTTGGTCTCGTTCCTTTGTTTCCTCGTCCATCTCCATAGCTTCTGAATATCTAGCACTTGGAAGTTTATCTCTGAATTGTCTTCTGAAGAAAAGCTCACATGGAGTTTTACCGGTCACAGAATGCGGTATACTGTTGTACATTATTTGGTTATCAAGCAGGTCCTGTTGCCAATCAGTTTTTTGTGATTTACTGATCTTTAGTCTCTTTAAAATTGCCCTATTTTGACGTTCGACCTCGCCGTTCATCTGTGGCCAATATGGTATGGTATGGTGGATACAAATGCCATTTTCCTTGCAGAAGTTCTTAATTTTTTCGCTGACAAATTGTTTTCCGTTGTCAGCGGTTATGGAAACAGGAAATCCGAGTCTAGAAAGATTTCCTTCAGGAGACTTATCGTATTTGACGAAGTTATACTCTTGATGATTTTGATCTCTTTGTACCTACTGAAGTAATCAATAATCACAAAGAGGTGATGTCCACTAGGTAAAGGTCCCATAAAGTCGACAGCTACATCTAGCCATGGTCCATTCGGCATTTCTCTTCGTTTCATGGGGTGAGGTGCAGATGGGGAAGATACCAAAGTGCAGCCTTTACATGCTTTAATTCTCCTTTCTGCATGATCATCCATTTTTGGCCACCAAACCTTGGTTCTGAGCCTGCACTTCATTGCCACGATGCCAGGGTGACCTTCATGAGCAGCATCTAATATTTGTTGTCTCAATTTCAGAGGGATTACAATTCTACTTCCCCTTAGTAAAATTCCATCGCTAAAACAGAACTCCTCTTGAAAAATTCGACAGTATTTGACAGGGTCCTGCCAATTATTGTTCTGCATGCCTTCTTTTAATTTTATTATGTCATCGTCATTTTTTGATGCCTCCCGAATTTCTTGCATACTCACGGCCACTGGTCGTGCATATTCTATGATTTGACAAACATAATCATGGTCTTTGAACATTGGTCTTTCATTTGAAATTTGGCACATCCGTGATAGTGGGTCAGCTATATTTAATTTTCCAGGCTGATAAACAATTTTGTATGTGAAGGATTGTAACCTCAAAACCCACCGTTCTATGCGAGCACATGGACGCGATCTTGGCCCAAAAATGGTTCCTTACGGCTTATGATCAGTAACGAGTTCAAATTCTTTGCCGTACAAGTAAATATGGAAATGTTCAACTGCCCACACAAGTGCAAGAGCTTCTTTCTCTGTCTGACAGTAACGTTTTTCCACATCCGTTAAACTTTTATTTCCAAAAGCAATTATTCTTGGCCCTCTTCCATCAAATTGAATAAGCACGGCTCCTAATCCTACCGGACTCGCGTCGGCTATTACCTGAGTTCTGTCTCCCGGATCATAAAATCCCAATGTACCTATTTTTGATAAGGCTTCCTTTAGCTTCCTAAACCCTTCACTTTGCTCATTTCCCCAATACTTTTCGATGTTAGCATGTTTTGTCAATTTCAGTCTAAGTAACTGTCTTAGAGGCCATTTTCTGATAACATGTGGCCTAAAAATTTGATTTCTGTTGCTTTAAAAATACATTTTTCTTGATTAAGTAAAACGTCATTTTCTTTCAATGTTTGTAGTGTAACTTGTAGTCTTTTGTCATGCTCTTCTTCCGTTTTCCCGAATATAAGTATATCGTCGATAAAGTTTAAGGTACCGCTCATGGGAGCAAGATTTTTTCCATGCTTTTTTGGAAAATTTCGGGAGCTGTATTTATTCCAAACAGAAGCCTTTTGTACCTATAAAGCCCTTTGCTAGTAATAAATGTTGTGATGTATCGTGACTTGAGAGAAATCTCTATCTGATGAAAAGCGTTTTTTATATCTAGCATGGAGAAATATTTTGCTTTACGTAATTGTGGTAAAAGCGAGCTCATCGTGGGTAGGGGGTGATTTTCTCTGAGAATGGCAATATTAGCCCGTCTCATGTCAATACAGATTCTCACGTCTCCATTTTCCTTAAGTACAGGTACCATGGGCGATACCCATTCCGATGGGCCCTTTGCTTCTTCAATTATATCTAGAGCAAGCAGTTCATCTAGTTTTTTATTAATTTTTTCTTCCAACGGAATGGGTATCCTCCTGTAAGGTTGACTTACTGGGGTAACGCTTTTATCTATAGGGATATTTACAATCACATCTTTTATTTTAGGAAATGGAGACACGGTTATATTATTTACATTCAATCCTATTTTGAGAACCTTCAATGCTATGGCAGTATCCTTTCCCAATAAATTCTTTTTCCCATTCCTTACGACATGACAAGTTGCTGGCATTTGATTTTCTGTTATATTAATTATACTGTCAAAACACCCTAAAATTGTTAAAGGATTTCTAGACCCGTATGCAAAAAGAATTTTACTGGGATTTTTTATTTGATTAAATACTTTAACGTGACATTTCTTTAAATATTCCCATGTTTTATCAGAAATAATGTTGCATTTGCTTCTCGAATCAATCAGCATTGTTATATTTACTCCCCCTACCTGGCAGGCAATTTTATCATCATTGTTGTCCAGGTGAAAAACATGTTCCTCCTCAGTTTCGACACAATCGATGCGGCCTTTAGTAGTTGGCTCTGATTTCTTGAACCTCTTGTTTGGTTGGCTTCTACTTTTATCCATGGACTGGAAGTTTCGTTTACTCAAGCAGCATCGTGCATAATGACCCATACGGTTGCAAGCTCGGCAAGTTACGTTTTTAGCCGGGCATTGGTTTTGTTGGGTGTTACCATGTAGCCCACAACGAGAACATTTTCTTGACGGGTGCCTTAAACATTTTATGTTATCTATTTTTCCTATAATTCTAATAATATCATACCATTTATTATTTTTAGTCACGATGCTGTTAATCCCACTAGATGATGTGGAAGGTTTTTCATTAAACTCTGCCAGTTGCCTTTCGATCATTTCCAAGGAGTTAGCTTCTGCAATAATCGTGTTGAGATTAACTCCGTCCCCCATGGCCAATATCTTCTTCCTCAACTCTATAGATGAACCTTTTTCCGCAATTTGATCAATCAGTTGGGCGTCTAAATCCGACTATTCGCATTTTGCTGCTTGATGACGTAGTCTCACCAAGAACTTCTCAAATTTCTCCCCATTTCCTTGTTTGAGGAGTCTGAATAGATGTCTTTCGTACACCTTGAATAATTTTTCATTTAGCTTGTTAATTTTCTTATTTCTATCACCGTACTCATTAACATTTATTTTAATTAACTGTTATCACCTTGCTTTGTTTCGGTGCAAAGTATTCGTCCAACTTGTTGATTGCTACCTCATAACTGTCCTCCCCCTCCTGCACATCTGCACCCGGTAGAGTTTAAAAAATTTCTTGAAGGCCAATTCCTCCAAAATGCAGTAGTACCGCCTTTTTCTTGAGAGGATTTTCTATGTTTGTGGCATCTAGATAAATTTGTAGAGCCCTTTTCCACTTTTGCCAGCGGAGCCCCACCGAACCGGCATCTCCCTCGCAATCAAAATTGTCCAAGGAGGGGATACTAAGGCTTGACATTTCCTAAAATATATTTTCTTTCATTTCCTGCGAATGATATAAACGCTTCTTATCTAACTAATTAAATTAAACAGTATTTTTAACCTAGTTTTCAATTTTCAATTTTTTTTCCATGACCAAACAATCATAGAGTTCAAATTTACCTATACTGTTATAATTTCATCACACGATATCATTTTCTGGAAATCTAATTTAGGCATAATCTGCAATAAATTAACCATCTCGATACGCCAACACCGTTTTTAAAAAGACAATTTTTATTTTAAATGTATATTGACGACAAAGCTACATGTGGTTGATGCGAGAATGATACAATAGTGCTGAATGAAAATGGAATGCAAATAGTTTTATGTGAGGTGATTAAGCCGAATCAGCGTTTGCTGAACGAAGCGCTTTCCATAAGGACCCATGATATAACTCCTCCACCCCTACAGTGAACTTCACCCTCTAGGGAAGTTGAATGGGCTGGTTGGTTGAAGAGGCATTCTTCACAGATGACAGTAGCTGTACTGCGCAGGGACTATTTTGGGAAGTTTCCTTGATATCTATGTGGTCACAAAGGAAATTTTGTTGTGACATTTCCTGACAGGCCGCATTCAGATATGCGTAGTGCAATTTATTTTTCAAGAGAAACCTTTTGAATGGTAAAACGGCCTTAAATCGACTCATTGATAAAATTGGTACTGAGTACAGGTGAAATAACTCGAAATTCTCATTTACTGTGATTGGAACATGCAGGAGATATGTAACTTTATTATCTACAATAAAACACTCTACCTCAATTACTTTTTCGAAAAGATGGACGTTTTCCAAAACAGTTTTCAAAGGCAATTGATTTTCTCCAATTTGTTTTTCCAAAAGTTTTAATTCAATAAGAAGGTCTTCAGTATTGATTATGCTTGGATGCATTGTTTGCAATTTAGCGAAAGTTATTGAGTTTTCGATATCTTGCAACAAGGAGTCGATGAACTCGTACATATTGATGAATTCGATCAGTGTGGTTTTAATGAGTATCGAATTTTCTCGGCGAGTTGCTCCTTGAACTATCCAGCTAATTTGATTGATTTTAGACTCTAATAATTTTTCGTTTCTGTCAACTTGTTGCATTGTTTGGTTGAATTTTGAAAGAACATTCAATGAAAGTGAAATTTGGTTCGAAATGCTTTCCTTTAATTTATTTTGGTTGACTTGGAGGGAATTGATGATTTGGTCGTAACGTTCTCCGTCACTAGCATCTAAATTCCCAGAAATGGCTTTAAATGCAGATCCTAAAATATTTATCAAACCCCTTTTGAGCCTTTCGGGATGTGGAATGAGTTCTTTGATTTTGTTTTCAACTCGAGTTTTTAGCAATTCTAAGATTGTAAAATAATTTGCTGTGTCTGCGTTATATTCGGTGTGATTTCTAATAGTGTCCGATATGTTGGAAGATTTTAGATGTAATTTATTGATTTCCAAAATAATCGGGTTTAGGTCGTAATAGTGAATTAATGTATGATGATAATTTGTGACTTTTGCATTCCCTAACTTTACTGGTAATAACCCAGGGTTGTCATCCAATCTTCTCACAGAAATCGTATCCTGTGAAATTCCGTGTACGGCATCAAGTACCGCGCTGGCGATGACCAGCCTGAAATATAATTCCCAGTGGTAATGAGATGAAATGATGTATCGTTCTTATGTCTAACAATTATGCGAATATGATATGTTATGTCCCAATGTGTAACTATGAGCTAGTAAAATATGATAGTCGCATGAATCCCTAACATCATGACTAATCAAAACTGTACGTGTTTCTAAGAGGACGTTTTATATTTTCCATGTGAACTTTTCCATGGGAATTAGTGGTTACCGTTTTACGAATTTCGTTTACGTCAACAATCTTTTCTGGTTTGGAGAATTTGTCGGCTAATTTGTGCCGAGAGAAGTTTTTCAGGAAAACATCTTGACCCTTCTCGAAAAGATTGGGTTGGTCACGTTTCTCGTTAATTTTGCTAATAAGTTTTTCCTTATTTTGCAAAATGTCTTGATTTATTTTAGCGTAGAGAATTTTGGATTTATCTTTATGTTCCGAAATGTAATTTGAAAGAAGAATTCGATCTAATTCTATGTCGAATGGATCATCAGATGAAATATGTCCATTGATTATATCGATAGGTTTTAATTTTGTAACCGAATGTATGGAGTGGTTGTACGCTAAAACTGAATAAGTCATTTTTTGTGAAATCGTGGATTTATGAAATCCTTGAGAATTTAAAAGTCTGAGATGTTCTGCTATGGTGGAATGGAATCTTTCAATATTACCATTGGATCGAGGATGATGAGGTGAAATAAAGTGAATTTTGATTTTATGTAACTGTAATAACTCGGTTACAACACTGTTTTTAAATTCGGTTCCGTTGTCAATGATGATTTGTTTGGGAATACCGTGATGGGAGAAAAATGAGATCAGGTTGTCAGCAATTTTGGTAGCAGCCAGTGATGTTAAAGGATATGCTTGAGCATACTTAGAAAAGCTGTCTAGCACTGTTAAAAATTTATTTTTTTCAGCAGTGTATGTGTCTAAATGCAAAATTTCGAAAGGTCTATTGGCCGTAGGTGTGATATTCATTTCGATTTTTATTGGATGTCGTTCGTATTTAGTCCTGATGCATGTTTCGCATTGATTGATGTACGTTTGGATCGAATTTTTCCAATTGGGCCAATAATATCTTGATTTAATTTTTTCCTCGGTTTCTTCTATTCCGCGATGATTGCTTTTTCCTTCGTGGTAGTTTTTGATTACATTTTCAATTTCATCTTTTCGAGTGACGTCAATCAATTTTTTCAAACACCTTTTCAGATTAATTGAAGGCCATCTGAAGTGTTTTCTCACTGTTTCACAGAATGGTTCGTAGAGGTCCTGATCTTCGAAGTAGATGTGGTAGATTTTTCCTGGGACGACGATTTCTTTTATCAAATTTAGAACATCTTGTTCAAAATTGTTTTCGCTGACTTGACAAATAAACCGTCGTTTTTTCTCAAACAAAATTTTTATTCTTCGATTTGCCGGTGAGTGATGAACTTTCGAAACGAATATTTGATTTGCACCGAAATTCATATCCAAGATGGGGATTCCAACGATGGGATCTTGTTCGATGGAGTGTACGGTGTTATTGTCGGTGTTGTCTTCTTCTACTTCTCCTTCTTCTTCTTCTCCGATGTCTGGTGGGTCTTTGTCCAATTCAACGATCATTGACGCTTGGTCTACACCTTTTCCACATGTAATTGCGAATATGCCAAGTTATATTGGGAATAAATCAATTGGTTTTGGGAATAATCAAGTGATATTGCGAATTTATCAAATTAAATTTAGACTAGTCAATTGATTTTGCGAATTTATGAAACGTTATTGAGAATAGACAATTTATATCGCGAATATATCATATGTAAATGAAAATAGTCAAATGGAATTGGGAATATAGCAAATTAAGTTGCGAATTAGTCAGATGTAGTTAAGATTTAAACAAGTATACTTATTCCATAGATAAAATACTTGATATTCAAAATTTTAAAAGATTATTATTGTTTTTGTATGTGTGTCGGTTTTCACTGAACTATGTAGTTTTTATGTAAATTCCCACGTTTTGGCATGTAGCCGTAAAAAAAGCAATTTTCAACAGCAAATTTGAGATACAAGAAGGTATAGGACAAATGGCAAAATTCACATTTTTTTTCTGTATTTTTTCTTGTATAAAAATATATTCATAGTGATGAAAAAAGAACGGTTTATTGTATTGACATGATGAAGAAAAATCAACGACCTATTATTGGTATATTCTCTTCTGCCACTGCGGTAACCTGGTGGACTGTTGAATGTTGCGACGCACTTACGCATCTACAAAATGGAGATAACTTTGAATAATGGAGCTTCCATTGAAAACATAATAAAAATAACCTGAGAAGCACGATTCTTCATAGTTAATTAAACAGATTTTCTCGTTTTTGCACCATAAATCCAGGAGCATCAAGTTTGAGACACCCCTCACATATGTAGAAAAGACATTATGGGAATCACATAATGACTACATTACATAAATGCTCAATTACATTTGATACAGTCGCAATTACATTTGACTATTCTCAATTTCATATGATTTATTCGCAATTTTATTCAACTTTACCCAATTACATTTGATATATTCCCAATTCATTTTTAATCTTCCCAATTATATTTGATATATTCGCAATGTAAATTCGCCATTCTCAAATACATTTGATTTATTCCCAATGTAATTTTACTATTCTCAAAATCAAGTGATATATTCGCAATTACTCGTGGAAAAGGTGTAGATTGTCGTTTGAGTCTGGTGCTGGTTCTGATGGTGGATTTTCCTGTTCTAGTTCTTTATTGAAATTGTCGATATAGTCTTTTAGTGCTTGGCCTTCTTTAGTATGTATTTCGACTCTAGATAAAGCATCCGCATTCGTGTTTGCTTTACCTTTTTTGTACGAGATGCTATAGTCGTATTCTTCCAACTTGATGCGCCAACGCATTAATTTGGAACTCGGGTCTTTCAGTGAGAACAGCCATTGAAGAGGTTTGTGGTCGCTAATAATTTTAAATTTTCGGCCGTATAGATATGGTCGAAAGTATTTTGTTGCCCAGACGATACACAAACACTCCTTCTCTATAGTGGAGTAGTTCTGCTCCGAGTCGTTGAGTGTACGTGAAGCGTATGATACAGGAAGATCTTTGCCAGGTGGTCCTTGGCTTAGAATGGCTCCTAGTGCAACGTTACTTGCGTCGGTTGTCAGGTTAAATTCCTTGGAGAAATCGGGATATTGCAGGATTGGTTCGTTGGTCAGTAAATTTTTGCAGGTCGAAAAACATTCAATAAATTCGTTGGTGTGTTCAATTTTTGCACCCTTTTTGAGACATTTGGTCAGTGGTTTGGTTAATTTTGCAAAGTTGTGTATAAATCATCTGTAGTATCCCAATAGGCCTAAAAATCCTTTTATTTCTTTAGTCGTTGATGGTATGGGGTCTTTTTGGATGGCTAAGATCTTGTCCGGGTTTGGCTTCACTCCTTCAGGTGTTACTATGTGTCCTAGATAAGCTACTTCCTTTTGTAAAAATTCGCTTTTATCTAGTTGGACTTTGAAGTTGGAGTCGCGAAGTCTCTGGAACACTTGTGTAAGGTTCCCAATGTGTTCCTGCAAGGATGTTGAGAACACAATAATATCGTCCAGATATACCAAACACTTTTCATTTTGGATTCCTCTTAGTATCGCGTCCATTACTCTCTGGAAGGTGGCAGGCGCGTTCTTAAGCCCGAATGGCATTCGTAAAAATTCGTAGTGGCCATTCTCGGTGTTGAAAGCCGTTTTTGCGATATCCTGTTCACTCATCTCAATCTGGTGAAATCCGGATGCCAAGTCCAACGTAGTGAAGTATTGGCATCGGCCCAGTTTGTCCAGTAAATCTGTTATATTTGGTAGTGGAAATTTGTCATCGACTGTCTTTTCGTTTAATTTTTTATAATCGATAACAACTCTCCACTTCTGCTTCCCTGAAGCATCCAACTTTTTTGGTACTATCCAGATAGGGCTTGACCATGGGCTATTAGATGGTCGAATGATTTTCTGGTCTAACATTTTGTTGATTTGGTTCTCCACTTCTTTCTTGTGTATAAAAGGATACCTGTAGGATTTTGTGTAAACAGGTATTTCATCGGTTGTCCTAATGTGGTGTTTGATTCTTGTTGTGCTGGTCAAGGGTACATCTTCTTGGTGGAAAACATCGGAAAATTCTTCAATTAAATTCCCAATCGCTTTCTTTTCTTCCTGATTAAGGTGATCTAATCGAATTTTTGACCAATCGAATCTTTTTTGTACTTGTACGTCATTGAAGTTATTGGTTTCAAATTTCTGAATTTCCGAACGTGAAAATTTTTCAACTGTAAGAGGCTCCGAAAAATTTAATGTAATTGGATCGCATGAGTTGTTTAGAATACTTGTAATCGCGTATCCGTTTTTAGCGATCGTTAGACATTCCGGTATCTCGCAATTGTGAAATTTCTGATGAGGAATAATGATTTCGCCGTTATCGATGGATGTTTTTATTTTAATTATTTGTTCGGAACGTGGAGCTACTGTTACGCAATTTAGTTGTTGTCGAGTTGGTTGAAATTTTAGTTTAATTTTAGTGTATGGGGTTATCAAATGTCCAGTTTTGAAATCCAAATTAGCTTCAAGTAATTTTAGATTATCTATGCCAATCAGACCATCAAAATATTCATGAAATTTGAAAAGGTAAAATTTCAATTTCTGGTTTTTCGGTAATTTGAAAATTTCTGAGGCTGGTATTGAAGCACTGAAACGATGTGCCGATTTTTGAAAGACTGTACTGACAATAAATGGATCATTCACTATGGAATTTGGAAAATATTTTTCAGCCAAACGAGGATCTAAGAATGATTTTGTAGATCCGGAGTCAATTAGCAGTTTGATGTTCTGTTCTGGCATAATTATATAGGACAGTTCATTTGTGTTATTTGAGTTAAATGATATCACTAAGTCACGGGTTGGTTCGAGGTAGTGTCCTGAAAATTTTGATCGGGGTTTTCCGTTGTATAATCCTCTAAATAATCCGATGGATAAGTATCGATTTGTGAATTATATTCCGGTTCGCTAAAATTATCAGAACGGTAGTCGATATTGGGTGAATTACCAAAATTATCGTGATAGGAAAATTCTTGAGAAGTTTCTTTTTGATCTGTTTCAGTATTGAACAATTCTTGCACGGAATATTTTGGTTGATTATTATTGGGTTGGTTGAACCTAGAAAATCTTGAAGAGTTGTCAAAATTACGAGGTCTAAATGACGAAGTTGATAGTGACATGGGTTTCGGAGGTGGCAAATTCCTATTTTGATTTGGTCGGAAGACGTTAGTCATTGGTTTTGAAAAATTTCTAGGAAACGCATTAACATTAACCGGTTGTGAGGGGAATCTACTTGGGCCGGGTTGATGATTAAAACTAGGTCTAAAATTGTTCATCTGAGGTCGATTAAAATTACCTGGTTGGTTTGGAAATGAATAGTTTGGAAAATTGGCCTTAGGTCTACTTTGTACATGATTGTTATGATTATTTACTGGATTAGAATTATTCGAGGGTTTATTCAAGTTCTGGAAATAATTAATGTTGTTTTCCTGGATCACTAATTGCATAGCTTCCGCTAAATTTCTTGGTCGCATACACCTGATATTAGTGCCTAAGGGTTCTTTTAGTCCAGAAACAAAAGTTTTTAAAGCTAGTACGTTGTAGAGATTTTTCTTGAGAGTTTTACCTTCTTGAGTGGGCTCGTGAATATCAATGTGTGAGCACAATAAGTTTAATATGTGTAAAACGCGACTATAAAATTCACTGGGTTGCTCATTATGGTTTTGTCTTAGAATTACTAAATCTCTGTTTAGACAAGACTCATCCCTTTGGTCCGCAAAATAACGTCTAAGGGTGGATTTAACATCTTCCCAAGTACCAACGTTTTGAATGTTTATAACCACATTAGCGGTTCCCGAAAGTTTATTGATAAGGCTATTTAATAAGAAAATATTATTGAAATAATTTGGGTTTTCTGCATTGTAAAAATTATTGATTAAGCTTTCACAAGTTGACAAAAACCTATGAAGATCATTAGGATTCCCATCGAATTCGGGTACGCATTTTAAGAATTCGGGCCTAAATTGAGCCATTTTCTCCTTGTCGCTAGATAATTCAGTATTATTAAAAAAGGAAGCTACTTTATTTGAGATATCGTCAAGTTCTTTGAAACTTTCTGATATGGTTATTTTCGATAAACTATCAATTACAGAATCTACACTATTTTGATTTTCCAAAGAGTTGATTGGAGACGTTGAGGGTACAGATTCTTTCGAGATGGTTCCCAAAAAAGACATTAAAGATTGCACTACGCACTTACATGAGTTTTATGATGATGTTGGCCATATCGTCTATAGGGATGCAGCTCCAGGAGGCAATGGTTGTCCTTCTCCAAAGTTACTAGTCCCTGCGGAAGTGTCCAATTTTGTGACAAATCCCAAGTCGTTGTAGGAGGAATTCCAGATTTAACTGTCCCACAATCACTTCACAAGTACCAGTCCGAAAAGTTGAACGATATGCTTTCGTACGAACTGTCCGACACTGATCGATAGCCAATCAATCGTTAAACAAAAAGTCTTTCTTCGATAGACCGACTTTTGGCTATCCTACCGACTGCGCCAATTAACTATCTCGATACGCCAACACCGTTTTTAAAAAGACAATTTTTATTTTAAATGTATATTGACGACAAAGCTACATGTGGTTGATGCGAGAATGATACAATAGTGCTGAATGAAAATGGAATGCAAATAGTTTTATGTGAGGTGATTAAGCCGAATCAGCGTTTGCTGAACGAAGCGCTTTCCATAAGGACCCATGATATAACTAATACAATTCCACTCACGGTTCGTTTTATCGTTTATTATTTGTAACTGTTCTTCGATCCAATTTTCCAAGACGTTTCCAAACAGACAACACTTAACACTACTCACAGAAGTGAGAGAAACACTGTTTTATTGAAAACTCGAATCAAATAATTATCTCATTTCAACCGCTCGAAACCTGCTGACTCAGCACGGCAAAAACTATATTCCGATTGTTTTGATGACTCAGGTGGCCGGCGAATACGAAATAATCTTTCCAGATACCATGAATTTATTTCATTTTGAAGTTCCTGTAATTTTTCTTTTAATTTTTCCGTTTAATAATATGAATGTCAAATATTCAAGTTCCCTTTCGAGAAAAATCACTTCCAGGTCTGATCATCAGTCTTTAATTTATGTATTTGAAAAGCCGTCACTCGATTTTTGCTTTCATATTGTGTAACAAAAATGTATCATTCTTGTGCCCTTTTCCTTGTTGGAAAACCGGGTATTTTTTAATTTCACTGTGCCCTTTTCCCTTTGGAAGACCGGCAATTTTCATTTCACTGTGCCTTTTTTCCTTTAGAAAACCGGCAATTTTCATTTTATTGTGCCCTTTTCCCTTTGGAAGACCGGCTATTTTCATTTCACCGTGCCCTTTTCCCTTTGGAAAACCGGCAATTTTAATTTTATTGTGACCTTTTCCTTTTGGAAGACCGGCTATTATCATTTCACCTTGCCCTTTTCCCTTTGGAAAACCGGCAATTTTCATTTTATTGTGCCCTTTTCCCTTTGGAAGACCGGCTATTTTCATTTCACCGTGCCCTTTTCCCTTTGGAAAACCGGACATTTCAATTCAACTTGTGCCCTTTTCCCTTTTAGGAAGACCGGCAATGATTATTATTGTTATTTTCCTCTTCCATCTCGGAAGGTCCACTTTCAATAATTATACTTACTCCAAATTTAGTTTATCCTCGTCGCCAATTGTAGTGTACCGATTTATGCCTTGATAAATAAAACACATTTCTACATTCACAAGAGCTCCTGCTACCGCATGTCCGTGCGTTCGACTGACTACTCTCGGTTGGCGTCGTGCGATATCAGTTGCCCACATTCTTTATTCAACATATAACAACATTACATACATTACACTGACCTTAGTAGTTTTAGGTAGATCCTTCTTTAATTCGTGATATATTCAAGAACATGAATAGAGTCGGTGAATTTTCGGATATACAGGAGAGAACGCATGTTCCTTGCAGAAATGCGTGATCTTTTTGTGGTCCAAGGTTTATGATGTTGAGGCTTCATTCTCCTTAGTGGAAATGCTTTATTGAAGGCACATGTGATTCTATTTAGAAAATCTTTAATGTTGAAATCCACATAGTCCGATTCAAAATTCCAGTTCGTGCTCAAACAAAGATTGTAAAACGAAGCAAAATTAGAGATTGAGAAGATTCTACCTAAGTGACGAGTTTTCTTCAGGGGTCTGCGAGAAATACTAAATTTAGAAATCACTGCTTCATGATCAGATAGACCAGCGCTAGATACTGATGGATGGACATCAGATGAGGGAAAGTCAGACGCTACATAATCAATAATGGAGGAGGAGTTTTTAGAAATCCTAGTTTAGGGAAGTTACATGCATTGAAAGACCAAAAGAATCAAAACTAGAAATTAAAGCTTTTTGGACCGTAGAAGCGGCATCAGCGTAGTCAATATTAAAATCCCCGCACAAAATTTTCCTATCCTTTACCGGTAGACTGTCTAGCAGGTTTAGCAGGCTATCAAAAAACAGTTGCAAATTATTATTTGGAGCTCTATATATGCAAATAACGTAAATATCAAAATTATTCATAAACTTTGTTCTATGTATTACTGTAAACTATGGAAAACTCGAAGGAGTTGTCCGCGAGCAGATAGTCGTACTTGTCTATTGGAAGGAAGTCATCACTCAAGGATAAAATGTGGAGTACTTTTCAATATAGAGAGGTTCAATTTTAGCCAGTGTCCCGTGATTGCTACTAGCTCGGGGAACCCTAATTCTTCCAAAAACAAGTACAACTCATTAGTTTTTTTTCTCAATGAGGCAATGTTAATTAGAACCATGGTAAACCTGGCGTCAATATTAGAGGAATCTAGTCGCTCAGAACACGTCATATCGCTCAAAAATTTGTATTCGAAGAGCCACCAGGAAAGTACTTTTGGTGCCCCTCTCTGGACTTCCGAAGTTGTATCGTTCTCTCTGAATCAGCATGGGATCTGTAGGCACAAAGGTCAGCTTCAACTTTAGAGCGATGGAGCCCATATGCATCGTGAAAGTCATGATATACCTTACGCAAGAAGTCGTTCTGAATAGGTAGGCCCTCAGATGCTAGGAACAATCTAACACTGATGCTGGTGAAGCCTTCATAGCATACCGATGTAGGTTGGTCATGCAGATAGGCGAGATACAACCTTATGGCCCTCAAGATAGCTGGTTCTCTTAGTCTTGCCATAAGGAAGCGGTGACCCGAAACAGTGGAGATATTGGCGGCCATTGTTAATCTGACAGTTGCGGGAGTCAGTGGGTCCAGAGAGAGTTTGAAGGCAATGGATTTGCAAGCAGCAATGGCCTGTTTGTCCGATGCTATTGTTATGTCCTCACGTGTATTGCATTTACTACCTGAAGAAGAGGTATCCAGAAGACTGCTACGATTCGGATTGTCGTTTTCTCGCACCTTGATATTAGTAGTTGGAAAGCACTCAGTAGTTTTTTGAGACTTCACAGATTCCGTTGACCAATCAACTTGGACTCCGGGCCAGAGGTTGCTCAGCCGATTGTCTTGAACGAGTTCCTATTTTGAATATTAGTCTATTTGAGTATCTGCACTGGTTGAACAAGTAGCAGCGAATGAATTCTGAAGTTTTTAACTTTTCTTTCACTTAATGTACGATATTGTTGGAGTTAAATCTAGTCGGGAGGTGCTTTGCAACCACATAATGCCATCTTAGTGTATTTCTACCAGCTGAAGAGTTGGGGACCACAGGAACTGAGAAAGCTACCGGATTTTTGGAACCCACTTTAGCTGAGGACAACTCTGAAGGTCCCTCCGTTTGTGTGGAAGATGAGACAAGTGGTGTAGACATAGTTTGAGTAGAGCATGATGTAGAGATAGGGCGTGTCTTCACGGGTTGCTCACTCTGCTGATTCACATTAAGTTTAGAATCCAGCTTCTTGACTATGGCAGTAACATCTGTCAGATTAGTCTTTGAAGCTTGAAGACCCTCTTTGATCTCATCAGACGAGGAATCGTGAACCTGAACATTGACAGAATATTCCGTATCGTTGAGTAAGATTTGAAAAATGGAAAAAATGTTCTGCTCCATGGCCCTCACCGATTTCTACAGTAGATCAGGTTTACAGGTCGTGAACACTTCGGATATTCTATGGATAGCTTCCATCTTCTTCTCCAGAGCGTTCCATTTCGATTAATTACCCAGCAAGATATCGTACATCTCCGAAAAAGTTGGTACACAGCTTGATAACTCAGTTACCCGATCTGCCAGTGAGTCAAACAACTCCTGGGAAATCTGATTATTTGAAAGATTTGTTATTTTGTCATTCAGATAACACAAGTTGGGAGAATCACAGAGGGCACAAAAGAAACGTAGATGGCTGACTTTCTCCAAAACTAGAGTCTTAGTGGTGGCTTTATCAAGGCCCGTGCACTAAATGCAGAAGCATCTTGTACATAGCCATAGCAACAAAACATATTTTAAATCAAAACGAAACAAACACACGTACTGAGTAGTAGACTGACCGCGAAAATTCACAACAAACAAAACCCACCCGAACGGAGCACGACAAACTCAACCGAACGGTACGACGTTCGAACTACTACTTCCGCAAAAGTATGAAATTAAAGAAGATATTGTACCAGGCTTATTTTTAATATGTAAAACATTCCATTTTGGTTTAAGTACGCGATCTTTTTTTGTCATGTAAAATTGTTATTTCCATCAAATTTTGATCAATTGCTTAAGAAAAAATGATTATCAGTAGTAATATCCGTTTAATTCTACACATTTCGGCAACATTGTTGTTTAAGAATAAACATCACCATAACGATATGCTCTTCCTTATTTTTCCGTAATTAAAGGAATTCGAATAGGAAGTTTTGGAACCCCTTAATTTCAACGTTATTAACGTATCCCGCTATACTAAGCATGCGCAGAAAACAAAACATTAATAACGGAGAGGAGACAACATCTGTTATAATAGTGATCAGATTTGTTGTGTTTTTGGTTTTTGATGTTTTGATTTTTTACCATCCACATTGAATTTGTGTTCAAAGTTACTTCTACTCCAAATTCAATGTAGATGGTAGTACATGATTCCCGTTTGACAAGCGGAAATCTGTCACTTCCACTTCGAAGCTAAATTAAATGTAACTCAGGCAAAACCACGAGTATCATGGGCAAAACACCGACTGGAATGATAAACAGCTGATCTCCATCAACATCAATTACACTGTTGCCAAGCTGTAAAATATAGGATCAGTTTCTGTTGGATATTTAATAAAAAGACAAGAATCTCACAATCCCAGTTCAACTGTAGTCATTTTCAACAATTTAAATTGTACTTTGTATGTTTCACGGTTTCTATGTAATAATTAAATAATACTGTATATCATTATGACAACATGAGAAAATAACCGACGGTTATTTAGAGAACGTTAAGACTCCGTAGATAACGTAACACGTTATCGGTTAATAACCGATTCGGTTATTTTCAGACATCTGCGCAAGCTCAGAATAACCGACAACGTTAATAACGGGTCAAATAAGAGCTTCAAAAACTCCCTAATAACGATAAAGGATTGTGATCTTGTCTTTGCGCATGCTCAGAATAGCGATAACCACAACGGAATGAAAATTTATAAGAGGTGCAAAAATCTCTATTGTTTACTTAAGGGGATTCATCCGGTCTGAAATTTTACTCAATGCAAGCATTTTTTTCTGGAATGCGCCATTTTTTTATAACATCACCTTTTGGAACAAAATAAGTTTTATTAGGTAGGTAAGATATCGGAGTAGGCAACACAATATCTTTTTTTTTTAGATCTACATAGGTATTTCCCCTCTTGTGAGAGACGTATACCTACGTTAAATAAAAAAAAAACAAAAGCGTATTAACTAAATTGAATCTTTCTGAGATCATTTCTGGCAATCTCCGTTTGATATATTTAAACAGAAAACAGAAATACCTTCGACAAAATCTCATGTAATTCACAATTAATTACCACCGTCTTCGAACAAAATCTATACTCATCTCTTTCGGGGCGTAATGTTTACTCAGTTTCGTTGCCGGCGTTATAAATACCTACGGCCTGTTTTCATCACGTCAGCCCGCGGTAGTAGAATCATATGATCCAGTTTGTGATTGTAGAATCAGAATGTTATGCAGAAAATAAAAAAGTATATTATTCAGTTTGCTAACATGATTTCACCAAATATTTTAGTCACAATAGGCCAAAGTCGGTTTTGTAAAAAATTATGTGTTTCACTCCCGCAGATTCATCCACAACGCGTCTTGCTGTATCACAGCTCATCAATATGACTGGAATCTGCAAGAGTGAGACCATAGACTCACAATAACAAGACACATAACGCCTTTACCATTGGCATTGAATGTTTTGATCCCCACACAATGATAAAAGAGACCAATTTTGTTTTTATTTACTTACCGGTGAAATGACAAAATGCCTGCCTGATTTTACTTTCTCGTCGCACCACAGACTTTCTAGGCATTGTTTTTATCAATGGATGCATGGAAATTTGGATTACGTAGATACAAACACAAAATTTCGATTGTGAAAAACATAGACTAATTTGGTTTAAGCGATTAATGGCCGATTGCACCAACCAATTTTGAGGATACTCAACGCTAAGGGACCCCAAACTTGACAATTTTGCATGCAAAACTGTCAAGTTAAGGGTTCCTTAGCGTTAAGTATCCTCAAAATTGTTTGGTGCAATCGGCCATCAGACTTTGATGCAACACCTTGGATCGAGCCTTGGATGTTTCCAAAAATAACTGATATGGACATAATTGGTTATTAAGTGCTTACCACAAGTTATACTGCACATCAGTTTAGAGCCTTCAAAAGTTTCAATGTTTTTAAATAATCAGATGCCGGGTTTGTTGGTCACTGTGGAAGTTGCAAATTTGAAGACCATATTATTATTAGAGCAAAAGTAAGTTATATTAACACTTTTATCTTGATGTTTCAATAACAACTTGATTATTTTTCTTGTAATAGGGTATTGTTCACGGTACAAGCTGTCAAATTGACGTTATGTTGACAGGTTTCTGGAATGGCCTAAAGCGTCAGAGAAACTGACCTTAAGATTTTGCCAAGCTTCAACACAAAAGGTAAACCTCAAAAAACCTTAAAAAATATTTTTTGATGATACAAATCACTTTGTGACGGAAAAATGAAGATCATTGGTTTTTTGGGATTGTTGATTTAGAAGATTAGCATCAGTTGAATTGATTTATTTTTTCGGGTATTTTTTAGAAAGCTTTTGAAAATATTTATATGAGAGATGTATGGGTTAAAAATAATTGTTTTGTTACTTGTGATATTAGGTCTATGAGTGGAGAGAGACCATACATTTCGCTTGTGCGATATACAGGGTGCCCGCTAAGAAAGGGGCATAATTTCGGGAACGTATTGGTAAGATCAAGATAACCCTAAAAGGAGATACGGAGCCCTAAAAGGGTACCCATCGATTTAATTTTTTAGCTGTGACTTTTGAACCGGCTAGTATAATTTGATGAAATTCTAGTATGTTGTGAAGGCCATGAAGACTCATAAAACCATAGTAAAGTCAATGTTTCAAATTGTAAGGGAGCCAGCAACGGACTGTACACCAAACCTATTGGGCCCAATTTTTGACAGGTGCCATTTTACAGAGCTGAAACCTACTTTTCAAAATACTCTCAATTTTTAACTGATTATAGTTTAGGCAATCAATCTGGGAGAGTAAAAATTTGTTTTGATTCCAACAATAACAACAACTACTGATGTCTCGTCGTAGTACATATTTTGATATATCATTGAAATAACGTGTGAAGCAAAAACCAATTTTGCTCGAGAACGGTTGGTTTTATCGGAAATAGAGATAAGCACCTTTTTTGTTGAGAAGTTGTTTAGTTGTGAAATGACTCCTGTCAAAAATTGGGACCAGACGGTTTAGTGGCCGGTCCGTTCCTGGTTCCCCCTACATTTCAAATTATGGACTTGACTATGGTTTTATGAGTCTTAATGGCCTACACAACCACCGAATATCAACTGTCTTTAATAAACTGTGACACAACATACTAAAATTTCATAAACTTACACAAGCCGGTTCAAAAGTTTAAGGTAAATAAGTGTATGGATGGGGCTCTGTGTCTCCATTAGGCGGCACTTTAGAAAAAAAAAATATGATAAACTAGGGTTATTCTGACCTCCCCTATTATACGCTCCCGAAATTATGTCATATACTTACCGGACAACCTGTGATCACATAGTGTGATCGGGTAGACCAGGTTTGGAGGCGTTGTCTTCATCTTTTGAGGACATGAGAGACCTACTTTCAAGAGGCCGCCTGGTGGTACCAGCTTGAAACAGAAATACCTTGAAAAGGCCTTCGCGCCACAGTTTCAAGAATCAGTGTCTCCATAAGCACCCAATAGAAAGTGTTAGTTTAGCAAACTGAAAGCTTATGAAACAATAGGCCAAAGACGGTTCTGGGAATAAACATGTGTTTCTTTCTTGCAGATTCATGAATCTGTCCAAAATAATACATACTGCCAAGCATAAAATCCGGTTCCTCCCAAAATTTGCAATTATTTTTGAAATTTCAAGCTTTCGCGGATTTGATAGAGGTGTTGCATAGTTCGCTAACATACAGCGATGCTTAATCGCAATTACTTGAATAAAAACAATAGGGAACTTGCCCATTTTTTCTTTATCTTATTTATTCATTTTGAAGTGTGCGTTCATGTCTAAAAACACCGTATACCAGGT
Source organism: Orchestes rusci (assembly GCA_958502075.1). NCBI lineage: Eukaryota > Metazoa > Arthropoda > Insecta > Coleoptera > Curculionidae > Orchestes > Orchestes rusci. Next base: position 26,315,800 of record OY293308.1, on the reverse strand, counting down.
ATCACCCCTAAATCGCACTAGTTATTTTACAATAAATAATCAAAGTTGACATCAAACGCGAGAAAATTCAAACGAAGCAAAAAGCGCGGAAATGTTTTGACGTCATAACGCGTATCTTTGGCAACAATTTGAATGTTTGAAGTCTGAAATGACATTGAGTTAGTTTATTTCGTAGTTTTTTAACAAATAAAGTATAGTTATTATAAATATTGCATTGTGCCGCTGTGTTCTAATTCAACTGTGAAATTGCCAAACAAATTTTCATTCGCCTGCCTGATGACAAAAATCGGCGACTAAAATTATTGCTTAGAGCATGCAGAAGCCATGAGGGGGATATTTCGTTGAAAAGCAGTGCTATTTATGTAGGTATGTGGAGATCATTTTAATGTAAGTAGGTATCTATCATAACAAAAATACCAATACCTACCTAATCGTGTTTTTGGATTTTGAGAGTTTTTTTTCGGGTACCTACATATTACTACAGACAGATTGAAAAAATTAACCTTTTCATTTTATTTTACCAGTATTACAGTATGTCCGGCGATGGACGAAAGGACAAATCATGGACCAAAATTTTTATTTCTCGAAAAAGTCATTTTTATCAAAAATGTTGCTTATTAAAAAAATATGATTGTCGATTAAAAAAAAATAATTTATGGGGCCAATCGGGGTAACTGGAAACGATTTTTGAAGACTTTATTTCAAAATTATCTTGAAAAAAAATAAATCAAAATCATAATTAAATTATTCTATGCATGGGCGGCTCTCTCATATTGACCTATCAGAATATACACAGAAAAACATGTGAATTTTCATCAAGGGGAAAGTAGGAATACTAGTAGGAGTACTATTTTTTCATTTGCCTCATTGTTTTCATTTACCCATTATACTGGCGTGAACAAGAACCACTCGGTTTTCACAGTGTGTCTCAGTTAAGAAGTTAAGCTCACTGTGAGGCAAATGAAGGCAATCTTCATAGGTTCTTGAGTAAAGATGATAACAAAAATGTCAGTGAGAACGATTTATTCACGGGAAGAATATTGAACAACACAACAAAGATTGTCAAAGAATAATTTTTTTTCTCAAGGAATGATTTGTATAAGTCGTATAAAAACTTTAGTCCATTTTAAGACACCGCCACTCGTGTTTCTTCGGATGAATATGTCCGTATTGGTTTTTTCTAAAGTGTGGTCGAGGCATCTGAAAAAAAATTACGCCCTCGATACATTCTTTGAGATCATAGAAAACATGTTTTCTTTCACCCAAACTTGTTTTTCCATCCACTCCAACGTGGTTATTTGAATTAGGTAAAAACAACACATCGTAGTTCTTATCGGAGCAATATTATATTTGACCAATTCTTAAAAACAACGTGAAAACAGACCATTTGCTTCTCATAATACATGTTAAGACTGCCAATATCAACATAATATGTCCTTTTAGGAAAAAAGTTTTTTCGTTTGCATCGTTGAAAATGCTAGACATATTCTGTTGTAGTAAATAGTTTATATCAACTTACCTTCACGTTGAAATATTAACGATCATATCACCTACAAAATATTATAATCAAAGTTGTCACCATAACCAATTGAGATACTTCCGATCAAGAAGCGGAATATTTGAGTGAAAAGTTTAAGCCATTTTCATTTACCCCCAGTTTCCAATTACCCCGATTGACTACAGGAATACCCTTTAAAAAAAAGTGGGAATATATATTTTTTTCAAGCGTGAAGGTTGAATTCCCCGGCCATATTTGAAGGATTCTAGCAAAAATAAAAATAAATAAATTGGGAAGCCCACTATTTCTTAAATTCAAATCTGTATTTCACGAATAATTATTATTGTTAGGTGTGTTATCTGATATTGGTTCACCTATTCTTATGAATTATGCCTTAAGTAATGATCACGTTGAATTATTGATCTATATTATTATATTTATCGTTACACTTTATGCGCCTTCTTCGAACCTACATAATAATGAGCCCCATTGTCAACAATGTAAACCAATAGAGTGCTTGAAAGTTACATTTTTGCTAAAAACTTCTGAATATATTATGAATTTAGGTATAGTTCTCTCTTGAAATAAGTTGATTTTTCCACTTATTGAAGACCCTGTACAAAGTTTGATTTTTTTTCCATCGACAATCGTTTTTCTTTAGTGAGCAAGAATTCTTATAAAGAATGACAAGAAATGAAAGTTTGGGTCCATTTGTCCTTTTGTATACCTCATCGCCGGACACACTATAGGATACTGGTAAAATAAAAAAACAAGGTCCATTTTTTTATTTTGTGATATGGAATATGCGAGGTAATACATACGTACCTAAGAATAAAATCTCTCAAAATGTAAAACCACAATAATTATTATTGTTTTTTTGTCATGATACTGCTTACAATAAAATGATCTCCACATACATAAATCGCACTCCTTTCCAATGAGATATTCTCTACATTTCTTCTGCATACTCTTAGCAATTTTGTTCGCCAATTTTCGTCATCAGGCACGCGAATGAAAATCTTTTTGGAAATTTAATAACATCCCCTTTTTTTTCAAAAACCACGAAATAAACTAACTCAATGTCACTTTAGACTTCAGACATTCAAATGGTTGCCTAAGTTACGCGTTATGACGTCAAAACATACCCGCGCTTTTTGCTTCGTTTGAATTTTCTCAGCGTCGATGTCAAGTTTGATAATTTATTATAAAATAACTCGTGCGGTTCAAGGGCTGATATTTGGTGTACGGTGTTTTTAGACATGGACGCACACTTTGATATAATAAAAAGAAATGGGCAAGTTCCCTATTTCCGAAAATCATTATCAGCATATTGGTGCATTTCATGCGTGGTTTTATTTTTCAATTGCGAATTTTGTATTGATGTTATTGCTAAGTTTGATAGCAATGAATCCTGTTGTTCGGCATGAATTATGGCAGCCCTATAGAAGATGGCCGCGATCAATGCGAAACTGCGAGATACTTTGGTGTGAGTCTCACCAGCGTAAAACGAGTATCGCAACGATACCGTGAGACTGATCTGCTCACGCGAAGATCTGGCTCAGGACGAGAAAAAAATACAAAATCTGGAGAAGATCGCTTTCTCGTTACTTATATGCATTGAAAAACCAAACGATTACGGCAGCATCCCTTCGAAATCATCTGCGAGAGGTGAGAAATGTGGACATTAGTTAGTGGATAGTTAGACTTAGAAATTATGCTGCTGGATTAACATCTCGAACTAGGGCTACTGGACCGCCGCTTTCACGTGAGCACCTTATGGCAAGGCTGAATTTTGACCGAGAGCACTTGGTTTGGACAATAGACGATTGGAGTCGGGTATTGTTCCCCGATAAATCGCGATTTTGTCTAATGGACTCGGATAAACGTGTGAGAGTGCAGCATCGACGAGGCGAACGATATGCTGAAGCATGTATCGTCGAACGACTTCCATTTGGATGAGGCCCAGTTATGGCATGGGGAGGCATATCGTTTCATGCTGGCACGGAGTTGGCCTTGATCTAGAATGGGTCTTTGAATGCACCTTAGTATCTCACCGACATTCTGGAAGATCATGTTGTACCGTTCATGGGTTTTCTTGAACAACACGGAACATTTATGCATCATAATGCACGTTCACACACTGCTCGGTTGGTCACTGCCTATCTTGATGAGGTCCAAATCAGGCGATTTTTTTTGCCTGCTGGAAGTCCAGACTTAAACCCCATGGAGCATATTTGGAATAAGATAGGGAGGCGTTAACGAAGACATGTGCCGGCACCCAGAAATTGTAGAGACCTTCGCAACATACTGGAGCAAGAATGGGAAAATCTTCCGCAGGATGTTATCCAGAATCTAATCCTAAGCATGCCTCGTCATTTGCAAGATGTTATCACTGCTCGAGGATTCAGTAGCGAGTATTTTCGCTAATGAATCCTTGACATTTTTTATTTCAATTAGCAATTCAAAATTTTTTGTTTGCATTATTTCTCACTAAACTTGAAAAATAAACAAACATTGCAATTTTTATTCAAGCAACTGCGATAAAAGCAGAGCTGTTTGTTAGCGAACTATGCTACATCTCCATCAAATACGGAAAAACTTCAAATTTTGAAAATTATTGCAAATTATGAGTTGACCCGGATTTTATGATTGGCAGTGTATACAGGATGCCACAGATTCGAATGCATGCATGGAGATCTTGGTTATTATAAGAGATACAGGGACTATTAAACTGATGCAAAGTTGTGCATTTTAATGCTGAACAAAATGTCATTTTGACATTTGAAAAATTCCCACCACTTCCAAAGATATTCGAAAAAGAACGAGATTTCGCAAGAACGTTATCATTCCCCAGTTTATTCGAGAAGATATTTTAAAATAAATTGCACTTTCTCATTGCCGCTTTTTCTCCTCTACAATATGACAGTACCGCATTAAAAATCTGAAGTTTCGTTTTTGAGCGGCCATCATCAAGTTAATTCTTTCAAATATGGACTTGAATTTTTTGTTATTTTTAGTTATCTTTTGACGTCCATAATGCATTGAGGTATCGCAATAGTCAAAAAAAAAACCTCATCTGAAAAATAGTACCAGAGCAAATTAGTTAAGCAACCCTTGATTGTCTCCCTAACACATAGTTTGGTCCATCTTTATTCGACACATTACCCTTATGAGAAAACCTGCACAACTAGAAAAACTAATTGACCGACCCAAAATCGAGATAACTTCCAATGACGATAGATTTGATGAAATTGAATCAAATCCACAAATGACATGGAAAATGGAAAAATGACATGTGAAAAAACTGAATCAATTTCTGCGAAAGTGTAAGGGAAGTTTCTTTGTCCAAATAATGTGAAGAAGGGAGTTTTCGTGGCGTAGGGACAGAGAGGGATATGAGAAAAGTTGGCACCAGGCGGTGTTCAAGTCCCGTCTGGTGCCAACTTTTCTGCGAAAGTGTTCAAAGATATTGGCATTTTAACAAAATATTGAAAATGGTAATGGAGACTTTTTGCACCTCTTAAAATAACATCAGATATTCCATCCGTTATGGTTAACTTTATTAAAAATGACATTCACTTTATCCGTAATTAGGAGAGGTTTTGCTTCATTACGATTTCACTTTATTCGTTATCTTGCGTCTGACCAACAGGCGAAACTTATTACAGTTTTCGTAATTATTTCTTGTCAATCAATTATTTCGCTAGTATTCATTTCTATTACGATCCATTTTTTATTTAAAGCTACAGTGACAGATCATAATTGGAGGTTGAATGTAGGCAAAAAAAAATAAAATGTCATAAAGTGCTCGCTAATTGAAATGAAATGATAAAATATTTGATCATAAACTTTATTTTCTCGATTAAAGAAGGTTTTTTATTATAAATTTCAAAATAATCATCACTGTCTATGCTCGAACGTTTTTTTATATAAAATCAAATACATTTTGAACATATCAAAATAAAGTGAATCACAGTTCAATCTATGACTATCGTGAAAGAACATGTTTGCCAACCTTTAACCTACAATTTTGATCTGTCACTGTAACTTTAAATAAAAAATGAACTGTATATCTATAATCATTTTTTTTTAAACATCGGACATACCTGCACTATACCATACCAATTATAATAAAATTGGGGATTGATAAAATTATCTTTAAAATGGACAGACTTTGAACCACACACAGCACCGGTGCTAAAAAACGAGTTCCACCTCCGACTTTCAACTATTTTCAAATCATCTATAAAGTACAGAAACACACAAATTAGTTAGTTGTACCGTTGTTTGAGTAAAGAACCAGAGCATAAACATTAAACAACAATAATATCATTTTATAAGATGTCACAAGCAGAGAAGTAGGGTTAGGTTCGATTCAAATCAAAAATAATTACATGCTGCAGGCAGGGCGGAAACAAGATGACCAGATTTATAGATTAAATTTCGAGTTCACCGATTTCGCTCACCACACCTGATGTTTATTTTTTGAATGGGAAGCGAAAAAGAATCGTTGGTTCCTGGTTCGATATCCAACACCGCAGTATTATTGTTCTACCCATAATTGTTGATTTGGCTGTGTTAGGTATTGTTTTACTGACTTGTCATCATAACATAACTGGAAGTGTGCCAATGATTGTTCTTCATGAGCAATTTCCAATTAAATTTAAATTTGACAAAATATTGGGAAAATATATTTGTACTAGTTTTGTTCTATTGTTCACGTAATGTATACCATTATCATGTTTTGTATTGTTTTTACTCTAGCATTTTGCATTTGTATTTGCTTTGTCCATAAAATGTATTCAAGTTCTTCTGTGGCAATAAGCATATTTGATTTGATTTGATTAGGTCGTGTTCCGTGATTGAGTTCGCGACAAGATGTGTCAGATTGTTGAGTAGATCAATCCGGAAAGGTATGAAATAAAGGTGAATATTTTACTGGGTTTATTTTTATGTATGTAAAACATTCCTTATAACGATAACCACAACGGAATAAAAATTTAGGAGGTGCAAAAAGTCTCTAATAATAGGTGGATTATAATTATTGAAAATATTGAGATTTCTAATTCAACCCATTACTCTACACCCTCATCTAATCCCCTCAATGCATAAAGGACATCAAAAGTTAACTAAAAATAAAATAAAAAATCCAGGTCCGTATTTAAAAAAATAAAGTTGATGATGGCAGCTCTAAGACGAAACGTCAGATATTGAATTTGATATCACGATCTTTCAGAGAAGGAAAAGTGGCAATGACAAACTGTAATTTATTTTCAAAAAAACGAAATTTCGGATTTCTTTGAATATCGTCGGAAGTAATCGGAATTTTTCAAATTCAAATTCAAAATGATCCAGTAACCATGTCGTCTGAAAGGGGGAGAATCTTGCGTTAGATCCGGTAGTTCTGATTTTTTGCAAACTTGTTTATGATGTTGGTCCAATGAATAATTCAAGTTTTCGACCTCGAGCGCCGAACGCAACATTGTCAAATTTCAAGAAAATCCCAAAATTTCTTCTTTTTATTCAGTTTTTAGCAATTTTAACCCTGAACGACTGAGTTTTTGACTATAACTATGCAACACTTTTTAAAATTTAACTAAACTTGCTACAATCTGAGATGAGAACGGTCTCTGTAGACCCAACAGTTTTCAAGATACAGCTTTCCAAAATTTGGCGTTATATTTTCAAACTTGAAACTGTTGCCATTTTTACTCTTTCGTTTTAAACATCTAAGGGTCAAGTTAGGTGACCAGCCAACCAGACCGTCCCTCCTCCCTCTCCTTATGATACCTTCCGCTAAGCATTTCTTCTTCGTACATTATACTAAAACACAAGAGATTAGCTCACTAGCTGGATGGAATTAGGGCCGACTCTTGTATGGTGACTCAAATGATCCAACTGTATAGGAAAGATATGGCAAAGATAGGTATTAAAAACATAACCTTACAATAGGCAACCGAACACCCTATGCATTTTGCCATGAGTCACCGAAATATGCCGAAAAATGCGATAGATGGCGTTTTGATCATAACACCTTTTAACCTTATCTTGTTTTTTATAGTATCTTGACGTACCACGTCAGTTTTCGACAGTCGCGTCTGTCCGGCTAGCCCGTGATTTGTGTGTAGTCTTCCGTGTTTTTGAATTCAGAATGTCGAGTCCTGGTCACAGTGCGAGTTTGTGCTTTATATGAACCTTTATAAGAACCTTTAACTGAAGCCGAAGTAGTTCTGGTGAAAGAAAGAGAGATAAAAACTCTTCTTGCATCGAGTGTTTCTCTTCACAATAAAGAAAATTTATGTTTGTTGAAGAATGATGTGAAGGAAATTCCTGTGCACAGAGCTTGTCAGAAAAGGTATAATAACCCCAAATCAATCCAAGCAGCTGTTCGCCGTGGCAACACAGACGTAACGCCATCAAGAAGCACAAGAGCAGTCTCTGATCAGAATAATTTCAAAGAACGTTTTCTCTGTGGGGACAAAATATCTGAGGAATTCCTTGTGGCTCAAAGGAAAAAGACGCCAGAAAAAATGGACAATGTTATTACTGTGGAAAATTTGTCTCTCAATATAACAATACTGAAAGCAGCTGAAAAACGTGGTGACGAATGGGCTCTCAAAATAAAAGAGCGTATATCTTAAAACACAGATTTGGTAGCTCTTCATGCAAGATACCACCGGTTTTGTCAAACAAAGCTCTACCAGGCTGCACCGACAGGAATACCCAAGGAAACGTCAGTATTCCATGGTTGATGACGCCATGGAAGCAATTTATTCATACCTGGAAGAGAACTCTGAGGAATTTTAATTCTCTTTTGATGAACTAATGGACCAGGTAAAGATAAAATTAGTAATAATATTATATAAAAAATAATAAAATAAAAATAACTTTATTTTTGTTTCAACGATAAACAAAAAAACTAAAATATTTTGGATTTTTTAGATAGAAGGAGAACGACCGCAACCTCGAACAGTTAAAAATCGATTGTTGCAAAAGTATGGAGACGACATGTTGATCGTGGAGTCGGCCTCCAAACAGACGACTGTCTGTTTTAAAAACACAGGCTATAGAATTCTTACCAGTTCTTGGTACGAGAGTAAAAGCACATCTCCTCATGCAGAGAGACTACGTGTTGTGAAGGCCGCTGCTGAAATTATACGAGAAGACATACGTTCGCAAGTGTACGATACAAATACATTTACACCATCCGATGACTTCTTACAAGACGTCCATTCTGTGATCCCCGAGTCCTTGAGCCTATTGAAAACAGTAATTCTAAAAGACAAACGTGGACGCTTTGGTGTGTTTAAAAAGAAGTGTGTTGCTCTTGCACATTCAATAATATCAGCAGTGAGGCCTCGCTCGTTCATCTCTTCATTATTGCATGGGATTGGTGTATATTTGTATCATAAGTTCGGATCAAAACATTTGGTTGAGCTATTGACAACGCTTGGATTCTCAGCCAGTTACAAGAAGACATCGCTTTTGGAAACCTCGGAATCATGCGACCAGACAAACTCATCTTGTTGGGGCCTTCGTTTCTGTAATTCACATTTGATAACGCCGATTTCAATATGAGCACATTGGACGGGTTGGGCACCTTCCACGCAATGGGAGGTATACAGATCGTCACTCCCTATTATTCCGTATGGCCCGAGAAGCATATAGCTCGTCTGAAGAACTGCACTGCAGATGAACTTGTTCGGCGAAATTCTTCCATTCAGCTGGAAACCTTTCAAATTTCATCTAATCAAGGTTTGTCAACAATTGAAATTCTGAACATAGACAATATTCATCCACTACCTGAGGAAATCGTGCCTCTTCCTTTAGATATCCCATGGTTATATGGCAAAGTTCTGAGAAAAAGGACCTCCCAGGATGGAATGGGTTTATGGAGCAGGTGACAACAGAAAAAAAATATGAAATATCAAAAATTATATGTTTGCCATTCATAAATCACCCTTCATCCCAGTACGCCACAATTCTCACTGCTTTTCGCTCTGCCAGCGAAAAATGCCGAGCTCATGGACAGAGAACATGCATTGTCACTTTTGACCAGCCACTATATATAAAATCCAAAGAGATTATCGCAAACTATCAGGATACTGATTTGAGCAACGTCGTAGAGAGGCTAGGAGAATTTCACCTTCTCATGTCCTATATGGGAACAATAGGACTAAAAGAGCTGCAGTCGACAATCTATGCTGAAAACAGCATTGACAAGAAATTGTCCGGTCATGCTTATGCTAGGGCAGTAAGAGCACATATTTTGGTCCATCTAGCCTTTGCAAGAGAAGTTGTCAACACAATTGACTTGACTGAAGAAGACAAAAGCATTATCGACGATACCTTGTCAAACTTAGACAGATCTGCAGCTCTCACAGCACTCGAAAACGGGCAATTTCAAGCAGTTGCTACGAAATTCATAGGTGCCCTTCGCAAGCTTGAAAGCAATGGACCAACGGCAAAGCTGTGGGTTCTTTATTTTCAAATGGTGACCCTTGTGAAGCAATTTATTTAAGCTGAACGTACAGGGGATTGGAATTTACATCTGGTTACTATTCAGAAGATTCTCCCATTCTTCCACGCAGCAGGCCATTTTGTATATGCTAAGTGTTCACACTTATATCTGCAAGATATGCTAAAGTTAAAAGAAAAAACGGACACCGTTGATTACGAACGTTTTACAAAAAAAGGATTCTTCACCATCCGGCGCACTGATTTTTTTTTTTCGGGTATATGGTCAGATATGACCATCGAGCAAGAACTCATGAAATCGATGAAAAGCTATGAAGGACTCACTCGAGGACGCGGAATGACTGAAAGTGTACTCTCCCGATGTACATTGGGTATGGTGTATCTGCAAAATAACTGCAATGAAGTGGAAACATTCTGCGACCTCAACAGTGCAACAACGGAGCAGCGTGTTGACATGCGATTAACTCGTGTCGCTAGAGATGAATCAGATACTGAAAAACTCTGCCGCTGGTTTTCGGTGCACCCCCCATTTTCCAGAATAGATTCCATTATGTCAATCAGCAGTGAATAAGTTGGAGAAGCTACTGTCAACAGTCACATATACATAAATAAATAAATAAATAAGCCTTTATTTCCAACAGGTAAATACCCACTTACAGGAAATTCAAGTACATAAAAAAAAAAAGTAGTAACTTAATCTTAACAACCCAACTCAAATAATAAATATTAGCATAAACAATGAACGCAACTACAACGAGGATTCAGAGGACCTATCCGAGATCAATATTCATCTTTTATCAACTTTGATGAAAAGCATGCAACAACGAAATTTGTAGTTGTGGATGGAGGCCATCTACTTCACGAAGTTGTGCTGCCTCGAAGTTCATCATTTGGTTCGATAGCTGACAGGTACACCCAGTATATCACCGCTCATTACGGCTCAAATGTGACAGTGGTTATTGATGGATACCCAACAGAAGCCGCCAAAAAAGGTACAAAGAGCTCTGAACGTATACGCAGAGCCAAGTCACACTCCTCTCAAGAAATAATCGTAGATGAAAACACAATAGCTCAGGTTTCTCAAGAAACATTTTTGTCAAACGATAAAAACAAAATCAATTTTATCGACCTGCTTAAATCAAAAATAGAGAACCATAGCATTCGAGTACTGCAGGCAGTTGAAGATGCTGACAGACTCGTCGTCACTACTGCTGTCACTCTTGCGTCTTCTTACGACACAGTGTTAGTCGCTGGTGAGGACATCGATTTGTTGGTAAAACTAACCGCGATATCACACAAACGTGATGTGATGTATTCCAGTATTTTCCACTCAGAGAACACTTTGAAACCGGAGCTTCTCCTTTTTATCCATGCCTTCAGTGGGTGTGACTCGACATCCGCCTTCTTCGGTCAAGGAAAGATGAAAATGTTGTCAATGTTGAAAAATAACCCGGACCTCGAAAAAGAGGCTATGATTTTTCCAAGCTCTACCTCTGCACCTGAAAAGGTAGTAGCAGCTGGTAAACGAATAATTGTTGCTCTGTATAGAGGCAAACGTAATACCCAGAACCTTGATCAGTTGCGATATCATCTATTTGCAAAGGCTGCAGTGAAAACGAGCTTCACTCTTGCAAGGTTGCCTCCTACAAACGACGCTGCTCGCTTTCACTCCTTCCGCAGCTACTATCAGGTAAGTCCCACATATACGCATAAAATGCCGTTCGTTATTTTATATAATATGTACAATCCTATTACAGGTGCAGAAGTGGTTGGGAGTTGAACTAGATCCTGTTGCCTGGGGATGGACATCTACTTTACAAGGCCTCACCCCCACGATGATGGTCAGAGACGCAGCTCCACAACCCCTGTTGCGGTTGATTTCGTGCGGATGTAAAAAAGGTTGTGGGAACGCGTGCAGCTGCAGAAAGACAGGCCTGAAGTGTTCTTTGGTCTGCAGCTACTGCAGCGGAGTCTCATGCGACAATGTGCCAGACATCGCACTTCATGTAGACTCAAACTCCTCACAAAGCGATGACCTGCCCGATATCGAGATGATAGAGGATGTATTCCCAACAGATCTCGCTGAAAACTTCGTCGGCCCTGCTACTGCAGATGTTTTGAGTGGGGCGACCGACGAGACTCATCCGGGTCCATCGAAAAAGTCAAAATCTACTTTTGGTCAATATTGAACATGTATTTGATTAATTTTTCATTGCAATTGAAATAACTATTCATAATAATTCGTCTTCTCTTTCGGAATTAGCAAGGCGTGAATTTTCCAAAGAAAACAGGTATAAAGGGTCAAAATTCCCTCTGAACAGTAAATGTACATGGTAACTATCCTTGAGATACCTTCCAGGTATATGTAATGTTGTCCTATTACCGCAGAAAATAGGCCTAGGTAGTCGGTTATGTAGACATTTCCAAGTGCGAAAAAATAACGCTACATTTTGAAAATCTGTATCTTGTAAACTATTAGGCCTACAGAGACCCCTTTGATCTCAAATTGTAGAAAATTTAGTCCACTTTAAAAAAGTGTTTTATAGTTCTAATCAAAAACTTAGTCGTTCAGGGTTAAATTTGCCAAAAACTGGATAAAAGGTAGAAATTTTGTGATTTTTTTGAAATTTGACAATGTTGCGTTCGGCGCTCGAGGTCAAAAACTTGGATTATTTATTGGGCCAACATCATAAACAAGTCAGCCAAAAATCAGAACTACCGGATCTAACGCAAGGTCTGATGTATATGGTTACTGGACTTAAAGGAGTTCGATTCAGATCTTTTGGTTGGATGCTCAGGAGACATTCCTTATACAGGGACAATCATTGATATGGTAGAGCTATACCTTTTCAACTTCAGATTGGGACTAGACAACTTCAAGTTGGGCATTAACAAAATCAAATTGGGCATAGTCATATACAATTTGGAACTAATCAATTTCAAATTGGGACTAGTCAACTTTGATTTGGAAATAGACAAATTCAAATTGGGGATGGACAAAATCAATATTGTAATATTTTTCGCTATAGCAAGCACTGTTCAGTTTCAATTAACTTATTTTAAGTCACTTTGTACAGCACTCACTATTTACAAACAATTTATATTGCAATCGCAGCGTATTTATGTTTTAACGATTTATATTTCGCGGCGAATCAATAACTAACTTCTTGAAATTGCGGATCTCATTTTATAGCCTCACCAGGATTGAAAAAACATTCTAGTGATTCGTAGAACTGCGAAGAATGTTCGACGCCATCTAGTTTCGCTAGAATGTACCAGAAGCAAAACGTTTCTACGCCTAATGGTGGCGAACGTTCGAAGGTCAAAAGTCACGAAAATTGGTTTTTCGCAAAAATCTTGCTTTCAGTGCATCTGACGGCTTAATGACCTATTACAAAACTGACGTAAAATTGTCTTTTCTTCAAAATTGTTTATTCATATTTTTTAAATACGACTAACCGTTTTCGAGATATAGGTAAAAATCAGTAAAAATGTATAATACTGCGGAGCTATAACTATAAATTAAGCTGGTAGTCTGGAAAATGAAACTCTCATTATCAAAATTGTTGAAAATTGGTTTATTTAAAAAAAATATATGATAAATGATAATGATCATTCGTTTTCGTCGGTTTCCATTGGCTTCTCCATTAGAAAATCTTTATCAGAAACTTCCTCTATATCTTGAAAATCATCTGTTGGAAATACCTTCTCAGACTCAGTGAAGCTTTCTATATTTTGAAAGTCCGTTGAGGGGTTCAGGCATGCCTGTACGTGACACTGGCCACACACTTTAGAGCATGGCAGCCCGACTTTTCGGCACCCGCACTGCGCACCACACCCCTTTTTACAATTACAAAAAATTGTATTTAATAGTTTGTCTGGGGCAGGTGGCATAAGTGTTGTTGTTGGCTCTAATATGTTGTTTTTTAAATCCCAACCCCATTCTTCGGCTTGTAGATTTTTCCCTAGCCAAATTTGAACTTGGTAATAAACCCGTTAAATTGTCATCCCTTCCACCTACCACCGAAGCAGCCTGACAACCATATTTATCGGGTCTATTACCAAGTCCAAATTATATAAATACATGAAAGGAACTGAAACACACTGATGATGCAGTGTCATGCTGCGAAACCGGTAGCTCAATTTAATCAATAAAAAGAAGTTTTTTGGGAAAATCAAGACTTTCAAACCCCCCCCTTTTTTCAATAATTTTACTACCCATAAGTTTTGATATTCCCGGCGACCACGGCCATGTAAAAACTTAGCGTTGATTGTTTACTACTGATGAGAAATACTCATTTTTCAAAGTTTTGAAAACTAATCATTTATCAATGTAGCTATAACGCTCTTGACAAATGCGATAATATAGCATTGGTCAACCATGAGAGATTCAACGTCGGTTAAATGGAGCCAAAGTTGCGCAATTTGAATTTTGAAAGCTGCCGCTTGGAAACTTGGGAAATTCCGAAGTCTTACGGAGATATCCAGCAATTACCTATTATTTCAAAATCCTTCTTTATTTTGTCCTCAATTCAAATCTAGAGTTAGTTGAAAACGGATGAAACATTTTCATGGCCCCTTTTTCTGCTCTTCAAGATAGCATAACTCTTCGCACCCTGAAAATAATGATATATTATGTATCATACTTAACTTTTTTTTATTCATATATTTTTTTCAAAACTTTTTTAAACGTGGAACTTCATTATTCAAGCTTAAGAACTCACAATTTATTATTGTTATCCCGACTACGATCCACGCGACGCGTTCTGAAATGAACAGAAACTTTGGATTTTGATCATTCTCTTATAAACTTTCTGCAGTATCTCAAAATGGCAAGTGTGACATAATATCATTAATTTCATACTGTACCGTAAAGTATCATTTACCGGACCCAAAACCAGTCCGCTAAATGATACTTTACATCATCAGAGACTGTAAAAAAAAATACTTGACTACTCCAAAAATTACATTTTGCATCATCAAAGACTGTCAAATTGCATTGGTAACATGGTAACACGGTTTGGCTAGCGCCAAACACGATATTTTTGTTCACTGTCTTATCTACACGGAAGATTTTGCGCCATTTGCAGAAAGCCTCAAACTCCTTTTGATACCTTTCCGCCGATTTGCGCTTCGCAGCTTTTATGCAAAATTTGGTCCATTTGGCAACTTACTTAACGTAAACGGTTGGTAAGGTATATCAGATAGGACAAACATAAGTTGTTACATGGTCTGGCTGGCGCCATCTCATGGTACGAATCTGAGGTGGACTGCCACCCTAAGTGTGTGGTTTGAGAAGAAATCACTTTAAACAGATTAAAAATAGTTATTACAGTTTGAAACAAAACAATGTACGATACACAGCCGTTCAATGTCATTAAACTACTCGTCCAGATATTCTAGACTCGGCTCCTTCGTCGCCTCGTCCATAAACATCTTGACTCGTAATTTAAGTCATTTACCGCCTTAGTAACGTAAATAACTATATTTTTAGGAAGAAAAAAGTTCATTCAAAATGAATTGAAAAAGTTGGCTTCGTATTTGAAAAAAAATTTGATGATGGTCGCGAGAGTTCGAAATGTCCGATATCAATTCCGACGATGCTATCTTCTTCGTCTTCTGGTTACTGATTACTGATTTCTGAAGTACAGGCGCTACGAGTTTCGGGATGTTGTCCCGACACCGCAGCCTCTAGTTGGGCTTATTGTATCTTCTCTGTGCCTGTCTCTCAGTCGAAGAGCTCCATTGCCCGAATAAGGTTTATGACTCGTTCTACTGTTTCCCTGACCGTCCTTCGAGGAGTGGTTGTGAATTCCCCATAATCTCTTCTCCAGTACGCCTGCGCTTCACATTCGAATACAATGTGGGAGGCTGTTTCCTCCTCCTCGTTGCACAGCCCACATATGGGTTCCTCGTTGAAAAGACCCATGATATGCATGTGTTTCCTTAGAGTGCAGTGTCCAGTTAATACACCTGTTACTTTCCTAAGCTGATTCCTGCTGAGTTGCGGTAGGCTTCCAGAAAATGATGATTCGATCTCGTCTGCCATCATTAATTTACTGTGTTCAGACCTGGTGATTGGCACCATCTAGCTTTCTGTTGTTTTTTGGACCAACAGTTCAGCCAACCTCTCACAGAGGATTTTGTAATACCAATAGCAGGTTCTGGACCCAGAAGTGGTGTGTTTGCAGCTTTGCGTGCTAATAGATCCGCCCGCTCGTTCCCAGCTATCCCTGTGTGTCCTGGTATCCATCCAAGAGTAACATCGTTAGATACTCCCAGTGTGACAAGGTTTTGCTGACAGTCCATGACTTGTTTGGATTTGGTTTCCCGACAGGAGATGGTTTTGATTGCGGCTTGGCTGTCACTAAGAATAAGGATTTTCCTTCCTCTGTAGCCTCTCCTGAGATTTTCTTGCACGCATACGTTTATTGCATGTACTTCTGCCTGGAAAACTGTAGCGTACGTCCCGAGTGGTTCACATGTTTCCCACTTTGGATTTTCACCTACGATTCCGGCACCAGTTCCCCGGCTTGTTTTGGAGCCTTCTGTGTACCATATTGCCTCATTAGCCATCCGGAGTTGTTTCACCGTTTCCTCTTCCCATATTAGCTTGGTCTTAGGAGACGTGCTAAAGTTGATATTTTTCAACATGATATCACTCCTCATTGTTACTAAGTGGTTCGTGACTGTGCTGGTTATCTTAGTGTGTCCTTGGGAGTTTGAGTGGCTCCAGTTCCCGGTGTTGCTAAGTCTATATGCTCCCATTCTTGCTTCCATTTTGATATAGATATCTAAAGGAGGTAGGTTAAGCATGGCATCCATGGCAAGTGTTGGAGTGGTTTTCATGGCTCCCGTTACACAGAGACATGCTAGCCTCTGAACTTTCGCAAGTTCCGTGGCTGCTTGTCGCTGCTCGATTTTCGGCCACCAGACAACAGAGCTATAAGCAAGGGTGGGTCTTACCACGGTACAGTAGAGCCAGTGTACCATGCGCGGATTTATGCCCCAATTCTTTCCTATCGCTCTTTTTGTTGCCATTATTGTGGCTTTACCTCGATTCACTATTTTCTGCAGGTGTGAATTCCATGTGAGTTTGTCATCCAGGATGATGCCTAGGTATTTGACTTCTCTTACCACCTGCAGTTCTTGTCCAAAGAACATGGGTTTGAATAATTCCGCTGTCTTCCTCTTTCTCGTAAAGCTGACCAGGGAGGTTTTCTCAGGATTGACCTTCAGGTTCACCTTCCTGCACCAATCTTCTACGATTATCAGAGCTGTCTGCATCAATTCTGATATTGTCTTGGTGTGTTTGCCAGTGATAAGTATTGCTACGTCATCGGCATAGCCTTGGGCGTAGAAACCTTTGCTGTTTAACTCTACCAGTAGTTCTTCTGCGACTAGGTTCCAGAGGAGAGGGGACAAGACTCCACCCTGGGGGCAGCCTTTAGCTGCCTCTATAGTTACAGTTTTGTCAAGCATAGTTGCTTGAATTCTCCTACCTTTCAGCATGTTTCTTATCCACCTACAAACTGTGTCTTTAATTCCACGCCGATTGATTGCGGTGGTCATTGAATCGAAGGAGGTATGATCAAATGCTCCTTCTATATCAAGGAATGCAGCTAGGGCAACTCCTTGGTTGTTCAGTGGTTGCTCTATTTTATGAACAAGTTCATGCAGAGCAGTTTCACATGATTTACCAGGTTGATAGGCGTTTTGGTTTTTGTGTAGTGGCCTCTCTATTAGGGAGGTCTCCCTAATGTGCATTTCAATCACTTTCTCCATCGTTTTGAGTAGAAACGACGAGAGATTTATCGGTCTGAATGCCTTGGGCTGAGAGCTATCTTTCCCGGGTTTCGGTATAAAGACCACTCGTGAGAGTTTTCATATCATGGGTATGTGTCCCGTTGCCAGGCTTGCTCTGAATAGTTGGCAAAGCATCGATATGAGTTGGGCTTCGCCCTGCTGCAGGTGTGCCGGTATTATCCCATCGCATCCAGGTGCTTTGTATGGTTCGAATGAGTTTAGGGCCCATTCGATTCTATTTGGTGACCCAAACTAACCCAATCATCTTTTGATCCTCTCATCCGGAGGATCTCAGGAGATAGGGAGTTGACTCCCTGTTGCGAGTAGGTTATGGTCGAGTCTGGAAGTTGTGCCCTGAGTAGTGTCTCAATGGTCTCTTCGCCATTTTTCGTGTATTCCCCATTTGGTTTCTTTAGTGTTCCCATTGGTGGAAGGGGGTCTTTAGCTAGGATTCTCTGAAGGCGTGCGCCTTCCGAGGTTTTTTCGACCTCAGTGCAAAACTTCCTCCAGGAGTTCCTCTTAGCTTCCCTTACTTCTTTGTTGTATTTCGTCAGAGTATGGTGGTATTCATCCCATTCGCCGGTTTTCTTGGCCACATTGAAGAGTCTGCGTGTTTCCCCCTTCATCTTGTCAAGTTTCTCGTTCCACCTGGTTGTGTCCTTGCATGAAGAACGCCGGATTAGCGGACAGCTTTGATGGTATGAGTAAATTGAAGCGTTTTGTAGTTGTTCTGCTACCACCTCAACATCAAATCTGTTACGCATACGTTCCTTGATCCCGCTCAACCCCGCCTCCAGCTCCTCCCGGTATTCAGTCCAGTTCGTTTTGCGTGGGTTGCGGTACATTTCTGACGGCTTGTCAATACTATTGATTTTCATCAGTATATACCTATGGTCCGACAGGGATGGTTCATCGGATACGCGCCACCGCTGGATATCGGGATTAATACGGGAGGTGGACAGAGTGACATCAATAACTTCCGACCGTATGCGGTTTGCAAAAGTAGGCTTGTTGCCCTTGTTCAGAATCTCCAAATCATGGGTTATAATAAAATCCAATAAAGACTCACCTCTTTTGTTGATATCGCTGCTCCCCCAGATGGTGTGATGCGAGTTGGCGTCCATACCTATTATACACTGTAGGTTTCTCTGCCCACAGTGATTCACTAGTTTCTCCAGGTCTTCCGATGGTGGGGGTCTGGGTGCATCGTAGGGAAGGTAAACCGAGGCTATTATGATGTCCTTCTGGGTTCCTTCCTCTTTGTAGCTTAGTTGGACGGCTACTTGATCCCTGGAATTTAGTTCTTTAATATTGAGAGCCTGCACTCCGTTTCTCACGTATATGCAAGCTCTCGCGTTACCTGTTGATTGCTCCTTGTAAAAGATCTTACCTCCAGTGTTTCCTAGACCGGCTATTTTTCCCTTCGTGATCCAGGGTTCTTGGATGATGGCCAGGTCTATGTTTTTCTTTGCCAGCTGTTGGCAAAGGGCAGCAGATGCTCCCTTACTGTGCTGAAGGTTTATTTGTATTACCCTCAGCATCGGGAGCCTCCTTCTTGAGAAGTCTGAAGGTTAGCTGCATTAACCCAAAGTAGGCCCGGAGATTCCGGTTTTGCAGCTCCTTCAGAGATCTGCTGTCAAGACCGACAATGAGTGTCATGCCCTCATTGTCCGTCTTGTGGCTGATTATTCTCCAGACCTCGGTCTTCAGCCCCATGTTCTGGGTTTTGAGGAACTGAAGAGCTTGTGCCGGTTCCTTGATTCCCGCGGATTTTGTCGGTATCCAGACAGCAGCCCTCACGACTGGCACCACTCTGTGTGCCAGGCCAATTCGAAGACTGGTTTCCTCGTAGGGGCTGAAGCCTGGAACCACCCGCAGCAGCCAAGTCTTGGCAGCTTCATTGGCGCAAGTGATATAAATCACCCCACCTCTGGAGCTGCTGTTCTTGAACTGAGGACCAGTTCCGGGTTCGCATTTGAACACTTCCCGGAGTAGAGACTGTTGTAGGCCTCTCCTCAGTGAAGGTTTCATCCGGATATTTCTCGGAAGTGATGGCCATTCTAAGCCCGGCTAGGGTTTCGCTGTAAGTTTCCCCAGTTGATGTACTGGGTGTTACTTCAGCATCCCCCTGCCGTGACCTTTTCTTGGCGCTTTTTTCTGGGGTTGGTGTGTTGCCCTCAGAGCGACTCCTCTTTGCAGAGGATTTTTTTGCAGGGGTCCTAGGTTTACCTGATGCTCCAGGCTCTGAGGCCCTAGCATCAGGTTTCTCAGTGTTCCCTGAGCTATTCAGGAGGATTCTATTCCCGGGATTCCTATTTGTCCTCGGTTTACGCAAGCTTCCTTCGCTGGGCTCCGGAAAGCTTTGCCATTTTGTTCAGGCTGATGTTGCCAACGCCTGAACTAATGGCAGATACACCGGCACCGGGGACTGCATCACTGCTTCCCTGATTACCCGTGGTTGGTTCATGAGTTACATCGAGGTTTGGCTGTTCCTCGGATGCCAGAACGTGTGATTGGCCCTCCCCAAAATCCGTGGGGCCAGCGTTGGCCACCGGGGCTTCCACCCGGTCGGAACCAACGGTGAGATTGAGACTCACTTGGGGTACAAAGTCCTCAGGTTTGTCACACATCGTTCCTAGGTGCTGGTTTTGGTCCGCCCCTGGGTATTCAATTTCCCCGGTACCTCCCATATCTGGGAGGCATTCCCCTATCCGCCACCTGGGAAGGCGCCCGATAGGGGACCAGCAACCCCCACGGGGTCTTCTGGTTTCTATAAGCTAGCGTCAATGTATGTAGACGATCGCCCAACGACGCTATCATGAAGAGCGGAAAAAGTGGCCATGAAGATCTGTCATCCGTTTCCAATTATCTCTTGTTATAAAGTCAGGACGAAATAAAAAAGGAATTCGAAAAAAAATCGGTCATTGCCGGATATCCCCGGAGGTCTTCGGAATTTTCCAAACTTCAAACCGGCATTTTTTTGAGATTCAAATTGCGTCACTTTGCCTCCATTTAACCGACGTTATGTCTTTTATTTATGGTTGACGAGTTACCAATGCTACGGTATACAGTGCGTTTTTTTCAAGACGGAACATCGGGCTTCCCATGTTAAATTTTCCGAACCATGTTAGCAGTACTTCTATTCAAAGTACATAGCTTAAACATGCCGCAGATAAACTTTGGTGCCTAGAGATTATGTTATTTCATCTATTAGCACAGAATAAATTGAAAAAAGATTAAAAAAGATTCTTTTATTATTTGGAAAGTAATACCTTTTTACTAGACCAGCCTTGTATAAACCCCTGTCAACCAATAACTTCATTGTCAAATTGTGATAACATTTATTTCTAACAGTATAATACATGCAATACAAAATCAAACATTATTTCTTGGATAACCTGCTCAAAGTCTCCCCCTCGGTGTCCCCTATTCACGGCCAAGCAGTATGTTTAACGGTCAATAATATGAAAATGGAATTTTTTGGTTGAAAAAAATGGCAATGAAGTTAGTCACGTCAGAAAATTGGTTGTCATCGTCATATACAAGGCATGTTGAAAGTATCACTTTCCGATAAATTAAAGCATTTTTTGAGTCTTTTTCCTAGTTATTCTGGCGTGATTAATGAACTAACACAGTCTTGAAGAATCAAAGATCATCTACGGCAACTTTCAGCTGTGTACTACGAATGGAAGTACTGCTAACATGGGATTGAAAATTAGACATGGAAATCCCTATGTTCCGTCCTGAAAGAAACGCACTGTATAATTGAATTTGTTACAACCTGTATAGGTGATTTTTGGCATATCAACTTCTTGTGACTCAACTTTGAAAACAGTTTGTATAATATTGTTTACTGTACAGGGTTAAGAGAGATTATCAGAACGGTCGATTACTCCAGGAGATACACGATACACGAGTATATCTATTATATCTGTATTGAATTGGAATTTACAGGGTCGACCATAAAGTCATGACGGATCTAAGTTGCATTTTTTTAATGGAACCCCTTGTATATTGATGAATATCTCATTTTTTTTCAATTTTGAGCAAAAATTGTGATACAAATAATAATGTTCCTAAATTCAACCGTTATCGGGATTTATCGTCTTGAACATAATGTTTTTGCGCCTTTAACATGCTATAAAACTCAAATGGTTCAAGACAGAGAAAAATGATCTGCACTTTCTCACCAAAAGTTTCCAAGAGCTTTTTATTATTATTTATTCTGTCATCTGAATGGAAGGTACTGTAAACTTTTTTCGACACATTTTGACTTTTTTTTTACTCCAATTTTGTATAGAGCGGAAAAGAACACGCTTTCTTCCTAAGATATAAACCAAAAACTGAAAAAAAAACAAATTTGGTCAAAAAGTCCTCATGTAAAAAACTGTATTTGTTTGGGAAGTCACTGAACTGAAGTGAACTGGGATTCAGTCTAAAGTGATCCAAAGTAACCCAACGATTCTGCAAGTTTAGTTGGTTCAGTTTTCAGTTCAATTAGATATACAGTGTGACCCATTTATTTTGGGAACACCCTGATAAAAAGTTTATTTCTCAACCGATTTGGTTCGTTTTTTTTTTGGATTGTAGAGCTCGAAAAATTGTATATTCTTGGCAAAAAGTGACCTTCGCCATTTTGACTTCAAGGCCTACTATGTTAGTTTTTAAGAGCAAAATTTCAGGACACCATATTAGCGATTTTTTTAGAAAAAATCGGTGTGCGCCACTGGATTCAGCATCCTTTAAAACGGGACAAATTTTCAACCAAAAATATCAAGTTAAAAAAAATTAAAAATTCGCACTTTAACAATCTTTGATTCTATCAAAACAAATAAAAATGACATAAAACTAAAAATTTGTAACTTCTACCAAACCACCATCAACTTCAATGCACTTATCATTTGTTTTGATAGAATCAAAGATTGTTAAAGTGCGAATTTTTAATTTTTTTCAACTTGATATTTTCGGTTGAAAATTTGTATAGACCCGTTTTAAAGGATGCTGAATCCAGTGTCGCACACAGATTTTTTCTAAAAAAATCGCTAATATGGTTTCCTGAAATTTTGCTCTTAAAAACTAACATAGTAGGCCTTGAAGTCAAAATGGCGAAGGTCACTTTTTGCCAAGAATATACAATCCAAAAAAAAAACGAACCAAATCGGTTAAGAAATAAACTTTTTATCAGGGTGTTCCCAAAACAAATGGGTCACACTGTATAGAATCCTAACCTAATATTTTTGTTTTTTTTTTCATTTATCATGGCCCATATTGAAAAGTAATTGTGCGAGGATACAAAATAATCCAAAAATTAGGTGGGTAGCCGACTAGGAGTCGTTTTCGCGAGCTCATAGAGTTGGGGAAAAAAATGTCGTTCACTGATTTGTGGCAATAAAATCAATGTAATCGAATAGAATTATCTAGGACCCGGAGGACGTAGTCATAGAAGATGCAATAACAAACCCTGTTTTCTTTCTTCAACAATAGTTTCTACTCAATACATACTCAATACAGGTGTATTTGTTTGAAGGAAAACTGGAAGGTTTTATAATAATTCTCGTTGTTTTGAAGATGGAACTTCAATAATCAAATTAACAACAAAAAACACAATCTCCGGCGAGTGCAACGTGCAAAGTTGTAGAATTTTACAGGACGTTGTTCAAGTTGTAAACATAAACAATGCACCCATATTCTAACTCAACTTCCCCCCCATCTGTCAAGTATTTTATTGAAAACTTTCGGATTTGTGATCTCAAGTGAGATTGGATCAGTTCAGAAGAGCCATATGCACCGTATGTGAGCTTAGCCAATCTCGATTAATTTTCAAAGTTAGATTAAGCGGTGTTTTGTATGCACCAAAGAATTCGCTGCAAGGATCGTTAATCCCTGGTGAGACATTTGACAACGTCACAAAATAACCTGGAAAAAAACATCAATTACAATTTTGAAATTTATGTTGAGTGATTTGTATTGAGTTTTGCTATTTGCTTGCAAGTTTTAATGAAAAATGAGCAACTATATGGATCAGTTACATCTGCAAGCATGATATGACGTTTAGCAAACATTAGCCAAGGGGTTTTTCTTGTAAATTCAATATTTGATAGGTATCAACTTTTATTCTTGAATCATTCCTATATTTGCTGTTCCTCTTTTCTTGGGCTTAGATTTCATGATAGTGAGTGGTTATTATATTATACTGTATACCTGGTCTAATACAGCAAGAATAACAATCCCATTCCCCTGATGATAAATAAAAACATCACTTTTTACAACACAAAAAAATATATTTTAGAAGGAACAAGTGGTTAATTGAATGATTTTGTAAGGAATGCCCCGAGGAATGCCCATTGATAAATTGACAATATTGTATAATTCTCAGAATCATTATCTGCCTACTTTGAAATTATTACAAATATGTACAACTTTTGGAAAACGCGTCGTTTGACAACTCAAGGAAAGAGGAAAAACAAATATAATTAAAATAATTTCTTATATAGTTGATAAAAACACAAACCTTCTTATATTGGGATATCTGTTATAAATTGGGACTTGGATGAAGTCAAGAAAATTGAATGAAAAAATCTCATTTGGGAAAATAAATAAAAAGTGATGAGACCATCAGTTTCGAAAGTTTGTATTTCAGTTTATCTTGTATAGAGGATTAGTATCTAAAGCTTGAATAAAAAAAGTAAATCAACAAGTCTATTTGTTTATGGGAGTCTGGGTTTACCCATAAACTTAAAATTTTGAATTGAATTAGAATAAGACAAAACTTTGAGATAGGTTGAGACATTAGATACCTCTACAGGATATAGATAGGTAGTTACCTTCTTTCAACACCAATCCAAATTGAGTCGATCGATTGAATGATAAAAAATCATAGTTAAAATATGCGGTAGATATCCGAGTGTGATAGGTACACTGTTTTTTTTTGTACCTACCCACAAGAATGGGTACCTATTCAATTCAATATTCTATTGAGCAATTCGCATTATTCTGAGTGTATTGTGGAGCAATAAATATTGCTTGATATTGAGATCCATTTTGTATAGTACTCATTGACTCGAGCATTGACTATACCTATTGGAATTGGGAATTGGAAAAGAATCCTACACCAATCGATGATTTTTTGAAAATCTAAATAATCCTCCGTTAATATTTCACTCTCATAGTTTTGTCTTTAGTCGCAAAACCTCAAAATCTGTACGAAAAACATAAACAAATGAAAGACTAGGTTAGAGTTCGTTGAAATTCTTCGATTAAGCCTAGAAAATGGGGCGATCAGAGTTAAGCGACCGATTCAGGCTTAAGCGCTGCGGTGCATCCAAAAATTGGAATATAATCGCGATAAAGACTTCATCCGGATTAGATTTCCACGGTGCATATAGCAGTTAGTACTGAACTAATCCTTTTGACAAAACAAATACGATTCTTGATCCTTGATTGATGTCATAGCTACAAAACGGGAAAAAATCACAATCAATAATGGCGGAGCTCGCAGTGTTGCCAAGTAAAACATATAAGAAGTTTTAGAAAAGCATGACTTCTATCACAAAAGATTTAAATAAAAAACACCTTTTATTGGGTCATATCTCTCTATTTTGGTGATTCAAGATTCATAAAAAATGAGATTTTTTGTTTGTATTGGAAACACTAGGCGGATGTTGGCGTTAACCAGGTTACGTTACGAATTTCCTAACCTAACTTTCCTTTGCAGTAGGAACAAATCTCTTGGGAGGTACCTAATTAAGTAGTTACGCTATACCATAAATGTTGTAATGGGTATATAGAGCCAAGGGATATTGACCTGTGGTTCTATGAATTACATATTCTAATACATATCGAGCAATTAATCTATGAAATGTGCCCATCACAGCTCTCGTCGCAACTATTGCAATAGGTTATTAACCAGACATTGAACTCGACATTTTGTTGAGTTTGCATTATGTCCAAGTATGTTCTTTTCATGGTTTGGTTGATTAGATTGAATCAATACTTCGACTGTGTTTGATCCAATCAGTAGACCACGTGCTAAATCTGAGAACATTACATGGCGATCCTGCCAGCGGCGTTCACATTTATGTGAAATGTTATCGGTGTTCATCAAAAGTGCTAATCAGGCTGTGGAAAGGAAGAAAAAAAATCACCTCCAAGATGGGAAAAAACCAGTCAAAAGAAGTTAAAGAAGGAATTATAATAGCCCAAGCTGGTAATAGTGGTGGTTCTATAACTTCTCAAGCTGCAAGCAACGGTGTTTCTTACTTAGAGGTGTCGACTCTAATCATTGGTGCAATCATGCATAGTCACGCTAGTAGCTGTATATAGTTTTTTCCAAGCAAAGAAAAAACTTGAAAAAAAAATCAGGAGAGAAATCACTAGAAGCTAGAACTAGAACTAGTTTAAGAAAAAAAAGAACGACGACGGTACTAGAATCGATTAAATATTGATTCCATCAGGGAACTTCGACCAGTTGTAACCAACAGGGGTTGGCATCGCGAGAAATAAGCTAGTGTAGGCGCAAGGACGCTAGTTGCAACGCTGAACAAAAGTTTTAGCTACTTCCAGAAGAAGACTATTGGCGATTCAAAGAGTCAGCGGAGCGGCCTCTGGCGTTTTGTGCTCGAACTTTCGAGAGCGTGATAGACATCAGCTGTCTCCATGCTGTTTCTATTGGGATCGTGATAACTTGAAGATATATTCCCGATTTTGTTATTATTTATGGAAAGATTTTGATAAACCACGTTGGTAAATGATTATAGTGTGCTAATTGAATGGTATTTTTCGGGTTTTGTTGTCATTGTTGGAATCATAAACTTATCGGCATCAGTCTGAAGGGTGTCGATATCAAAAAGCCTCAAGTGTAGTGGCTTTTAGCCAACAAAATAGACGATTATAGTACAAAGATCAAAGGTATCTAGTTTTATTGAATGTATATATTTTATTGATTGAAAGATCCCACCGATATTGGTGATAAAAATCATCATTAACAATGGAAGATCATACGAATGCTCGCCGATATCCGAAGAAAGTTCCTAAAAGGCCTAATTGTCGCGTACCTCACTGCAATGAGAAGACAATCATCTGCATAATTTTCCAAAGGACCCACGTCGTAAAAAAACTTGATCGAATCCTGATACACACTAAATTTTCCACAGCTAATCTTCCTTCACGAAGAGGCCGGTCAAATCCATTCAGAGCGTCCACTAAATGTTCCAGTTCATTAAAGGCACCATTTCTCAATTGACAACACTCTGCCGATACGAAACACTTTACTGATACGAACAACAAATATAAAATCAGGCGCGAAAACCTTATACGGGCTATGAGTAAAATGCAGTTGTCACGCTCTCGAGAGTTCTCGCGCGTTCCGCTGTGGCGCTGCTTGAGCTGTTTGAATCCAATATTCAAATGAATTGGAGCTGAAGTTCTAAGCTGATTGTCAAGGTCGATTTTATTATTATTGTAATCACTAATGTATTCAAATTATAAGGTAAATGAGTGACATAGGGATTAATAAGTTTAAGGAACTTTATGCAGCGGTACAACAATTTTATAATAATATTGGTAAAGAATCGGTAGAGAGACGATCTAATCTAGATAGGGTTGATAAATTGTTGTTGGATGTTGGGTTATTAGATGATCAATTTGCTACTTTAAAACTTGACTTTAAGAAGGTTGAAAGAGAACCTGAGATTCAAAAAGTTGGAACCTATATTGAGAAAATCGAAAAATTTATTTCTTATGCTAGGCGAACACTTTTAGAAAGGTTACGTAATATAGTAGAAAAAAAGGATAGTGAAGAAGACGTAACAGAAAATCGTCCTGTTGGTTCTGTGAATTTAAATATGTCCGAAAAGTTTGATTTAAGAACGGCTGCATCCTTGTTGCCCTGTTTGGACGGCAAAGAGGATACAACCAATCAGTTTATTGATTCGATTTAGCTTTATAGTAATTTGATTGATGATGACACTAAAAAACTTTCAATTGATTATGTTCTTAAGACTAGATTATTAGAAAAATCTTACAACTCAATCGATAATTTAATTTTGGACATAAAGACCCACTTGATTTCGAAAAAATCTGCTGCTGCTTTAGCAACCGAATTGCATTGTATTAGGCAAGATAACAAGTCGATCGATGGATTCGCGAAAACTGTAGAGGAACTGTTTATCAATTTAACATTAGCTCAGGCAGATGGCAACGATGACAGAGTAGCGTTAGTACCAATCACAAAACATTCCCCTTAGAACTTTAGAGCTGCGTCTCTTATGGGCAATGACAGTACAGTGTTTTTAGTTGGCCGAACTACGGTGAGAGGCGCTGAAAGCTTTGACAGTTAGATGACAGTTATTGACGTGACAGAAGACCCCATCATGACCCCGTTGATCCTGAATTAAGTTAGGGGTTACATTATAATTTGATTTCGAAGTGGAACTGTCAAATTTTTGCTTGGCAAACGGAAATCATAATAATATGCTACCATTCACATTGAGTTTGGCGTAGGCGTGATCTGAAACACAAATTCGATGTAGATGGTAGCATATGTCTCCCGTGTGCCAAACGGAAATTTGACATATCCACTTCGAAATGAAATTGAATGTAAATCAGGCACTCAATCCGATGTTAATTGTTCAGTGAATCAACATACAGGTGTTTGGATTGTCTTGTTTAGGAAATTTTCTAGTGTACTGCTTGTAGTTCTCAAAACAATGATTGGATATCTGAACTGTTCTTAGAACATTGATATTTTTGTATACAAATCAAAGCAGGTATGAGTATTTCCCGTTAAGCTTTGTGTAATTAGTAATTTTAGCGGATCTTTATGAAATGTCCTTGAATAATGTCCTTATTCAATAATAAATATGTATTTATAATATTTTTGCCTCAAATTATCAATAATAAAAAATATGTACTACATACCAACTATAAATGGACAAAATATGAACAAAACTAAAGAAACCGCCTAAAATTTGATAAAACTTTGATCCTTCATCGGTTGTCAAACAAGTTATGTTGCATTTGAAAACTTTAATCCATTTGTCAGTTTACGTATCTTGGCAGATTTTGGTTAGTGCCTTTTTGACACAAGTAATTTTTGTTTTGATAAAATCGGCTATCACCATCCGAAAGAGGAGCAAAAGTTATGTACTTCCCGAAAATTTCACAATAATTGAGCAAAGGATAGTCTTGCTTTTAAATTTTGAACTGCCCCTGTTTCAAATAATGCCAGCCATGCATTTTTATCAAAAATTACACAAAAAAACGTTTATTTTTTTGAAAAAAAAAATCAAAAACACGTAAACTGACTGAAAAATGGATTAATATTTTTAAATGCACCATTGCTTCTTCAAAAACCAATGCATGATCAAAATTTCATCAAATTTAAGGCCGTTCCATCAGTGCAAGTCATATTTTCAATGTATACAAATAAAAAGCGAATTTCAAAAGTCCCGCCTATAACCTGTCAGCTGTGAATTTCAAAAGTCCCGCTATAACCTGTCATTTGTCACGTCAGTGTATGAACCTACAGCGCCCCTCACCGTAGTTCGCACAACTAAAAACACTGTTCACCCTTACTCTATGGGAGATGCACTTCTAAGGGGAATGTTTTGTGGTACCAATTCTGAGAGATGTCAATGAGAAACTTGCCATCAGTGCTTTTTCTAATGGACTCAAGAATAGCGAACTACGCGCAATAGTAAAATCTAGGAATTATTCTGCTTTAAAAGACGCTATTATTTACGGAAGCACTGAGAGACCACACAAGTTTTTTTTTATCTGGCTCGAGTCAGCGAGCCAGATAATATCTGACTCGAGCCTGACTAGTCGGTGTTTGATTGAAAAGTAAAGAATAAATACTGCTCAACAATTGAACTGGATATTTGCAAAAATCCTGAAATTCATATTTAAAAATGTTTCAAAAAAGTAGTTTCCTATACAATGATCCAATAACTATAGATGAAACATTTCATTCATAAACTGTGAAAAATTGTATGGACAACATCGAATATAGACGAGACGTTAGGAGGAGTTGAGAGGGGCACTGAGTGGGGATAAGTTTGCACCTCACTAGAATGTGCTGTTACGGTTTAGAAATATTAGAAATAAGTTGTACATATTTAATTAAGGGTTTCGTAATTTTAAGGGTTAAAATTAGTGATCTTATAAGAAATGGAAATAAATCAATAATCTGGGTCCAGCGATCACTTCAAAGTGTCCCAGTTTGGTCAAAAATTAGATGGGTTTGTCAGTCTGGCAACGTCGCTCAGACTTCTGGGTTTTCGATTTCTTCATAAAAAAACCTGGGAGAATTCAGTTTTAAAACTGAGGTTACTGGCGTAACTATACCTTGTGGCTATTTTGCCGATTTCCTGTGAAATTTTCCGGATTCATCCAACTTTGAAGACAGCTCTGCCTCCTCCACTGTGTCAAGCGACCTAGTGCGGATTTGAAGATTTTCCGAGAAAATTCTCCCATTTGCAACCCAAACACGTGCAAAGGCCCCCTTACACCTAAGGTAATACTGCACAAACTCTAAACTCCCTGTATATTTTCGATTATTTCTGCTTTTCAGGCCTGTTTGTTTTTATGTACTATTACGAATTAGATTGTAATATTAGCATTCACCATAAAAAAAACGTATCATATTCTGGCGAATGCGGCCGAATTCTTGATCCAGATCCCCGGAATCAGGCTCATTCCCCTGAAGCGACCTCCGACCCTTGGGATTAATCCTGGACTGGAATCCTCCCGTATTTGAGGGACAGGCCCCCCTCATATCCACTCTCTCAACCTTACCTCGCTACAAAAATTTGGACCACGATCATACACAAAGGACCTTGGACTAACCTGCAACCTGCAACATCCCTTATCTGGTGAGGTAGTTCCAATTACCTCCCTTTGGCAATACGAAACTACATTGTAATCGCCACCAATTGTCACCTTTGCCAAGTACTCCCGATGTGTGATATTGTCTGTACTACCTTGAAGGTTTGGCCATGCATAATATGAAGATTTGACTTCCACCTACTCACGTTTCATTTAATTTCTGCCACACTTAGTTTATAAATTGTCACACTATAAATCAAATTTCACTATTTACAGGCACTGTATCCGCTACGTGATCACGACGCGGAAATTAACCATTAATTACTGTAATTTGTTTTGAATATATAAACCCCTTTATTTGAACCAATTTGGAAAACTGAGACATTATGATAAATTCTTAAACAAAAAAATCGCGTCTCTCGTTATCGTAACAATTCCAGTCATATTTGGCGGTAAATTAGACAGAACCTTGAAGCACAGCTTAAATAATTTAAGCTGTGCTTGAAGTATGAAGTGTGAGGTGCAATAAGTTAATATTGTCCAGGTATCGATACGGTATCGAAGGTGTAGGGATCGATATCGATAAGTGAATCGAACAGTGTATATTTTGTATATAGTTTATTCCATTGTAAGTTGTAAATAAATAGTGTATGTTCCTGGGTAATGCTGTTCTTTTGAGTACGTAGTACGTTTCCCGTTTTCGTCAGATTGGTGAACCTGGGTGCTGAAAGCGGGTGGCGCAAAATTAGAGTTAAACCATCTGTAATTGATAGTGATTTTACCCACGACCACTCTTCGTCTGAGACTAGCAAAGTATACCAATCTCTACCATCTCCTTTCTCGCACTCAAAAGGGTTAGAGAAACCCCCTATCTTTTTTTTTTTTTTCATCTGTTTATCTCATCTTTTCTTCTTCTATTTATGTTAGTAGTAACAAAAATTGTTACAGTGCTTCGGTTACTACACGCGATGCTGCCAGTGCGTCACTATTTTACAGAATTCCTAAATTCCTATTTACTGCAAGCTTGACACTTGCGATGTAATTTCAATATACCATATAAGTAAATAATGGAGCATTACAAACTAAACCAGAATAAAAACACATCAAACATTCACAAAATCAACACCAAACCCCACTCAAAAAACAAGAGACGCCAATGAGACGAAATGTGAATGAAAAGTGTACACAAAATCCGATCGAAAGGGGCGTACCCAATTTTGGTCTGTTGCCGTACTTCAGCTTTTTTAATTTTTAGAAGAGAATAGTCTGGTTTTTCTAAATCCTAAATACCTAAACAAATCTTGAAGAAATGTTTCAATTTCAACAAAAAGGTTACCATCGACTCATATTTGATTGAATTCATACATAAAATGGTTTCAAAAATTATTCCAAACAATGTTTAAATCTTTTTGCTGCGTAGTAATACTTTTAATAGAGTAAGTTTGGCAAACAACGTGGTGGGAGAAACTCTGCACCCGAGTGCACAGTTCGATGTTGTCCTCATGTTTATCTCGCTATGTTTCATCTATAGTTATTAGATCATTGGTCCTATACTATCAATAATCAGTATTCATAGCGAATTCCTACTTATCACATGGTTTTGGTTTTTTGTCGATGCTCTTATCTCTTTCACGAAAATATGCAGGAATGTTGTTCAAACATCTTAAAGTATCAGTTGTACAAAACCCTTTATGCTCACTTGATTTGGTTACTGTTTTCAATAATTTTGTGTAATCGCTCAAAGAATATGCCGTTACGGAGATTAGAAGCAGTGTAACTCGAGCAATTATAGTGCAGTGGATAGAGGCACGTTTGTCCCAAGAAGAAGTCGTCATGCATGCGGCTGAATGTTTCTCAAAGCGTCGTGAGTCGTGCATGGAGTCGGTACTTATCAACTGGATCTGCAGCGTACACACATGAGGTAGGACGAGAACGAGCTACAACTCTTGCTCAAGACCGCTTTATAGCCCTGACTGCACGAAGAAACCGAACATTCACAGCTTCAAGAATCAACAGCTTCTTTAGACAAGCTACTGGAACTACTGGAAGAGTGTTTTCTGGTGAGACTATCAGAAAAAGGTTGCATGCGTGTAACTTGAGAGCTAGACGTCGCGCTACACACCCAAAACTGACGGAGGAGCAGCGTGCATGCCGATATCGGTGGGCGAGAGAACATAGCCTTTGCACTTTTCAAAATTGGAGGCACTGCCTCTTTACCGACGACTCCAGATTTCGTTTGTATACGTGTGATGTTCGAATTTTGATATGGAGAGAAAGAGGACAGAGATACAACGAGGATTTAATGGTCCCGACAACTCTTTCTGGTGGTGGGTCAGTTTGCGTCTGGGGAGGCCTGGCATATGTTATAATGGTCGCACTGATCGAGTGATCTTAATCAATGAGATAATGACTGCCATACGATATCGAGACAGGGTCATAGAGCCCATATTTGTATCATTTTTTGGTGCAATAGGTGAAACATTTGTTTTTATTGACGATAATGCCCGTCCTCATCGTGCGAGAATTGTAAACGATCGCATTGAATATCATGGAATTACAAGAATGGAGTGGCCACCCTGTTCACCGGACATGAATTGTATTGAACACGTTTGGGCCGGAATGTCCATAGCCGATTAAACAGGATTCAACAGCCTCCTCAAACCTTGGAACAGTTGGCTAATGGGTTGGAGGCAATTTGGGATATCATACCTCAAGAATTTATCAATAATTTGGTAATGAGCCTGCCAAATAGAGTGACAGCACTAAGGCGGGCCAGGGAAGGTCGAACAAGATATAAATCTTGTTATATGGATATCATGAATTGCGCGATACAAGCATTTTGTATGTTGTTACTTTTTTCGATTTCAGTTTTCTTGTAATTATTGTTAAATTTTACATTGAAGACTTGTTTTTTTTCAAATTGTATGTATTTAATATGATTTTCAAATTTATTTTAAATTATTAACAAAAAAAATACGAGATTTTTAAATATCCACTTCAATTCTTTCTCTTTCTCAATTCTTGAGCAGTGTAGTATAATCACAGAAAAAACCAACTATACAGAAGCGAAGGCATTTGTCGGCGCCTTTGATCTTCTTGTTCCCGTTTTGAACAGCTGACGATAACACATTTTCACGCTTGTACACTGAAAAAACTTTCTGGCAGGAAAGTTGGACGCACACTGAGAAAAATTTCTTTCATTTTGAATGGTTCATTTTCTTGTCATTACACTATTCTTACTTCGGTTCCATGTTATTATGGCAAATCAAATTAGAAAATTTTGATCGATATTGGTCTGAACTATGGAAAAATATGATTTTTAAGAAAAATCTCGAGAAAAATGTATCCTTTCAAAAACTTTTTAAGCTTCCAATGTCCAATGTTCCTACCTATTTTCTTCGCATTATCTTTGAAGTTGTCGGGAAGAGAATAGAATGACTTTTGAGAATTTGAAAAAAGTGAATAAAGGTTGTGGTGATAACTATCTTCTTATATTTTTCAGTTTCTTCCAGGTTACGGATTGGTGATCGACAAACTGGAATCTTCACAATATAGTTTTAAGTTTTTTTAATACACCAGACACTGAACTGGACCAAAGAACCTCAACACAAATAAACACAAGTACACAAACCACAAAATACAGTAAAAAAAAACAAGATACTTATTGATAAACAAACAGATCAAACATCGAAGCAACGCTTCATCTACCTATTGTCATCTAACGCTTCTTCTAATCTGACAGTATTGTCCGCTGTGTAATGGCGGACTTGATCATGCGCACTGAAAATTGGCACACGAAAATTGCAGAGCCTTCGCTTCTGTATAGTTGATTTCTTCTGTGGTATAACTCCCGAGGATACCGCAGTTGCCGGTTGCTGTTATTATCTGGCTCGAGTCAGATAAGGTGTGTTTGTTATCCTCCACTGGTGCACACAAAACTGCACTTTTCTACATAACCTGCAATCTCGAACATGATCCCAAGCCAAGCTGCAGTGGCTTATCTGGTAGAGCAATGCTAGCCTAAATCCAACCCAACCCAAAACTGTTGATAGAGTATTAACTAAATTGTAGATATCAAGATAATTCGTTGAATAAAGCTCTGCCAATGCGAAAATGCTTTTTGAATCCAATTTCCGCATAGGCAGGTACCAAAAGCACTACGTCTCAAAAAACTCTATACAGTTTTGCTTCTTCTGCGGTAAAGTGTATTTAAAATATTATTACGGTTGAGCTGTCTTCAAAATCAGAACTTCTAGATGAGATTCATCATCATCGTCGCAAACTTCAGAAAATAATATAGTCCTAAATCCATAATACTTTATTTTACTATACAAATCATCCATCGTTCACACAGTTGTTTTGTTTGTTTATTTTTTAGGTTAGAATATATGCAGAATCTGCACAAACGCGTTTGTTGAATCTCCTTTACACTGACAGCCATGACTTACACCAGCAGTCTGCACTATCCTACCCTACACCAAAATAACAAACACACCTATTATCTGGCTCGAGCCACTTAAAAAAAAACTTGTGTGGTTTCTCAGCGCTTCCGTAGAGAAGAACAACTGTACTGTGGAAAAAAAATTATTAGCAATAGTTTGGAGTGCAAAACATTTTAGGCCATACTTATATGGTCGAAAATTTGAAATTTTTACCGATCACAGGCCACTGGTGTATTTGTTCAGTATGACTAATCCTTCAAGTCGGTTGACTAAATTCAGATTGGTTTTGGAGGAGTATGATTTTAGCATACAGTATATAAAAGGCTCACATAACGTTACAGCGGACGCTTTATCGCGTATTAAAATTGATATGAGTGAACTGAAAGAAATGTGTGAGGATAAGAGTAACAGTGCAAGTGTGAAAATGATTACGCGAGCACAATCAAAACTTCGTCATTCGTGCGAACAGGAAGATTTGATAAATTCTACTCAGGAAAGGCTTGATCGCCCCGGACTGGTAGAACTATTAAAACGTCCTGAAAATAGTTCAGAATTACGTCTGATAAATATAGAGAATTTCAATGAACGGAAAAATAAAAATAACCATGGTTTACTGATTTATGACAATTGTATATTATATGATGAGATATCTCGAATAATTTATTTTTGCCAAGATTACCGATCGACGTTTGACTTAGATACATCGTTGAGGAATCTCGGAAAAATGTGTATAACATGATATTGCGGAAATATGCATTATAAAAAATCTACAGAATGAACAATTCATAAAAGGACTATCGTGATATAAAAATGAAATCATAAATACCGGTATAAAAATATGCATCATTAAAGATGTTACGAGAATAGAGAATAAAGAAATGAGACAATTGATACTTAATGACTTTCATAACCTCTATACAGGAGGACATGTAAGTATAAACCGTATCTAAATATTAAGAAATTTTATTTTTGGTTGGGATTGAAAAAAGATGTAGATAAATTTGTCAAAAAATGTGACGATTGCCAAAGGAATAAGTATAGTCTATCCAATAAGCAACCTTTGTCGATAACGTCTACGTCTACTTGGTCTACTTCAGCTTTCCAAAAAGTTTTTCTTGATTTAGTTGGTCCTATAAAACCTGACATAGAGAATAATACATATATTTTAACAATACAGTGTGAACTTTCTAAGTTTGTTGAATGTCATCCGATACCTACAAAAGAAGCTTTAGTAGTAGCTAAATCTTTTGTGGAAAATTTCATATTACGTAATGGAATTCCCCAAGAAATCGTTACTGACGAAGGAAAAAAATTTATGTCAAACGTTTTTCAGGATTCATGTAAATTATTAGGAATAAATACTTTAAACTCTACTGCATATCACCATGAAACTCTTGATGCTTTAGAGAACTCACATAAAAATTCAGGGGCTTATTTACGAATACAGGTATCGGAACAGGGAGATAATTGAAGTACGTGGGTACCATATTGGTGTTTTGCGTATAATAATACTGTTCTACGGAGACCAAATATACTCCTCACGAACTTGTATTTGGTAAACTGAGTCAGCTACCATCAAATATTTCTAATAGCATAGATCCTTTGTATAATTTCGACGATTATCCTAAAGAACTAAAATATGGACTTCAACAAGTTTGTAACGACCCTAGGAAAAATTTAATAACATCAAAACACAAACGGAAAGATGAATTTGATACAAATTGTAACGACGTTACTTATAACGTAGGAGATAAGGTTCTTATAGTGAACGAAAACATGAATAGCAAATTAGATCCTTTGTATCAGGGTGTTACTACTTAATGGTATGTCATATTTTTGAGGGGGAGTTCCTGGATAAATTTCAAGTTGAAAAAGTCATATAAATTTGGGTCTAAAAAAAACTTTAAAAAAATAATAAATAATAAATTAATAAATAAAAATAAAAAAAAAGTGTGTTCCTATACCATAATATCCTGTGGCAAAATTCAGTTCAATATCTCAAACCGTCTTTGGAAAATGTATCAAAAACTGAAAATAAAATAGATCTTCAACACCCTGTATCTTAAAAACCAAGCATTTTAAGACCCAAGTTTATATGACCTTTTCGACTTTTTCGAAATTTATCCAGGAATTCTCCCTTAAAATTATGACTCGACATCAAGTAACACCCTGTATAGGTCCATTTAAAGTTATAAGAGATGTAAACGCAAATGTAATATCAGACATTAATAATAGATTAGTAGAAGTACATGAAAATAGGATTAAGATTTATCATAGTTGATTTTAGGCAAACAAATTATATAATTATGTGTTGCATTAATTTTGTAGCGTTCGTTTCATCCTAAAGTTGTCCAAGGGATGATTTCTTCTTGTTTAGGCGGATGCGACCTTTCAATAGCTTGGTCCATCTACGTATCGACTAGGATAGTACTCAATGTTTCTGTCGCAGCATAATTGCTGCCAATAGACGGAAAATTCCGTCAATGTTTGGGTGTTGGTGTTATCAATTTTGGTACGGTTGGGTACATTGTTTCACTTTTGGAGGTGGATTGTCAATTGTCACAAAGAAGTGAGTCTTCTCCCGTGTGTGAAGGCAGACACACACGTATTTTTTTTTGAAACCAAAAATGTTTTAATTCTCTTGGCGGTATTGTGAAATTGTGCTGGAGAAAGGAGTTTAACTGAGTGTATCTCACTCCCCATACTTCACAGAATGTATTATTTCTGAGGATGCCTCAGATGAAAACGGATTTGTGAAACCTAGCAAGGTGAGCATGCATTCCCGGTTTTTTTGCCATTCTTTTATTTTCCACTTCTCTTCTGGCAATTTTTCAATCTCATCCATTGTTTCAGGGTTTTTTTCTTGACACGTAATTTAAACCGAATGAATGTGTTGATTTGAGTATCATAATTCTACAACCTATCCTGTCTACTGTTGATGTTTGGCGACGTGAATCACGTGGATGATCCGCAACGTTATCAATCCCGGTCCCCTTTTTGGTTATGGCTCGAGATCTGGAAGTACTGTTGAGTGACGAGTCTGGGGTTAGCTCGTGACGTATCCCAGCCGCATTCCAAGAAAAAAACCAGGAGCCAGGAGTCTGGAACAATTAACAGGCCAGTCGTTTCAATTATCTTTATCCAATCCATTTCGCCAACTTCAATCAGATTACTATTTAAATAATTTTTTCTTTTTAATTAATTAAACATTAAATGTCAACAACATCGAATGCTGCCTATTAATTTATATTTTTATATCAACATTGTCACCCATAAAAACATTATCTTTGCGTAGAAAGATCTCAGATTTACATATTTTTATTGGTTAATTATTCTAAATTATTTGTACACTGCGCGGTACGATTTAACTATTTTTGTTCAATCACTCTGCCACTATATCTGTGAAACATAGCGCAATCCCCAAATCGTTCGAACGTATTTGCCCCTGCGACTTGATCCATTTTATCCGTAATTTTATCATTGATATTTCACTTCGTACCAGCCAGTAATTTTCTGCCAACCAACGCTATTTATAAATTGAGATTTCATTCTACCATTTTAACTCCTTGATTTTGGAGAATTAGTAAAATATCATATTATATCAAATTCCATGTTAGAGCATCATTTATTTGAGTGAATAAAGTAATGTTATTTGTGGACTATAAAGGTGTTCTTTTTTTGATGAGTCTGGTTAACGGAAACAAATTCCTATAATCAAACAGGTTTCTTAGTTTTGCCTAATAAAAAAACTGAGTGGCGCCTAATCGGGATTTTATAAGTAAGTATTAACTATCTAACAGTAAATTGATCAGCTGGCCATTATCCACGAACTCCAAGCCTACCGACACAGAGCTGCCGAATGCAAAAATAGTACGTGATAATAATTGATTATTTAACGCGCTACAATTTAACATGTACCTACTACTACTATACACATAAATATATTATTTTTTTTTACGAGGAGGGAGGTTTAATGGGTATATAGAGCCAAGGGATATTGACCTGTGGTTCTATCAATTACATATTATATTGAGCAATCAATCTACGAAATGTGCCCATCACAGCTCTCCTCGCAACTATTGCAATAGGTTATTAACCAGACATTGAATCGACATTTTGTCGAGTTTGCATTATGTCCAAGTATGGTTTGGTTGATTAGATTGAATTTAGACTTCGAGTGTGTTTGATTGAACCCTTAGACCTCGTGCTAAATCTGAGAACATTACAATGTTACTTTGAGTAACCAGAACGTTTTGGCTTTTGATTCCGAGCTGCTATCGATATATAACCAATCAATTACCAAGCCTGGTAACGACAAATCGTAACCTGGTTTACGGCAAAATCCGCCTACTGTTACTCATTCACTAGCATATAATACCACAGAATATTCTGTGATAACACATTGTCTGACGACACCTATGTAAATACTGGGGCAAGGGCAGTGTCATCCAAACCACTGGGGCGAGTTCAGAAACGTCACACCCGGTGGAAGTGTGATCCAAGTGTCACACACTAACCGTTCAGAATAATCAAGAGCGCACCCTAGACGCACACTGCTTTTCGTTCAAGAATTGACATAGATGCATCCCAGGGTGATCTTTGATTACACCGTATTTTTGTGGTGTGAAGGAGGTGTGTGTTTGTCAAAATGGATTTGTGTAGGGGTTTATTATCATTCACTAGACAAAATGCACACAAGAGAATAATTAATTCAGTTGTTCTTTGATGATTGAGTCTTTTGAACACAAGTAAGTACGAAGAAAAATGACTATTATTATTTGGGGAATAGATTGTATTCACTCTTAAGTTGATTAATCCGTAA
Organism: Orchestes rusci; assembly: GCA_958502075.1. NCBI lineage: Eukaryota > Metazoa > Arthropoda > Insecta > Coleoptera > Curculionidae > Orchestes > Orchestes rusci. The sequence goes on along the minus strand of OY293308.1, from coordinate 26,275,929 downwards.
AGATTTACCCGAACATAAACAAGACAAACTAAAATAAACAGCATACTGTCAAACAGTCATCGATGACGTAACTACTTGGAAAAAAACGTATGTCGTAGCTAATTCATATAGTTTCAAGAGCGTTCAAATTTTCTAATGAAGCCGAACAAGTATGTTCCAGAACGCTCTCCAGGACACGTTCAGAATTGTTTTCTAATAAGATTTTGGATTCAGGCTGATCATCCATTGAAAGCGTAGTCGCGTGTATATCCGCCATCCGGATGCGAGCGATCGTTAGACTAGGCAACTGGCGTGCACTGCTTGTGACTCTACCATAAGACTCAACGCTATTCCAGTTCGCTTCTGTTTGTGCATCGAGAAAATCATGTAGAATGGAATTGCAAGATATCATGTAGTTTTTGAAAAATCCTCACATGAAGGGATTGCAAGCTCGAGAGAGTGAAAAAAATACATTCATATAGTAGTCCAGTAAAGATATCATTATCAAAAAAGAAAAATGCTGAGAAGCTGATCCTTTTGGAGTTAATCGGGGAAGGTCCATCAATTGTGAAACCGAAGAGATCACAATCGCCACAATTGTGGGTTTTTGTGAAGGGTTGTTTTCTATTTATAATATTTCACAAAACGGTCTTCTCTCGGTATACTATTAAGCAATCGTTCCTTTATGGACGCGTTACAATAATAATAATAATAAAAATGATAATAATAATAATAAAGGTCTTTATTCAGTTCAACAAAATATGTACACAACATTGCTGAGATAAAATAAAATTAAAAGAGAAACAAAAAAAAATGAACTGAAGGGCGAGATTCAGTGTACGGCAGTAACCAGCACACTGTTCTATCTAACCTATAGAGTGAGATAAAAATGAATAGAACAAAAAAGCTTAACTTAACAGCACATGAGCAAAACAATAAGTAAAATACCATGTCAAACCACACTTGCTTGATTTACAAAACACAATCCACACGTTCTTCAACCCTGATCCATAAATAATTTATCAAAAAAGTGTCGTTCAAGTCCTACAAGACTTTTCACATTTCTCAAATCGTTTGGAAGTCCATTGAAGCATGCATAGATGTTGTGAGTGTAAGATCGCTTAAATATTTCAGTCGAGTGTATTGGTGGAGTGAGTGTTCCTTTGGATCTTACATTAACATTGTGAACATCACTTCGATAACTTACTTTCTTGAACAAGTATGGGGAAGACTTACGATGCAAGACCTTCCAAAACCAAACGGCAGCATGAAACGATCTCCTATTTTTCATATTGAGCCAATTATTACATGTTTTTAGTTTATGACTGATTCATCATACATACCACTTTTGTTACCAAAAGTAGATTGACAGCCTAAAACTTGATAAAACTTTGATCCTGCAACAGTTATCAAAGATGTAATGGTGCATTAAAGAACTTGAATCCATTTGTCAGTTCACTAAACCAGCGACTTTTTTCAATTTTCATAGGGTACACAAATTCACTTTTTCGGATGGTGCTACCCAATTTTTCCAAAACTTACACAAAAAAAAATATTTTTTTTAACGTGAAAAGAGGGCCCTAAACAATATTTTGAATAAAATCGCCATGACCGATCAACTGACAGATTGATTGAACTATTTTATTGCACCAATATAATTCTTTGATAACTGATGCAGGATGCTTTTGTAAAGCTTATTTATAAGCTTAATAGTCCCCAGTACAGCGTGGTATTTTCGAAGTGATAAATATAGTCGTGAAACTTTGTGAATTGCTTTCTTATGTCAAGTGTACGGGTGTTTCCGTATATTTCGTCTGCAGACTAACTCGCTTATTATGCAAGATAGATAGGGACTTTGAATACAAAGTTGGTAGGTATTAACATGAACCACCAGAAAAAAATATTTTTTTGTATACCGGGTGCACGAGAGAAGTGAGGCAGACACGACTTGCATCTTTTTAAATGAAACACCCTATCTATTATTTTATAATCAAATAGACATTATTTTTCTGATCTCAAAAATATACAACATGTAGGTATTCCTTTCACCCGTTTTCAAAATATTTGAGTTTTAAAGCTAGTTTTTTGGTATTGCCAAATTGTAGTATCTATGACTACAATAATGGTTTGAACATTATTCATTCATTTTTATCCTTCCAATAATCTAAAAAAACGAAGAAAACAAGTGGATACATTATATTATCAATAAATTGATATCATAAAATGCATTTAAGAAAATGTGTTGTGAATAATGGCGGGCATATTCAATAGTTGCATTGTATGATATCAATTTATTGATAATAAAATGTATTCACTTTTTATATTTGTCGTTTTAGATTATTGGAAGGATAAAAATTGATAAATAATGTTCAAACAATTATTGTAGTCATAGATACCAAATTTGGCAATACCAAAAAACCAACTTTGAAACTCAAATATTTTGAAAACGGCTGGAAGGAATGCCTACATGTTGAATATTTTTGAGATCAGAAAAATGATGTCTATTTGATTATAAAATAGTATATAGGGTCTTCTATTTGAAAAATTGCAAGTTGTGTCTGTTACACTTTTCTTGTGCACCCGGTATACAAAAAAATATTTTTTTTCTGGCGGTTCATGTTAATGCCTAACAACTTTGTATTCAAAGTCCCTATCTATCTTGCATAATAGGGGAGTTAGTCTGCAGACGAAATATACGGAAACACCTTGTACTAACCCCTGAAAATAGTAAGTTTGGGGGTGGCCATGTCTTCGCACACGCAACCTATCAATTTTTATCAACTCACGGTATTACGAGGCGATATATTTTGGTGGCCAAGTATATCATTCTTTCAAAAACAATATAATGAATCATTTTTGACGGAAATATTTGGACACCAAAAATCACGCACGGTTGGATGGGCACCGAAACTTCAATATGTTAAACATCTGGAGGTTATGGAATCACATACATACAGTTCTGATTTTTTCAAAAATCATTCTCTATATTGCTTTTGAAAGAATGGTATACCTGGCCACCAAAATATATATCGCCTCGTAATACCGACAGGCGATAAAAATCAAGAGGTTGCGTGTGCGAAGACATGGTCACCCTCAAAGTTACTATTTTTAGGGGTTCGTATACTTGACATAAGGAAGCAGTTCACAAAGTTTCACGATTGGCTCTGTCACCCCCCCTCCCGATATCGAGCACTGCGGGTTTCAAGTATACAGGCATTATGCACGCATTGTGCACAATTTTGCACACATGTTTTCGAATTTTGCACACCCACCCTTACCGATCTATGCCTTTTTGAAAATGTCAAGTTTTCCCCCCATCAGAAAATGTGCTCTAGTCTCTCGAGGAAAGGTGTGCAAAATTTAAAAATATGTGTGCAAAATGCGTGAATAATGCCTGTATACTTGAATCCCGCATTCCTTGATATCGGGGGGGAAACTTTGACGGAGCCTTCACGACTATATGTATCACTTCGAAAATACCACGTTGTACTGGGGACTATAATAAACGATTATATTATATCAAATTATGATAGGTATAAAAGTTTTATCAAATTTTTGGCATGTGCTGTTTATCCGACCGTGAGTGTATCTTTTGTTTCTACAGAGCGGAACATAGATGAGGAAACTGAACTCATGAACACGAACTAAATATAACATTCAATTACAATACTAGCCCTTTTTTTCTTCTCGCAACAACGCATGACTGATCCATTAATCCATCTATCTTTCTCATCTCTGGACTGCAGTTGGCGTGGATGCTTTGGAGTCCTCATCAATTCTGATTTTATGAGAACTGATCTTTTTAAGAGTTGTAATTCCAATTCCCAGGGCATCAGACACTATTTACAAAGGTTCAGGAAATGGAATAGCAAATGTATGAGAATAAATAACTAGTCTTCACTATGAAATAACTTACCTCAAAAACTGCCACAAGTGGTAACAAAGGTTTTTCAGCAACTCCATCCTTTGTAAAGACCACAAGCTTTTTTATCGTATTTTGTTCACATTCTGAATACCGACGAGGCATTTTATACAACAAAACTGTGACATTGGAGAAGTTAACTGACTTGTGTTTTGACAACAACATTGTTTATGTAAAGTTACAGTGACAGATCAAAATTGTAGGTTGAAGGTTGGCAAACATGTTTTATCACAATACGCGACGTTTTTAAAAACGTCACAGGCACCATATGATTGGTCGTGGCCGAATTTGGTATCCAAACAAGCTTTTGTGACTTGTGGTTTTGTATTGTGTGAGTTTGAAATCAGTGTTTGTGTTCAATTTGGACTTCTTTGGACTATATTTTTGGGTGTAATACATATATCGTGTGTCCCGTTAGTGCGTATATGATTAGCCGAGTGAAAAGTCAGCTTTTGAGGTAATAAAAAAAAGGTTGTTTGGATATTTCCGTCTGACAGCTGACGTCATGACGTCACAGAAACCTAGCGTATAGTCATAAATTGAACTGTGATTCATTTCATTTTGCATTGTTCAAAATGTATTTGATTTGATAGAAAAAAAAGTTCGAGCATAGACAATGATGATAATTTTGAGATTGATGATCGAGACCCTTGTTTAATCGAGAAAATGAAGTTTATGATCAAATATTTTATCATTTGATTTCAATTAGCGAGGCCTTTATGACATTTAATTTTTTTTGCCAACCTTAAACCTCTGATTTTGATCTGTCACTGTAACTTTAAATAAAAAATGAACTGTACATGATCACATAACCAAATTTTAGGTTATTATTATTCTGAGATGATAGAAATCAGCTGTTGCTCGGCGGCCATTTTGGATTCTAGTTACGACCGATATTTATGACATCATAAATTCTATTTTACTCTGTTTTTAAACCTCTCCATGAGTTAGAAAAAGAGGGACAACCAATGACGTGAGTATAAACCCCACGTGAAACGGACTTTATATGCCTGGCTCATTGGAAAGCGGGGATCACACGGAGAAAATAATGTGTTGTTTGCGCATGAAATTGGTCAGGCGAAAATAGCGTGAGACAAGCGCAATACGCAATTTTCAATGACGTGAGAATAAAGCTCCTTGTAGCTGTTTCTGCTTGCAGTGCCGTATCAAAGTATCGTATTGACATTGTGACGCCATTATTTTGTAGTGAATCGAGCTTGCTTGTTTACTTTTCGAAGATTGGATTTTGGTGTTTTTTCGGCGTTTTTAGAACATTTTGTGGTTATCTTGACTTTATAGACATTCATAGTTAGTGTTAGTCGTTAGTTTAATTCGGATAGTGATAGTTCTAGTGTTAAAGTTCGTTATATTTTTAAGCTTAAGGTTAAGTTTAAAGTCGGTGATTTGGACACTATGGCAAAAACTAAGAATCGAATCACTTTTTTGAATAATTGGAACAGTATACGCATGTCACTTTTTTGATAAATTGGTGCATGGAACGCACCACCCCGCACTTCTAACTTTTTTATTCATTTTGGAAACCAATTAATTTTGATAGAGAAATAGGCGATTGTATTTTTTTTTGGAGACTGCTTGGTTCGAAATGATGCTAATTCATACCAATACATATATTATAATAGTGAAATTCATTTTCCTCATGCCCATGTCGATGACGAAAAATTCCTCTACATTATCGTACTCTGAAAATAGACAAAATGAAGCCAAACCATGTGACTATCAAACCTTTATCGAACCGACAGTCACGTGACGGGAAAAACCATTTTCAACTATTAAACTTTCCGTGATACTCACATCAGTTCAAGACTGAATTGAAGTAATGGACAATTTGCATACATTTTCAAATGACTTGAAATTTTAAAAACGTATTCTAGACAATACTGGAAAGTCATCAGCGAAAAAATGTTGTCAAAAATATACTAGATAAATAAAAAAGAAAACGCAAATTCCACTGTATGATCGAAAACGGGACGGAGCCATATTATCCTCTCTCGAAAGATAGAGTCATCTCAGTCATTACGCCAGACGGAGATAGATGTATTCTGTGACGTAGTGGATGTTGATTGGCGCTCTTTAGTCGGTGATTACTACATTAATAGAGGTCGTAGGTTGATTTTTTGAACATCAATGGTATCAGTCCCACTTACTAATCCTTAAATTTTTCATATTTTCAAAAAGTGTGCGAATTGTCCATCCAATTACCGAAAGCTTTGATTACTAACAACCCTCTCCAAAATAGTGCAGAGAGTAAATTAATTGAACTCACGAACGCAATTCACAAATCGACCACTGTTGCCAATGTCTGACAGTGACTGTGAATTCCTAAAGCGTTTTTATGGAGTATGGTATCATGAAACCATTCCAATTTGGTCTGTCATTACCGTCACTTTCAGCCAATGGGTGAGCTGAAAGTGACATTAATGACAGACCAAACTGGAATGGTCCCATGACGTGATACTAAAACGAACAAGGTATGATCAATTGCCGGACGAATTTCGAACAGAAGCGCGCATTACGTCATGGGGAGACCAACATGTCATTGATTTTTCAAAATAAGTTTTCTCAGCAACAGCAAGGAACTGAAGCGTGGAAACTTGACTGCATTTTCTTCAAATCTCAAAGTTCACATAGACTCTTCCGAATATTTTGAAAATGTTACAGACTGTGCAAAAAAAATCGATCACATTCTCTGTAATGGAAATTACTGAAACTCGATTTTTCAAAACTGAACACTGATACAAGTATTCAATCAATCTGAGAGTATCGGAACATTTTTCAATACCAAAAATTTCAACAACTGGTGTTTCGCAATAGTATTCCAGTGTATTTTTGCAATAACCTGTTAAACAAAAACCTATTTTTCTTGAAAACGGTTAGTTTTATCGGAGCCAAAGAGAGTACCTTTTTTGATGAAAAAAGGTCAGAGTAATTGAAAAAGTAGTTTTCAGCTCTGTAAAATGACACCTATCAAATGGTCCTAATGGTTTGGTGGACAGTCCGTTCCTGGTTCCTTCTACAATTCCAGATTCTGACTTCACAATGGTTTTATGAGTCTTTATGGCCTACACAACATACTAAAATTTCATTTGATTATACAAGCCGGGTCAAAAGTAAGTGCTAAAAACTTAAATCGATAGGTACCCCTTTAGGGCTCTGTATCTCCATTTGGAGGCACTTTAAAAACAAAGTTCTATGGTGAACTGGAGTTATTTTGATCTTCCCTATACTACGCATCCCGAAATTATGGTTTATACTCACCGGACACCTTGTATATACAACCGGACAAAAGTGGAGAAACAAATCGTTTGTTTTCAATTTCTTTCAAAAGCTTATTCAATTGTTATAACATTACTGTTTTAATAAATAATTTGGTTTGTACTTACCTATTATATGATTTGAAATCAAAACCGTGAAGTTCATAAATTAAAAATATTCATTTTTTATTTTTACATAGGGGACAAAATCAATCAATCAATCAATCAATAAAGTTTATTTATCAAAAAGAAAATAGTAACAATTAATTAATTACAATAATTAAATGAACTAGAATAAGACCACCAAAGAAATAAATCTTGTTGATGGGGGAATATTACAATTATTATAGAATACTCATTACGTACTTGAAAATCAATAGATCAAACGAACTTACCTTAAGTGAAGTTTGATCTTGATTATATCCAGACCTCGTCGAAGTAAATAAATATGTAGTACCTCTCTTTCTGCTATCTTGGTTACACATTTTAAAGCACAAAAAAGAAAAGTGTGCTGTGCTCCTCTGAATGCACCCACACGAGTGACAGATCATCAGTTTCTTCAAAGCCAATTGGTTGCATTTATTGGGGTAAACTCCAAAGGAGATCATACAGGGATTGGGAGGGTTTTATTTACTTCGACGAGGTCTGGATATAATCAAGATCGAACTTCACTTGAGGTAAGTTCGTTTGATCTATTAATTATATTCCAGACCTTGTCTCCGTAAATAAATATGTAGATGTTTAAAGATAATGCAACCACTGACAGAACAAACCATATAATAATTCTTAGGTGAATAGAAAGCAACCGTACATGATTACATTCTTCGTTTACAAAATAAATATTCTTATGCTAGATGTGTTATGCGAGTATCTAAAACATATTCCTTCTCTTTCATGAAGCATGAAGATAACAAAGTCAATGATATCTGGTGATATTTCCTATAATGTACCTAAGGCTGACTCGATCGAATATTCTATAAAAATACTCAGAATCAGGATTTTAGAGTTACTTTTCAATTCAATCCTGATTCCAGAACAGTCTTCGCAAAATCGTTTTCTTGGACAATAGGCTTATTATAAAATTTAGCAAATGTTTGTGACCGACTAGACCATCCAGCTGTTAATCTTATTATGTCGATATTCACACCTCTTTTCGCTGCAGATGATGTTGCAGGTGCTATAGGCTCAGAAAATTTTTGTGTCCAGCCCACTTTTTTCCAGCATTTCTTTGATCCATCGGCTTATCGTTTCCGAGGAAGCATTTCTGTATGACTTTTTTAGTGTAATGAATAGATTTTGTGTTTCGAGGTTTCTGAAGGGTTCTGTCCTCTCAATATATATCAATAGAGCTCTTGTCACACAGATGTTTAGATCTTGGTCGATAAAAGGCAAGATAAGAGTGGGTTGGATTCTGTTGCGACCCGTCGTTTTAATGCGATCTGGAATTTTAATGCAAATTTCAGATGAGGATTTTTCCACGTTAGATAACCTAATGAGACTTGGGGTTTGCATACGTTGACTCGTTGCCAAGGCCAACAAGATCGCTAATTTAATCGATAAAATTTTTATCGAAATTTCTTCATTTATAAGATTCCGAGCGTAATTGAGAACTATGCTAGGATCCCAGGTCATATTATATTTAGGTGAACTTGGTCGCAGTTTGGACACTCCTTTGAAAAACCGTTTTATTATTGAGCTGTTCGTAATATCAGCACTTATTATCTGCGACAATGCCGCCCTATATGAATTTAGACAACCATAACTTGCTCCTTGATTAAACTGGAGCGTCAAAAATTCTAAAACAGATGAATCCCTGGCCCCAAGTACATTTATTTTGTTGGTCACACAATAGTTCCACAATTTCTTCAGTCCCGCATCATATTGACGATTGGTTGAGTCCGTTATGGAGGACGTACGGACATCTATCGAAATGTTCGGAACTTGTTTTTGAATCAACGCTTTCCGGATAAGATACCTGCCACCAGGGTAAGCTTTTTCCATAACGGATGTGGGGTCCTGTTGGAGGAGAGCATATTTTTATTGGGGGGTAACATGATAGGATCTCTAATTAATAGTGATTTATACAGTGGAAACCAGGCTTGCGTTGTCCAGAATGGAACAACTAAGATCTCTTCCACCCTATCTTCAACAATTTTCTGTATGCATCTTAAGATTAACGAAAATGGGGAGAAGGCGTAAAAGGAAAATTCTGCCCAATTGATAGTGAACGCATCAACTGCTGCAGCATCCGGATCTCGTTTCCATGAAACGAATAACTCGCATTATCTGGGTTTCCAAATTTCCTGGTAATTTTCTGGAAACATGAATTGCTTAAAGACCATTCTGTTTCCACGCTCAATTTTCGAGATTCAAAATCTGCCTCAAAATTGTTTTTAGAACTGATATAGGAAGCATATAAATAGATTTTCTTTTCTTCACACCACTGACATATCGTATTCGTTAATTGATTCAAAAGAGGGTGTTGAATGCTACCCATACGATTTATGTATGCTATGGCAGTTGTGTTGTCGATTGGACATAGAATATGGCAATGGGAAAGGTTCGATGCAAAACACTTGAGGCCAAAGAAAGCGGCTAATAACTCCAAGTAATTGATATGATGACCCTTTTCACTTTCATTCCAAAGGCCGCTAGAGACTTTACCATTACAGAAAATCCCCCATCCCGTCGTGGAGGCATCGGAGAAAATTTCCATGTCATATTTTAAAGCCTTATTATTTTATGAGTTTCCCAAATATTTTTAATCCACCATTGAAAGTCTCCCTTCAAGTCATATGTTATGTTCATTGAGTCTTCAAAGTTTCCTTCTGCTTTCTTCAGTTCAAGAAATGTTTGTCTTTCAAAAGCTTTAGTATATAGCCAACCGTAATTAACGGCTGGACAACAAGATGCCAACACCCCAATGTATCTAGCAAACGATCTTATTTTACATTTCTCCTGTGTAAGAAATTTCGAACTAAGATCAAAAACTCTTTGACGTTTCTCCACCGGAAGAGAAATGGTCATGTTATGAGGGTTGTAAATGAACCCTAGGAAAGTACATTCCTGTGAAGGTGTCGTTATACTTTTTCTCGTATTTATGATGAACTCAAGAGATTCCAGAAAAGCCCTAGTTATATCTACATTGTTATGACAATCCACGTACGTAACAAGAAATCATCCAGGTATAGAACTGATGACAACCCCTTCTCCCTTAGGACACTTACTACAGGTTTCATGAGTTTCGTAAAAAACCAGGGAGCACAATTGAGCCCAAAGGGCATACAATTGAATTGGAAAATGGAACCATCAAACTGAAACCTTAAATATTTTCTATCTGATTTCCTGATAGGTATCAGAAAGTAGGCATCCTTGAGATCCAAGTTGACATAAAGTTGCCTTGCTGAATCATCCTTGAAACAGTTCTAGAGTCCTCCAGTTTGAAATGATTTGTTGGGATATATTGATTTAGGGATTTTAAGTTAAGAATAAATCTGTGAGTACCATCTGGTTTATCTCTAAGGAATATTTTCGAAATAAATTGGGACTTCGAGTGCTTGACCTTACTTATGGCTCCTGGAGATATTAACTTAGAAACAGATGATTGGATGTTTCGAAAGTCTGAGGGGGATCATTTTTGTTTCCTTGGAACAATCTTTTGACTTGAAATTTTTGCGAATGGTATGCGCAAGCCTTTTATACATGATAAAACCAATTTATCAGATGTAATAGTTTTCCATCTATCATAGAAAAACTGTAGCCTGCCTGTAATTCCACTAACCTCAGTGACTACCTCTGTCTGGAGTATTTCTCCCTGTTGGTGTAGGGTTTGGTTGTGGGTCCCATTCTCCTGTATTCTCGCTGAGACTGTTGATTCGTGGCTTGGCCCCGGGGTAGGTGAGCCGTTTGACGTCTGCCCAGACGCACACTCTGGGAAAGAGAACGGGGCAGACTTCTGGAGTCTAAAGACTTGGACGGAGATTGCTGTTTGACATTTTTCATTCTGGTGGGTTTCAGGTCCAAGCTGGAACGCTCAAGACTTTTCGATGCTTTGACTCTTTCCTCTAGGTCCTCCCCAAAAAGCCAGACATTTCCGGTCACACATTACGGAGGGTGTCTTTCAGGTTCTTATTGAGGTCATGGGATGCAAGTTCCCTCCTGGCAGTTGAGTCCCGGTGATGTAAATCTGACAACAATCGAACAGCGTCACTGAGTGCCTCAATCGGCCCCAAATTTCGCCCCCCTCCCTCGTTTTTTAATAGTAGGGTTATCACATCTCCAATGGCTGATATTGCTGCCCCCAGTTGTGCTTGCTGAGTAGCTATGCGATTGTCACGACGAGTCACTGAATCCGAAATTGCGTTGGCTACCACTTTTTTCATTTTGGGTGGTGCTAGCAAGGGGCAGTTTTCAGGAATCAAATGCTTCGAAAGTAATTTCTGACGTTCTTCATCAGAAATGCCGCTTTTCAAAATGGCCGTCCATCTAGATGCCAAGTCTTTTTGAATTGCAGGACCCCCTAGCTCTTGCTTTGTAACGTCAACTCCCAGCAAAGTAAGAACTTCTTCCTGAAGCTCATTAGTATCCTGGGTCTGTTCCGGGAGAGCTGCATTCTCTGAATTGGTGATTTCCATTTGGTTGTTCATTGTTTGTTCTATGTCGTCTGGGGAAAAGAAACCAAGGGATGAGCATTCCAAGTCTGAGCAGTCGATTCTACTGAATCGATCACTGACCCAGCGGATCACTCTGCTCGAGTAGCATTAAAATTGACAATCAGAAGTGAGCAATGTTATACACTAACAGAACTTGGTAGGTTTCATTGGACATTTCTCGGACATTTCCTTTGAACGTGCTTTCATTCCAGTTGGGAATTCTGGTTGACATTGCTACTACACCGAGCAATTTATCAAAATAATGCTGACTACACCGCAGCATTGAAGATTTGTTCGAGTGCTGACTACACCGCAGCATTGAAGATTTGTTTGAATGCTGACTACACCGCAGCATTGAAAATTTGTTTGAATGAATGCCGACTACTCCGCAGCATTGAAGATTTGTTTGAAGGCTGGCTACACCGCAGCATCAAGGATTTTTTTTTTCAATGTTGACTACCACGCAACCTCGAATGCAACACTGAAGATTATTTTGAATGCTGACTACATCGTAGCATCAAGAATTTTTTGTCCAATGCTGACTACACCGCAGCAATAAAAAAGTCTTTGAATGCTGACTACACCGTAGCATTGAATATTTTTGTTTGCATGCTGAACGCAGCAATGTCAATTTATTTAATTTGAATGTTGACCAATATCGAGCAGATATCATCTAGGTCCTGACCTGTACCGTTTTATCCAATAACTTACGTGAATCCTCGTATTCATCGTCATCCTGGTCGATCCTTTATAGAGATAGATAGAGTGTTTTCAGATATGGGATTGCAAAATATTTCTTTAATTCTTTGAACTTACGTATCAGACCTCTCAACTTATTGGTAATATAGTCGGTATGTTTATTCCATTTTGAGCTTTGATTTTATGGAGAAAGTAGTTTTGTTTATCTGAATGCTAAGTTCTGTATAGTCTGGGAGGGAGTCGCAATAACACCCATATGGCATAAAGTATGTTTTTTCAAAGTTAGTGGTGAGATGATGATTTCTAAACCAAAGGAAGATTTTCGGGACGTCGTTTTCTACTTTTTGTTTCAGTTTCTGCCAACTTTTGTCTTTATATATTATCGCCGAGTCATCAGCAAAGCATATATGTTCACCAAGAGACTGGATGTTGAACAAATTGTTAATATAAATAATAAACAATATCGGACCCAAAACGGTCCCTTGTGGAACACCGCATTCAACGTTGGCTTCTGTACTTGAACTTTTTCCTATCCTAACACTTTGAGTGCGGTCATTCAAATAGCTTCTTAACAGTTCGAGCGCTATTCCTCTTATTTCGGCATTCTCAAGAATTTCCATTAATTTTTATGGTCGACCGTGTCGAACGCCTTGGCCAAATCAACAAAAACGCAGAGGACTTTCTCTCCAATATCTAATGATTTATCGATGCTTTTTGTGAGTTTGACCAGCGCATCTTCAGTTGAGTTAGTATCCCAAAAACCAAACTGGTTTCCCGATAAGATTTCACATTTTTTTAGGAAATCAACAAGTCTTTTTTTCATAATTTTTTCCAAAATCTTACTAAAGGTATCAAGCAAAGAAATAGGCCTATAGCTTGACGGTGATGCTTTGTTCCCAGATTTGTATACTGGCTTGATAATAGATTTTTTCTGGCTTTTGGGAAATTCTCCTGTTTCCAAACATTTGTTAATAATGTATACGAGAGGTGGTGCCAAGAACTCTTCTAATTCTTTGCAAGTTTCGCTTCTGATTTCATCTATTCCAGGGGATTTGTCATTTTTTAAGGATGTTATAGTATCTGTTACTTCTGTGATGTTTGTCGGAATCAAGAACAAGCTGTGTTTGTTTATAGGTGCAGGGAAACTCATCAGATATTCGTTAAGATTATTTTTTATTTTTCCTGCCATAGTTTTGCCGATAGTGTAAAAATGATGGTTGAAACACTGTGCTATTTCTTCTTCATTATTTAAAATTTGGTCATCGTTCTCAATCTCACTGATTTCATGCTTTCTTGTTTGGTTTTTGTTTAGAATATTTTTGACATTTTTCCAATGTTTGTCCGATCGATTAAGGTTCTTGTCTATTTTGGATTTAAGGTAATTTATGTAAGCCTCATCAAGGACTTTATTTAGATTATTTCTGTAATATTTATATTGGCACGCAATCACAGGATTTGTAGGGTATTTCCTTGATCTGTTTAATAGCTCATATTTTGTATTTATTAAAAGTGCAGAAACAATTTATGAAGTTTTTATTTATAACAAATTTGTTGGGTATTAACAGATACAGATACTAATAATGGGTAGAGAACCCCTTATTTCTTATTACTTCAGCACACCGACTTCGCATGGAATTATTGAGACTTTCTATGTAATCTGCTCATATGGAATGCCACTCTTCTTGAAGAGCTTTAAACAAATCGCCCTGGTTTATAAATTTGTCCTTATTTTTTCGACTGCTTCTACTGTCCAGGTGTTTCCATAGGTTTTCAATAGGGTTTAGATCAGGACTCTGCGCAGGCCACTTCATTAAAAGGATGTTGTTGTCCGTAAACCAATTCTTGACCACCTTTGCAGTATGCTTTGAGTCATTATCTTGCTGAGATGACCATCGAAGTGGCATGTTTTCCTTTGCATATGGAAGCATATGATCTTGAAGAATTCTTGAAAATTGGAAGCGGTCCATTTTTCCTTCCACTTTTACAAATGGTCCTACTCCAAACCCGGAAAAGCAGCCCCTGACCATGATGTTGCCACCTCCATGTTTGACGGTTGCCCTGGTATACTTCGGATTGAGTCTAGTGTTTGCTGGACGACGAACCCACTTGATTCCATCTGATCCAGATGAACAGAACTTGCTCTCGCCTGAAATTAGTACAGTTTTCCATTTCTGTATTGTCCAATCTAGATGCTGATGAGCAAACTCGATCATGGCTAACCTATTTTTTTTAGAAATGAAGGGTTTCTTCGCTTGACGTCGACCATAGAGACCAACATCTATCAACCGACGACGTATGGTGCGCACAGATACCGAAACTCCAGGTATTTCATTGATAATTTCCGTGGCTGGCATGAAGGGATTTTCTGTTACCAACCTTTTTATTTATTTTTTTCAGTCCTACTATCGGTTTTTGTTGGTCTTCCACATTTTGGACGGGTAGCTAAGGAATTATGTTTCACAAAGGCAGCTATAGTCTTGGAAACTACCGATCTATGCCGATTAATTTGCCTTGATATTCCACTTTGCTTAGCACCAGCTTCAAATTTTGAAATTATCAATTTTCTAAGATCAATACTGAGATCAAGTCCGCGAGACATTTTGCACAACGTATGAGAATGTAATAAGACACGTGAAATTTGAACTAACAAAAGCCAGATTTGTTTGGAATGTTTCTCCACTTTTGTCCGCATCAAATAACAAAAACATTTTTCTGTTCCTATGATAAGGCAAAGATAAACAACAAATATTCTTTTTCATACCGTATTGAGAAGGCGAATATATTGCGAGACAAATTTAAAATATTAATTTTGTGTTGGAGATGTTAATGTTAAATATCTAAATGTTTCTCCGCTTTTGGATGGTAGTTATATTTTAACTTTTTACTTCACCATGGGAGGTGAACTGGTAAAATACGTAAGTTAAAAGTACATTGACATGAGTTCCCTGAACTCATCCATTTCGTTGTTAATATGAATAAAGTACTATTACGAAATACCCAGCACAGCTCTCTTGGAAATATTGTATCATGATAATTGCCAACAAATATAACAATGGAGAGATATTGCTAATCAAATAATGTATCTGTACCCCTATCGATTTAAGTTTTTAGCACCACTTACTTTTGAACCGGCTTGTATAATTAGATGGAATTTAGTATGTTGTGTAGGCCATAAAGACTCATAAAACCATTGTGAAGTCAGAATTTGGAATTGTAGGGAAAACCAGGAACGGACTGTCCACCAAACCATTTGGGCCAATTTTTGACAGGTGTGTAGCACAGACATTTGGTTCAAAATAAGGAATTACCGGGAAAGTTTTCCGGGACTTTTGAAAATTTGTACTTTCCAAATTTCAACTTTTACCAAGAACCAGTTTTTGTACAGTATCTCTTTTCCTAATAATTGCCACGCTTTTATTGGTTGAAAAAATCCAAATCAAGGTTTAGTACCTGTCGTTCTCAAGAAGAAGCTTCAGCTAAAATAAAAGCTGTTGAGGGAGCGTGCAAATATGCCCAAGCTCAAAAGACCCGGAGAGCTGGGAGGGTTAGCGCCACTGACTTGTAACGAACCAAGTCAGAAATCCTCAAGATGTCCTTGGAATCTAGATTCCAGCATCACTATCTTGAAGGAAGAAACAAGAAAAAACTCGCGAATAACTACCTGTGTTGTAACCTTACCCTAATAAAACAAAATATTGTTTGATGTTATTCAGAAGTTTATTAAAGAAAGTCAAATCAAATTACGTCGCAAATCAATGATAATATGGCCGTAAATGATCACTGTCAAATTAATAAAATAAAAAAAAATACCTAATTATAATAAGTACGTTACCACATGCGGTGTAGGCTAGGTTCAACACGTTAGTACAGTTGTTGACTAATATTGACTACAGCAACTGGTGCTCATTCACAGAGGTTCCAACATGTGGCGTTGAATTGATTCGACATGGAACGGTGATACGGTGAATTGAGCCACGTACATAAAAAAACCCTCATAGAAATAAGGATCTTTTATTTCCCGCAGAAGTGTTCAGGCTGCAGGTACGTTGGTCCACCTCGATGTAACGGTGGTTTGACCCAACAATTGAATTTCTAGTCAAAAATTCCCAAAAAGGCACAACTCTGGAGTTACGGCAAAACGGAAACTAATTCCACACAACTAAATACTCCAGGGTTTAAATAAGGTGTTTAACAACAAGATCCATCAAGAGATGACCAGAATTTTTTCCGATTGTAGTTGTTAGCCCCTTTGACCGTGAGAGATTCAGGCCCGTATTTTCCGATTCTACAGATAAACGCATTAAACTAAACGCGTTCAAATAGTTGAACGTTCTCGACTTTTTCTCGATATGCACCGTGCTAATTTTTGCAACGTTTAGTTAAACCTAGAGGAAGGTCGGCAACGTTGGAAATTTGGAAACATTTCGGTGGTATTCAAGTTGATTGGAGACCATATTATGATGTTGACAGTTGACATTAATGCCTGGTTTACAATCAATTTCACTTCGAAGTGCAGGTGATAAATTTCCCCTTGCCAAACGAGAATCAGTTCCACTTAATTATAGCCTCCCACATTTTAAGAATAGCGAAAGTCTGGGAAAAAATAATGCGATGGGAACTAGTCTGCTCTCTATCAAGCTCGAGGGAGCCGTTGTTCCCTAACTTGTGGATTGGGTCCTTGGTGAGTTAAGGAAGAACAATATACAGTGAACCGTCATTCTGATTGAAGTTGCCAGAGTATGTTTCTTTATGGTCTCTACTTTTGAACGAGTCGGTCGTGTTCATATTTGCTCCCTATTCAAATTGTCTGAATAGTTATTCACAGTGCTTGAAAAACAAATCTTGATCTCACAACCCATAACTGTCGATAATAAAACAGTTTAAGTGTTATAGTACTTTCGAGTCTATATCACTTGAGACTAACAAATTTTCTATGAAAATCTCAACAGTATGACGTTTGTAGAGCTATAATAAGACGATCTAGGTGAGGAAATGTCGAGAAAAGTGTTGGGAAATTACGAAAATTCATGGTACAAGCTAGCGGGACTGGGGAGTGAATAGGGGTGCTGGGTGGGGTAGCCATATGGGCAGTAGCGTTACTTTTTAAACGATATTCAAAAGAACATTCACCGGCAACGCTGGGCAGGAGCGTACCTGTGAACTCGGGCAGGAGCAGCCATATGGGCAGGAGCGTTACTTTTTGAACGATATTCAAGACCGGCTACGCTGGGCAGGAGCGTACCTTTTTACCCGGACAGGAGCAGCCATATGGGCAGGAGCGTTACTTTTCAAACGATATTTAAGAGAACATCCACCGGCTACACTAGGCAGAAGCGTACCTTTTTACTTGGGCAGGAGCAGCCATATGGGCAGGAGCGTTACTCTTTAAACGATATTCAAGAGAACATCCACCGGCTACGCTGGGCAGGAGCGTACCTTTCTACTCGGGCGGGAGCAGCCATATGGGCAGGAGCGTTACTTTTTTAACGATATTTGAGAGAACATCCACCGGCTACGCTGGGCAGTGATGTGTTTCTGACTGTTCTTATTACGGTTCTGATATTACAGAAAATATCTGAATACTAGATTAAGTCATCGGTCAGTCGTTTGACAAGTCAGTCAGACGGTTTCTAGGATGTTAATGATTGAGTCGTCTTCCAGTAAATGTTTTTATATACTTTTCTGGTGCTACAATAAATGTGATTCAGTACAGCAAGAGTTTCAGTTGAACAGTAAATACACAGCATATTTTGGCGACGTGCTCTGGAGACCAACCATATAATTTTCAAAAGTTATTTGTGTGCCAATCAACATTTTGAGGTTAAATCAACGCCAAAGTCCGAAGTCGAAACCAGAAGATTGGAAAAAACCAACGTTGAGTCCTTTTTGTACAAAAGTCAAAGTCAGCAGTGTTGTCGTTCTATCAAGAAAAATAGTGGAATCTGAATTTATGCATCAGTCAAGTCAACTATCGAAATGTCGCTGATTGGTAGTATAGAGAATTTTAATCCAAGAGGAAACGATATCACACCTACATTGAGAGGTTGGAGCAACTTTTCAAGTGTAATTATATTACAACCGAAAAAAAGAAAGTAGCCTTGCTCTCAACTTTAATAGGCGGAGAAGCATATGGTGTACTAAAGGACCTGTTATCGCCGATCTTACCAAGTTCAAAGAAATATGATGAGAAAGTCATTTGTGGTGCGTTTGAAGAATTTGGCAAAGTCATGTGAGATCAAAATTTTTTAAGTGAAGCCTTGAGAGATCGTTTTGTGTGTGGGATCAGTTCTGAAGCTATAAAACGGAAACTGTTGACTGAAGCTGAGTTAACATTTGTTAGAGCCTTCAAAATTGCAGTTGGAATGGGATTAGCAGGAGGCCAAGTAAGAGTTATGGGTTCAGTTGTTGATCAAGTCAATAAAGTCTATCAGAAAAAGTCTTTCATCCCAAGTTCCAGTGATTCCAACTCACACCATGTAAGAAAGTTCAACAGTCAGTCAAGTGCATCCACATCACGGTCAAATAATAAGAAATCCAAGTGTAGGAGATGTAATCGTGTACATTTTGACTACAACAAGTGCCCAGCAGTGTCGTGGAAGTGTTATTCCTGTAATCAGATGGGGCATACTGCAAAGTCTGTAATGTGCAAAAATAGAGTTTATGGGTTGGAAGAGAACTCAGAAGAGGAGCAATACGTCATTGAGGTTGTAGACTCCGGAGAGTCTGAGGATGGCTTTGAGTTAGGGTTGTTATCTGAAGACAGTGGTGAGTTAATTAGGTATCAAGTCTTTGAAGTCAGTCGGTGGTGACTCATTAAAAGTCCGGTTGTTGATTGATGATGAAAATGTAATGCTGGAAGTAGACACAGGGGCTGTTCGATCAGTTATACATCAACAGGATTTTGTTAGAATATTTCCAAATTTAGTTCATGAAACAGTTGATTTTGAATTGAGAGTTTCAACTGGCCAAAAAGCCGAGATATTGGGCCAAGTTTTATGGAATGTAGTTTATTTGAACAAAATGTATTGTTTGCCTTTGGTTGTACTTAAGTCTGATGTGTCTCTTCTACCTCTTTTGGATCGCAATAGGCCCCTTGCATGTGTTTTAATTTCCACCTGAAAACCTTTTGAAAACCTTCTAAAATGTGATATTTTTTCCAATATTTTTTCTTAATAAAATCTTCGAATTACTGTGAAATTGTTAAATTGAACTTCACTCGAGACCTTTAAATTTCACGTGACACGGAAACACTATGCTATTGGTCCAAAGCCGGTGACGTCAAACCGGACTTGGATCCGTTGTCTACAGTTATCAGCTGGCGTGAATAAGTGAGTATTTTATTGGTTTAAATGGTTTGTGTATCATGATCTATCTCATATTGTTATCCTACTGACCTTTTAGCTTCAACTCTGCGATTTTGAGCACATGTAAAGAAATCATTTTTGGCAAAAAATCACCACATCGATAAATCCATCAAAGGCGATTCTTCAATTTTGCCTTTACAAACCCTTCAGACATTATCGATAATAATTTTCTTATAATACTGTTTGGACAAGAGGATTGACAGGGAAGATACTACACTAAAAAATCACGAAAATGTATTGAAATTCAACAAAGTTGCGTGTGAGTGACAGCCCACATAACATTTGTAGGTTAAATGTCATGTCTAGGCAGGGACAGATTTTAATCGAGGTTGGGCTACAATGTTGCCGTTTCTCTGTTTTAAGTGTCTGTTGGGGTTGGCATAGGATTGAGATTTCAATTTTATCAATATGTGATAGGATTGTTAAGTTGAGTGGAGGAGGTTGTTTGTCTACTTTGATATTTTAATTTTTGAGTCTTGTATCTCATCGGAATCCAAAATCATCATATAAAATAGCTTTGTTCCGTGATTTGATTTTGTTATCAATCATAAATCTAAGATGGATAATAACTATAATAATTATTGTGCAGTGTGCTATGTGTCAAAAGTCAAAACACATTTTCAACTAAAGGGAACCTAGTGTACATGGAACAGTGTGGTCAATTTATCTTGTCCACGTTTTGAACCTGTCTGGCTCGTCATATTTAATGTCTTATCGAAGCGAAAAACCAAAGAATAAGTTGTAGGGATACCTGCCAAGTTTCTATTATGATATACAGGAATTTAAAAAAGTTATTCACCTAACCGACTTTTTTTCCAAATGGAAAGGGAAGTCGAGTGATACCTCATTTTAAAGGACTTTACATCCTCATTACACCCTGAAAGTGTGAGGTCGCTGTTTCGTTCCAATTTTTTAATTTTGGGCCAGTATTATTGTCCAAAATGACACTGAATTGACGTTTTCACATTCTCAGCTGTCACTACTGTGTTGAGAAATGCAGAACTTGCTCAAATATTTTGTTTTGTCAGTTGAATCATCAAGGACTCGAAGTACTATTCACATGAATATTTATAATTTTCGTTTCAATCGAAGTTGAACAACATTTCAATCCCCAATATATGAGAACGATCTGCATTCTTCAACCAGTAGTTACAGATGAGAATGTTGCATTGTTATCAGTTATCACTTGAAACGTCGATATCTGGAAAACGATGAATAATCAAGGCATAATAATACCTTTAATGGAGAAAAATATGTGATTTTTTTAATTGACTTGACCGAATTTTACACCCAATATCAATTTTGTCAAATCGATAAAATAAAGATTGACCATTATTTGTAACCAATAATGTGTAAATCACGCACATCAAATTTTTTCATTTCGATTTTGACAACCGCTTCAAAATAAAGGTAAGTTTCATTTTTTTATGAAAAGAAAAAAAAAAAGAGTTTCTTTATTTAAAAGAAAAACAGACTAAAGAGCAGGGTATTTTATTATATGGAATTCACAGTTTAAAGTTATTTACACATAAATAGTTGAATAATCTTAATTCTGAATACAAAAAGGAAAACATAATGGGCAGCATCGTACACGTGGCAGAACTGAAACTTCTCCCCTCACTATTCAATTTTCTTTCAAATTTTTTAATCAAATTCCAAATAGAACCTACATACCTAATTTCAACAAAATCCTTTGGAAAATAACAAAACTTTGTAAACATAACCTCACAATATTTGTTTTTAATTTTTTTCTATCAAATCGCAAATAGAACCTACATACCTAATTTAAATAAAATCCTTTGGAAAATAACAAAACTATGCAAACATAACCCATGTAACTTCCTATGTATTTTTTTTCAATGCCTTAATTAGATCCCAAATAGAACCTACATACCCAATTTGAATCAAATTCTTTGGAAAATAACAAAACTATGTAAACATAACCTCAATAAGTTATTTTCTTTTTAATTTTTAAAATAAATCCCAAATAGAGCCTACATACCTAATTTGAACAACATTTTTTGGAATCAGAATATAAAAAGGAGGGTAGTGGGATTGTGGGTGGGACAACAAATCAAACTTCTTATTTCACCAAATTGCCGACGTTTCGACCACAATTTTAGTCTTTATCAAGGCTACAACAGAAAAAATACAATAGGTACAATAAAGGTTGGAATCACAATAAACAATGTTTTTTACCTTTTTGGGGTGTCAGGAGCTATATAAAACCAAAACATCACACATGTCAGACGATGGCAAAATATACATCACAAACAAAAAATAAAGTTGTTTAAAATGGACTGTCAAGAAAAAAAGGAATACAAAGTTAAAATTGAAGAGTATATGTGGACAGAACAACAGTAAATGAGCGCTGTATCCTAATTTAAACCAAAGACGCTGAATCCCTATCAGTGTCTTATCTGTTTTTGTTTATTTTTATACAGATAAAGAAGGTTGCTATACTGAGTGTTTAAACCTTGTACGTTAGTTCTGTTATTTACTGTGGGATTCATTGAAATATGTATCATTTCGCTGAGATTGCGTTTATAATAAGGGTTTTCACAATCGAGAATCTCCACATTATTAAAGTTAAAATTATGACCTTACAAGAAATGATGTTCACAGAGTGCAGTTTTTCCTGTTTTTTGTCTGTTAATCTCACGACAATCATACCAATGTTGATACAGCCTCTTCCTCAAAAACTGCCTGGTTTGTCCAGTATAAAATTTATCACAATTAAGGCAAGGTATGCTGTAAACCAAATTTAAGCGATCCCCTTTTGGAGTGGGGTCCTTCAACTTAGTGAAAATTGAACCCACCGTTTTCATCTTGTAGAATGCAAGTTTACAGAATGGATCCATTACTGAAATATGGCGTCCGATGCGTTCAGATAATCCCTGTATATAAGGAAATTTAAAAAAGTGTAGATGGTTTTTTTCCCTAGTTTCCAGGGGCCTTGACGCCGTGGCTTTGAATTGTCCTATAATTTGGTTTACAAAATATCGAGGGTAATTGTTGTTTTTGAGTATTTCCCTAATGATACCATAGTTACTCTCGTGAGACTTGGCACTACTTAAAGAGTAAGATCGTTGACAAAGATTCTTTATGGTGGCAATCTTGTGAACGAGAGGGTTGGACGAATAATAATTCAAAACCCTATCAGATGATGTGGGTTTCCGATACCAGTTAGTCGAAATATTACCATTATATTATATAGCTCCTGACACCCCAAAAAGGTAAAAGACATTGTTTATTGTGATTCCAACCTTTATTGTACCTATTGTATTTTTTCTGTTGTAGCCTTGATAAAGACTAAAATTTTGGTCGAAACGTCGGCAATTTGGTGAAATAAGGAGTTTGATTTGTTGTCCTCAATCCCACTACCCCCTTTTTATATTCTGATAGTTACCAAGGACACTAATTGAATTACATTTTTTGGAATATAACAAAACTATGCAAACATAACCTAACTACCTATGTATTTTTTTTCAATTCCCTAATCAGATCTCAAATAGAAGCCACATACCTAATGTTGGCAGCCCTGCATAACAAATGGGTTACCATGGAAACGACGAGGTTCGCGAGCAGTCCTTCTATTATCAAGTCGTGAGCTGTCAACGAGACTTATTCATTCATTAATTTAAAGTTTTATGTTTTGTTACGACCAGTATTGAGTATTGAACGGTTAAATTGGGACTCAGTATCATTAAATACCAGCACCTTCAACCGTGGCTTGATAATAGTGACAAACATAACAGTGGCGACGAGGATTTTGGCATATTTCACGGTCAATCTTCAAGCAGTTCACGGCGGCAGTTCAATCAGTCAGATCAGCAGGAAATTCCCCAGAATCTAAAATGGAAACGCTTGCAAACGGAGTCTCGGAATCTAATTACGATCCAGAAAACGGCCTCATTTTCGATGCATGGTACACCCGCTATCAGGGTCTGTTTGAAGTAGACGCAGAAGGGTTAGACGATCTGTCAAAAGTCAGGTTAATCTTAAGAAAAATCAGTACACCCTGTCATAGTGAATAGTTGAGATATTTAAATGAAATGAAAAGAGGTCATTGACTGGGAGTCTGAATGTTTACTTGTTTTGTTTACACAACATTGCGGAGCGGTGATTTTTTTTTGTAAAAGAGGGTTTCATAAATGTTAGTTCCAAATTATCATTGTTGAGGTGTATGGTGTATAGCGTACCATCGTTTTTTCATTCGGTATTTGATACTGAAAATATTTCAACATGCATGATGTTTCAATGTATTGTGAGATTTGTGGATAAGCATAGGTTCCATGATAATTATTTAGATTATTATTTTTTGAGGTGTACCTATGTATTGTTACGAAGTTACTATAATTTCCGGCCGCTTCCTTATTTATCAGTCAATTAAACCTGTTCTTTTTCTATTATCATATAACAAATTCCCGGGAATTTTATTCTGCTGTATGAAACCTCGCGCCAATCTTCATTAACATTTTATAAATTGATAATCGGTACAAAAGTGAAGAATTCACAATGTAAAATAACCCAGATGAGTACCAAACGCAGGCAGTTCGCACGCAGTTCCTCAGCTCGAGAGATGGGTCGAAGTGAGGAAACGCATGGAAGGATATTTAAAGAGCCCAAACACACGGTTCGCTCTCTAACCCACCGACCAGCAGCCAGCAACCAGCACCAGGACCTAGGGTAAGTCGCTTTAGCCGCCTTCAGCTCCCCGCAACGCTGAAGCAACTCGCCAGGATGAGGGTAGGTTTATGGTAAGGATATAGGGTCGTGTGAGAGGGTCTGAATGGGGTGAATGCATCCTGCCTGGTTAGGGAGGCTGAGGGGTGCAATACCTGGTTCCACGTTACGGGGTCTTATCTCTTAGTCTGCACCAAGACAATGACGTAGGCATGGTCTGTATGGGGGTGAATGCGTCATGCCTGGTTAGGGAGTCTAAGGGATGCCACTCCTGGTTCCACGTTACGGGGTCTTATCTCTCAGTTTGCGCACAGACAATGAAGTAGGCATGGTCTGTACGGGGTGAATGCGTCCTGCCTGGTCAGGGAGGCTCAGGGGTGCAATACCTGGTTCCACGTTACGCGGTTGCATCTCTTTGCCTTCACCCAGACAATGACGTGGGCACGGTCTGAGCCACCTGTATCAGCACCAGTACACGACGCGCGTAAAAAAAAATCCAGAGAACGTGGAACCTGAGAGCTGAAGGGGGTTGGAAACAACACCTATGGTCTAAAGTCACAAACATCCCTGGGTGCTTGGTACCTTCATTGTTTTGACGGCGTTCCTGCTGAACAGATCCTGATCATGCCCGACAGAAAAATCCTGTTAAAGCCCCGGACGGCTGTATTTCTCCTGCGCAACGCGAAAATGATAATACTAAATCTTGGTACACACGCTCTCTCTCTACCTCTTTATACGATATTATGTTGTTGTTTTGCTTAACGCGTTCGGAATTTGTTTATTTATATAGTCATATTCCCGGGTAGGTAAGGTTTTAAGTAAATACTTTGGGTTTATGCGTGTTGAAGTTGTATTTATTTTTGGACAATGGACAGGAATGTTATTTTGGTGAATTGTTGGTTTTATTTATACAGGGTCCTTCATTAGTGCGTCGGGCAATCCTAGCGTGGTTATTTACAAAAGTAGAAAAAAAAGTTTTTTACAAAAGTTGTAGAATGTGACTTTATGCATATTTTAAAAATATTTTCAAACATACAGGGTGCGTCACAAAAGTATGGCACGAAAAAGTATGATTTTTTTAAATGGAACCCCCTGTATATTGATTGATATTTCAATTCTTTCTTCAATTTGGAACAAAAATTGTGCTACATTTAATGTTCCTAAATTCAACCGTTATCGAGATATCGCGTTTTAAAAATGGCATTTTTGCAACTTTGGCATGCTATAAAACTCAAACTATTCAAGTTAGAGAAAAATGGATTGCACATTCCTATCTTAACTTTTCAAGAGCTCTTCTGTCATTTGAATAGAAGGTACCGTCAACTGTCAACTTTTTTGGCACATTTTGACATTTTTTCACAAGAATTAATTTAATCTCCTTGAATAGCTCTTGAAAAGTTAAGATAGGAATGTGCAATCCATTTTTCTCTAACTTGAATAGTTTGAGTATTATAGCATGCCAAAGTTGCAAAAATGCCATTTTTAAAACGCGATATCTCGATAACGGTTGAATTTAGGAACATTAGTTGTGGCACAATTTTTGTTCCAAATTGAAGAAAGAATTGAAATATCAATTAATATACAGGGGGTTCCATTTAAAAAAATGATACTTTTTCGTGCCATACTTTTGTGACGCACCCTGTATGTTTGAAAATATTTTTAAAATATGCATAAAGTCACATTCTACAACTTTTGTAAAAAACTTTTTTTTCTACTTTTGTAAATAACCACGCTAGGATTGCCCGACGCACTAATGAAGGACCCTGTATTAACACTACGACCCCTGGGCATTACACCCTCCACTGTTTAAAGGCTACTCGAAAGGCATGTGGGCCCTTTACCACGTTAATCCAAAGGGTGGCGCTCGAGTTTACAGCAATTGGGAAAGTCTGAAGAAGATCGACCAAGGAAAATTCGAAGTGGCGCTACAAAATGGCGCCCGGGCAGGGACCGCGTTTTTCTCACCACTTTTCACCCCGTACGTCCTTTAATGAAAGCATTTCTCGTTTTAACCAACCAACTCACGTTCGTAACCACGCAGACAGCCCGAATCAGCTGTTTTTATCAAAATCCGGTCTGCGCATGCGTGAATCTTCAACCCGTGATACGACTCGTTTTCGACCAACCGGAGGATGCTGAATCCGAATTTCGAAACGATAAATGGACCTGAGCAGTAGTTTCGAGATTGTCAGCCATTCTTTGCTCCAGACGGTCGGAGATGGTTCCTTATGGTTCCTGAAGTCTGGATACGTCGTTTCGTGAGTTTTTCTTCTGCGCATGTGCCATTCTAATAATCGAGAGGAGACTCGTTTTCGATTAAGCCGAGGATGCTGAGCCCGAATTTCAACACTACAAATGGACCTGACCAATAGTTTCGAAGTTGACAGTCATTCTCCGCCCAGATGATCGAAAATGATTCCACATGATAAAGGAAGCTCGTATGCGCCGTTTCGACGGTTTTTCTCCTGCGCATGCGCCAACCTGAAAATCGAGATGAGACTTGATTTCGACTAAACCGGGGATTCGTAATCCGAATTTCGAGGCCAGAAATCCACCAGACGTATAGTTCCGCAAGCACCACGATTTTTTGGTTCCAAATAGTCGAGAAGGATTTCGTACGTCACCAGAAATCCCATAAAGTCATATTTATTGGATTTTATACTGCGCATGCGCCAAAAACTTTTCGGAGTAACACCTCGTTTTTGACTAATTCGAGCATGCTGATTCCATTTTTGGCCACCGCGTCTGAAAAATGACGTCCATGTTCCAGTTGCGACCACTCAATGCCCCACCATTTATAGCCAGAACATTTTTAGAGAGAGGAGGAACGACCTGAGCGCATGATCGTTTCCCCACCAATGGATTGTATTCCTTAAATAGCAACACCTGGGTACCAGTCGAGAGAGTCTGATGTGAGACACCAACCAGTGCACATCAACAGAAAGTTTTCCAAGAGACACGTACCAGTGAATCCAGTTAGAGAGTCTCAAGTGAGACACAGACCAGTACACATCGATAGAGAGTTTACCCAGGAAACAAGATACAGTCCAGCATGCCTGCCAGTGACAATGAGGAAGGAACTCCCAGAACCAGCGCCAGTGACCCGCTTCTCAACCCTCCAGCTGCAACAACGACCCAGGCGACCACATCCCAGGAAGTAACGTTTACATCCCAGGCTGTGCCATTCACTTTCCCGGCTGTAATATCCGCTTCAGGTGCCACCTTCTTCGATCCAACTGATAGTCGAGTGAGTTTGGTTTATACGTTGAAGAAAGATGAATTGCTGGTGGAGCTGATGAACTTGGGCTTGGATACCAATTGGACAGTGGACATTTTGAGAAAGCGTTTGACGACCCACACAAAGTTAGGAAGAGCCTCTCCCACAGTTACCACACAGGCGTTGGCTTATCCGCCACTTGGGACCCCAGCTAACACCGCTACTAGTATATCAAGGCCCAAACCAGCTATCACGATCCAGCCACCCTTGGTCACCCCTACAAATGTTCCTTCATTGAAAGTACACAAGTGGAACATTCACTTTAATGGCAGGACAGACCCAGTCACTTTTATCGAACGACTTCACGAAATATGTGATTCCCAGGGGATTGTGATCGACCAGTTACTTACATATGCCTGAATTACTGGAAGGAGATTCTTCGCTCTGGTATCGTAATAACCGGTTCCATTGGAGAACCTGGGCGGAGTTCCTGAATGATTTTCGCAGCTTTTTCTTACCAATAGACTATGCTCCAGACCTAGAGATCGAAATCAGCCGTCGTCTTCAACGACCCAATGAACCAGCCCATCGGTACATCACTGACCTGCAAACCCTCATCCGAAAAAAGGGAACTTCACGGCAGAACAAGAACTTCAGTGGCTGTATAGAAATCTCTTGCCAGAGTACCGACAGCATATACGGAAGACAGACGTCTCCAGTGTGGTGGAATTAACCTGCACCATCCGGGAGGTTAGGTTAGGTAAGGTTACGAAGGGGTATGGCCTGGTCCACAGTTTCCTGCTTTGCAGTGCTTTCACTCGGAGGCCAGATGGCCCATTGTGGTCCCTTGTTTTAAGAGGTGTTTCCTCGGTCTTAACCTGCAAGCCTTTTTCTCTTAATCGTTCTCCAACCCCATTCCATGGTTTTTACAAAGTTCAGAATTTAGCACGAGGATTAGCACGAGGGTAGGGAGGGGTGACCGGTTTTATATTCTTTGCATAGGGACCTACATTTTAAAGTGGAATCCGAACCACTGTGAGAATACCACTAAATGTCGAGCAGAAAATAATCTCTGCCCACTTCGGGTATCGAACCCGACCACCGGCCGGTTCCCACTTACTGTCCCAACGCTTTACACGTTGCGCCAGCTGGGCCTCCGGGAAGTGCAAGCCTTGTTATTCGAGTTACGTACCAGTCAGATGAATACCAGAGCTCACTATCGTCCCCCTGCTGACATTTCCTTGACCAATAGACCTGTCACGACGTCCAGAGCGCCAGGAACCAACAACAGTCCACCCCAACTCCGTCAACAGGAAGCCACTGCGTCTGGTAATTGGTTACGTTCAAGAGTATGCTGGAGATGTGGAGAAGAGGGACATATAAGAACACGATGCCGAAATCCTACCAGACTTTTCTGTTCCAGATGTGGGAAACAAGGAGTTATGTCCAGAGATTGCTCCTGCAACCATCCCAGCCGCTCGGGAAACTAGGGAGATGCTGCTCTAGCCCGAGGTCAAGTCAGCATTACCTACCTCATAACACCTCGATGAACTCAGCCAGATCACACGATGTGCGAACCCATGTGTACATTCTCCTCAACGACACCCCGTTCCTAGCCCTGATAGATACTGGAGCGGCGAATTCGTTTATGGGAGATAGTGTTGCCAACATGTGCTAGTATCAAAGTTATCCAGAAGCCGATCCAGTGTTACGGAGTGCGAAAGTGGCTGATGGAGGCATCATCCATATCATCAAAGCCTACCACATCCCATTGACGATTGAAAACATCACTTTTCATGAAACAATCAGTCACCTGCCACAACTAACCTCTGACATGGTACTGGGCATGGATATATTAGCCAGACAACATTTCCGACTCGACTTGGCATCGGGAAAAGTCTACCTGCAGGATCAGCTGTTGCCCTACACTGCATCATGCAGCCCCATTGGCCAGATCCAAACAAACCTTTGTGTGAAATTGACACCCATCGAAGAATCCCGGTTGCAGACTTTTCTGAATCATGAGTTGCCAAAGTTCCAGAAAATCGCCGGTACCACACTACTGGTAGAGCACGCCATACTCTTGCTCAATACAGAACTCATCAAGCAACGATACCGACCCCAGAACCAGAAGATGCAAGAGGTAATCAACACTGAAGTGAGACAGATGTTAGACGATGGAATTATCGAACCATCCAGCAGCCCATGGAGCTCACCAGTAGTGATAGTCAAAAAGAAGGATGGAAAATACCGGTTTTGCATCGATTTCCAATAGGTAAACTCAGTTACCCAAAAAGATGCATACCCGCTACCCTACATCAACGTAATCCTGGATAAGCAGAGTAAAGCTCATTTAATCTCCAGCATTGACCTAAAGCAGGGCTATTGGCAGGTTTCCCTCACCGAACGAAGTAAGCCGATCACTGCTTTCACTGTACCTGGAATGGGTTTGTCCCAGTTCAAAGTAATGCCCTTTGGTTTGAACTCCGCTCCAGCCACATTCCAGAGGTTAATGGACCGAATCATTGGCCCGGAGCGGGATCCTTTCTGCTTTGCCTACCTAGATGACATCATCATCCTGGGAGAAACCTTTGAAGAACACCCGAACAACCTGGGGAAAGTATTCCAACGCCTGCGCAACGCCAATCTACCCATCAATCCTGAGAAAAGCGAATTTGGGTAAAGATCACTACGTTAACTGGGACATTTGGTCACTTATGAAGGCATACGAACCGATCCTGACAAAGTTGCCGCAGTACGAGATCTCCCTGCCCCAACTAACATCCGGAGCCTACGACGCTTCCTAGAAGTAGCTTCATGGTATCGACGTTTTGTCCATAATTTTTCTCAAAAGGCCAGCCTTCTTAACCGATTGCTGAAGAAAGGAAATCAATGGACATGGACTGATACCGAGCAAGCGGCTTTCGACACTTTGAAGATATGCCTAACCGAAGCTCCAATACTGGCTTGTCCGGATTTTTCAAAGCCATTCGTGTTGCAAACCGACGCATCCGATAGTGGGTTAGGAGCAGCTTTAATTCAGCACAGTTCTCACGAAGATCATGTGATTGCATATGCAAGCCGAAGTATAAGCCCCGGGGAACAGAAGTATTCGGTCACTGGAAAAGAGTGTTTGGCGATTGTATGGGGCATCGAGATGATGAGGCCTTTCCTGCAAGGATATCACTTCACAGTGGTAACTGATCACCAAAGCCTGAAATGGCTACACTCGATGAAAAGTCCGTCTGGAAGACTGGCTCGCTGGAGTATTTATCTACAGCAGTTTGATTTCAAAATACATTACCGCAAAGGGGTTCTCAACAAAGTTGCCGATACTCTCTCTCGAGACCCCTTGGACTGCGATGAATACGATGAGCCAGAGCCGTTATTAAGTGTGACCAGTTCTGAGCAGCCGTGGAAAATGATTCAACCAATCACCCTCTTTTGCATCCGGAATGGTCAGTTGTATCATTTCTGGGACCTGACTGACCTCACCGAGGATGAGATGGCGGATCCATGGAAACTTTGTGTACCAAAATCTTCCCGGAAAGCCGTCCTGGAAGAAAATCATGATTCACCAGTGTCGTCCGATCCATCAAGCAACTTCCCGGGCAGTCACACAGGCTCTATACGAACAGATCGTCACGAAGTTTGGATGTCCCAAGACGGTCCTGACGGACATTGGGACGTAATACACCGGACGACCGTTCAAGGAACTGCTACAGGAAATGGGTATTACTCATCGGTTGACCCCTGTCTACACGCCGCAAGCGAACCCTGTAGAATGCACCAACAAAACGATCAAGACCATGATTGCCCAGTTCTGTGACGATAATCACCGCAAATGGGATGCGTACCTGGTGTTAGGATCTATTCAATCTTTATTATATAAAATATTGAACCAATCCTACTGTTGAGAGACTTTCCGAACGAGATATAAAAAAAGCAACCGTCACCCATGACGACGCACGTCAAGAGACAATAATCAAGAAAAGGAGCGAAGAACCGAATCATTATTCTCCTTATAAGCAGTGCTCCCCTGCAATAATTTTCTCAACTTCAATAAATTCATTTCCATTAACATCGCGGTATCATTCACATCAAGAGAAAATACAGTCCAGTTCAGAATTTCAATCACAACGCGGCAAAGTCTGAAAGAGTGTCAAGGGCTCAACCACAGGAAAGCCGTTTATGTAGGGCAGTTTACCCTCAATTCATAACATTTTTTGGTCCTTCGAGCCGGCTCATTATTCTCCTTATAAGAAGTGCTCCCCTGCAATAGTTTTCTCAACTTCAATAAATTCATTTCCATTAACATCGCGGTATCATTCACATCAAGAGAAAATACAGTCCACTTCAGAATTTCAATCACAACGAGGCAAAGTCTAAAAGAGTGTCAAGGGCTCAACCACAGGCAAGCCGTGTATGAAGGGCAGTTTACCCTCAATTCATAACACCTCGCCGAATTAGTTTTTGCCCTCAATAGTTCCAGACAAGACTCCACCGGACTTTCACCCGCTTTTCTCAATTTTGGTCGAGAATTGGATCCTCCGAAAGCTGTTTACCATGTCATGAGATTGGAACCAGGCTCAGATGAGGAACCTACGAACAACCAGATTATCACCCACTCCGAACAAGTTAAGCGTCTCCAGGAAGTCTACGAACTAGTACGTGTTAACTTAGGGCGAGCGTTCACCACACAAAGTCACAACTACAACCTGCGATGACGAGACTGGAGATGTCGCGTGGGTGATAAAGTTATGAGGAAAGAGCATCCGCTCTCATCAGCAGCTAAGGGCTTTGCAGCCAAGCTGGCTCCCAAGTTCTCCGGCCCATACACCGTGACCAAAGTGTTTTTATCAGTGGTTTATGACCTAAAAGAAAATGACGGTAGAAAGTTCCGGAGGATTCATGTCAAAGACCTCAAACCTGCAAACTAATGTAAAATTGCCTCTGTCCTCAACAGGTGGACCACCATGCTGCCTCCGAATAAATTCAAGCCTAGGCCTGCGAAACTATTTAATCCAGTACAGGATAGGGTGGCCTCGCAATAACGGCTGGAAGCCCATAGGGAGCAGGCCCGACAAGCAGTCAAGAAGCTTAGGCATCAAAGGCCCCAACCCTTGATGCAGGGGTACGTTCCCGCCGGTTGTTCAGTTTCCACCATCCCAGGGGCCGGATTATTGAAAACCGGAAAGTGGGACAGCCGAGAGAAAGTAGGCTAGAACTAGTAGGCTTCTGTCGGCTGTTCTACTCTCCGGTTTTCAAAAATCCGGCCCCAGCTGAGCCAGCACCTTCCTGTCTCAGTCTGGGAACGTCTATGATTCCCGTCCCAATTGCGACCATCGCGGCTGAGCCATTACCTTCCTGCCTCAGTCTGGGAAATTCTATGACTCCCGTCCCATTTGCGACCACCGCAGCTGAGACAGCACCTCCCTGCCTCAGTCTGGGAAAGTCTATGATTCCCGACCCAATTGCGACCATCGCAGCTAAGCCAGCACCTCCCTGTCTCAGTCTGGGAACGTCTATGATTTCCGTCCCAATTGCAACCATCGTAGCTGAGCCAGCATCTCCCTGCCTCAGCCTGGGAACGTCTACGATTTCCGTCACAATTGCGACCATCGCAGCTGAACCAGCACCTCCCTGCCCCGTCGAGGGTGGTACAGCAAAATATACACTTACACCACCCAGAGCGTGCCTGGGAGTGGATCCATCGTCCTCCCATCCACAGCAGCCAACCAGCGCAGGTCCTGGTAACTTCCAGCGTCCCAACATTTACGCTGGACCAGCTGGCTGCGAATCTTGCCCAAGAGCCAGACGTCACGCGCTGGGACCCCGTATACGCACGCGCGTTACGCGCTTACCGTCCAGCTGGTTGGTCCCCTGATCGACCCTACCGGCTTTTTGTAACTCCAGCCCACGGACAACGGGTCCGTATCCGGATCCCGGCGGATATTGAGAAGTCGTGAACTAGAAATCTAGGTTTTCCTGAATTATTCATGTTCCTTTTTTTTTATTCTGTGATTGTAGAAGACTGATTTATTTTATAAAAGTCTTATCATTTTCCCCGTCTTTCATCAAAGAACAGAGCTTCAGGGATCGTTAACGTATCTTCAAATCAGGGTGCGATGTTTCACTAATCTGTTATTTCTATCTAGATGGGTGCTCCCTTTCTGACTTCAAGGTGCTAGACCTTTTTCTATCAGACATGGACGATACTTCGCTCAGCTCAGTCAACCTGAAACCCAGCCTAGACGACATAGAACCCAGTATAGCCACTCCAAGTGTAGCCACCCACTGCTTAATCAACCCCAGTGAAGCCACTCCCAGTGTAGCCACTCGCAGGTCAATCAACGCCAGTATAGCCACTCCCAGTGTAGTCACCCCCAGCTTAATCAACGCCAGTGTAGCCACTCCCATTGTAGCTATTCCAAGTTTAATCAACCCCAGTGTAGCCACTCCCAGTGTAACCACTCCAAGCTTAACCAACCCCAGCTCAACCACCCTCACCGTGACCGCCTCAGTCACCCAGGGCCGCAGGCCAGACGGACCCAGAGTAGTCGCTCCAGACTCCACAGGACCTCACCCAGCTGACTCCAAACTGGGATGCAATATTTGCTTACCCATCGATAGGGACCTCTGCTGGACATGTGGATATCCAGGACATCACCGGAAGGAGTGTACCCGACGTCTGGTACGCTTTTGTTCACGTTGCGGGAAAGTGGAAACTCTTTCCCGGGAATGTACATGCCCACCTCGATCGAGGGTTGTGCCACGACCGGAGTATACACCAACATTGCCGCGACTCGGATCGCAGCCATGGACTAGGTTCATTGGAACCCAGTGCTGCCGGCACGACATGGTATATCGACCATGCCGGGACTGTGGGTGCCCCTATGGGAGACGCGCATAGAACCAGGACGACAAATGGAGGAGGCCACCAGAGGAATTAAGATTTTTTTTTTCTTTTGGTAATAAAATAACTGTATGAAGATTTACAGGACATTAAAAATGTGAAAATATTGAAGGTTAAATATTTTTGTCGAAGAGAGAAGGGTGTGTAACGAAGTTACTATAATTTCCGGCGACTTCCTTATTTATCGGTCAATTGAACCCCTTCTTTTTCTATTTTCATATAACAAATTCCCGGGAATTTAATTCTGCTGTATGAAACCTCGCGCCAACCTTCATTAACATTTTATAAATTAATAATCGGTACAAAAGTAAAGAATTCACAATGTAAAAGAACCCAGATGAGTACTACACGCAGGCAGTACGCACGCAGTTCTTAAGCTCGAGAAATGGGTCAAATGGGGACACGCATAGAAGGATATTCAAAGAGCCCACACGCACGGTTCGCTCTGTTGGTAATGGTAATGGTAATGGTAAGGGTGGGGGGACAAAAGCCCGGCGAGTAGGCCTAGTGGCCCTTTTCGCCAACCCCGTGCTTCCAACCCTCTTCACTCCAGTCGTCCTGTCTTCGTTGTGAAGCGGAGCAGGTCATCCCAGCTCAGGTCCCCCAACTCCACCCGAGAAATGGTTGCCGCTCCTAGGACCCTCCTCCTCAGGCGACCCCACCTATCACAGACTCCCAGTAGATGGTAGGATGTTTCCTCCGCCCTTCTACAGTAGGGACATAGGGGTGATTCGCCTATTCCTAGTAAATGCAAGTGTCGGTTGAGCTTGCAGTGTCCTGTCAAAATGCCTACGATGATGCTCAGTGCCTTCCTACTCTTGTTCAGCAATTGGACCGTCCTTGGTTTGTTGGGATGTGTGATTATCTCTCTGGCTTGCCTACAAGTCGTGTTATTCCTCCAGTTTTTGACTGTGTTCTCCCAAGCCCACTCATTCAGGGCCTTGTCGATCAGTCCAGGTATGGTTCTGGACCGGGCTGGGGTGATGAAGAGCCTAGTCTGGCTAGCGTTCGTTTCCGAAAATGCCCATATGTCCCGGTACCCAAACCAGTTTGACCTTCTTGCTCTCGCCTAGGGCGTGCAGAGCATCACTGCATTCTTGAACCAGCGGGCAGCTGATCCTTGGCTTGCATAATGCTCTCAGTGCCGCTTGACTGTCAGAATGGATAATTATGTTATCTTCTGTTCTCCTTTGAACCTCTTCCCTAGTTGCTACCTCCAGGATAGCAAAAACCTCTGCTTGGAAGACCGTGGTGAGCTTTCCGAGAGGGAAAGCCTCCCCGGCATTCCTGTCTTGTCTGTATACTCCGGCTCCTGTAGCCTTAGAGTTGGCCTTTGAGCCGTCGGTGAACCAGATCTGCGTGCTACCTGTTGTTTCTGCCAGCGTGGTCCGCCACTCGTCCCTGGAAGGAAGGTGTACCTCAAAACTTCTGTGAAGTCTGAGTCTTCCATCCGTGGCTGTCAGTCCCGCCGCCAGTAGCGGTATCTCACGCCTCACAATAGAAGCTGATCTAGTGTGGCCAACCTCTGTGCCTCTATCCTTCCATACTTCCTGAGCTGACATCCTTATGTA
The DNA here is from genome assembly GCA_958502075.1 of Orchestes rusci. Lineage (NCBI taxonomy): Eukaryota > Metazoa > Arthropoda > Insecta > Coleoptera > Curculionidae > Orchestes > Orchestes rusci. The sequence continues at coordinate 26,239,651 of OY293308.1, read as the reverse complement.
TGCTGCCATCGCTTCCCTCTTTATCCAGATTGCCAGTTCTGGCAGCGCAAGGAGAATGTTCAGTGCAGCTCCTGGTGTACTCCTCATTGCACCGGTTATGCTCAGACAGGCCATCCTTTGATCCATCGCTCTGTTACTCACCGACCAGCAGCCAGCAACCAGCACCAGAAAATCTGAGCAGGAAAGACCTCCGCACAATGGTAGGTCTGTTAACAGAGGACACATGAAACTGGAGGGTCACCTCAACTTAAGACTACAGGTGGTGACTTGAAGATGTAGGATGGAATACTTCGGAGACGAAATTCTCATATGTTCCAGAAAGTGAAGGAGACCTGTTTGATGGACGTGTTGGCCTTCACGAAAGCGGCGTGCCTTGAGTAGGTTCACTACCATAATTTATAAGTTTCAACTGGCCCAGAGGAGGCCTAAGCAGGTAGCCACCCACTAATACATTTTCTGCCGACACGACATTAAAACTAAATTTTACTGACGCCAAAGAGACGAGAAAGTGGGACTTTCTAAGGCTAGGTCGACAAAGTAGTGAAAAATGGCTCGGCGGTAAAAGTTTTTTCAACTATTTTTAAATAAAGGGTGTTACAAGATTATTTCCTGAATTCATGTGATTCATGTGATCGATTGTATCATAAAAGTTATACCTACAATGAAAACGATGACTATTGTGTGTGTATTTTGTAGAAGAAGCAAGAGAATTGCTGCAAATCAAGTTAATAAAGTGAAGGAGTATTTTTTGCCTATTGTTTGTCCGAAGCCAATCAACTTCTATTCATAAAACTGAAGCGTGTCTATCACGGGAAAATCCAAAATGTATGTATTTTGTTGACAGGAACTTTAATACATTTTCAATTGGAGTAGGTATACTCGAGAGTATACTGATAAAGAGTTCTGATGGAGAGTCTTTATGTCTGGCTAATATGGTCAAGAACTATGAAACCTAAAAAAGAAACAGTTTTATCTAGTGGTTTCTGGTGGTCGGCAAACTGGAATGCGCTGCGCACATTTCAATGTCGCCTCACTTTTTAGCCAACTCGCCCAAAATTTTACTGATTTGACATTTTTGAAGTATCCGTCATGTTTTCAATCATAATTAATTATTTTCTGTTATTTTTCGCGTCGAACAACCAATGAACTATGATCAAATCAACTCTCTTTTTTCAAATACGAACGAGGTGTCACTATACAGGGTGTCCCAAAAGTATTGGGGGATATTCCAAGGACGGTTGGTTTGAACAAAAGTAAGACTAGAGCCGCATTCTTTCGTATCGATTTTTTTGATCATGATTCATTGTCACATGACTTGTTCTATCTCCCTTCGACCCTTCTTTTCGGAATTTTCCGTAGTTGCACCCTGAAGAAGATTTTCACGTGATAGCACCAGAACGGTGATAACAATTTTGATGAAACTTGGACAGTATAATATACGCAGTTCATAGGGACTGATAATTTGAGATTATAGCAGAATTTCAATCTTAACTTGGAAGCCTAGGGCGGACCAACTCTACCATAAAACGCCTCTAAACTTTGATACGGCTTCTTTTTCGAGTTGCAATAATTTTTGATTCAGTTTCGTCGATTGATTGAGAGTAAAAAAGTTACTCTTTGTTCACATCAAAAAAATTAATTGTTTTGAAGAATTACACCAATTTTCGTCAAATTGTCCAGCTAGTTCCTATGACAATCTGTCAAAAATCCGGATCGGTCGAACGAAGAGCCGCATTCTTCCAAATCGATTTTTTTGATCATGATTCATTTGCACATGATTCGTTCTTTTGAGCATGTTACGTTGTCACGTGATTATTTGATCCAAACGCGTTTTGATCTGGAAATCAGTTGCAAAAGAAAGCGGCCTTATGAAGTGTGTGTAGGTTCAATAGGTTTGTTCTAGCATGAAATTGTTGACGGTTTAAAATCAATTTGGTGGATTGTCTTACTGCGCATGTTTATCCTGGGATCGGGTAGCAAACGGGTTGAGATTTTATTTGCTGGAACAGCTCTAAAAGTTCATCATCAGATAAATCAGAAGCAAATCTCCAATTTGACTCATCTGAACTTGACGTTGAAGACTCTAAAGACATTTCTGGCCCCTTAAACAGAAACGTGATTATTGAACTAGGTTTTTTCTAAACATTGGAAAAACTATCCTACCTGTGTTCCAAACATGAATAATTTGATAAATAAACTTGAAAGACTATCACCAAAAGTTCAAAACAAATCTATCAAAAGCCGAACTAAGAACACTTGACAATAGTGAAAGTGAAAACTTCTGCGCATGTCACTAACTAAAAATCCGTTTGAATTCGAGAGGTGTTTCGACAGTTTCCAACTAGTTTGAAAACTAAGATTGTTTATCGCTATAGAACATCTGCCTGACTGACAGTCAAAATCCCAGTTTCAATTTGCTAGAACGCGAACTTTGGTATGCGCAAGCTCCGGAGGATTTTGTACCGTTTGGAATCGTTGCTAGAGCAAGGCTTGTGTGTTGAGTGAACAGATTGGCTTTTTCTTGAGAATGGTTTATTTTTCTAAATTAATGGACAAACCTGAATCAAAAACTGCAACTCAAAAAAAAAAGAAGCGTATCAATGTTTACGGAGTAAGGGTTGTCCACCCCAGGCTTCCAAGATAAGATTGGGATACTGCTATAGCCTCAAATTATCAGTCCTTCCTATCAGGGAAAAACCTTCTTCAACTACGAGTGATTCCGAAAATGAGGGTCATACGAAAATATTTCATAGAACATTTTAGTCTTATTTTGGTCTCAACGTTATTCAAATATCTCCCAATACTTCTTGCATGGACACCCTGTATATTGGTCAACCAATTTTGAAAATTGAAGAAAATTATCGAAAGATAAATTATTAGAGTTGAGTTTGTGTTTGAAAAAGAGAAAATCTATAATTGTTGCAAAAATTCAAAACGTCGGATATCAATTTCAACCAAACTTCACACTTGTGGAATAAAATTCACTTCCAACAATTGTCAGGATTTATTTGTTACAATAACAAATAAATAATTGACTGGTTCACCGAGCACAGCTTCACTATTGGCGAGAACAAACGCACCTGGAATAAAAATTAGGCTGAGTTACCTTCCTTATTGATGTTAACATACATTGTGGTATACGACAAGTGCAAGATATTTTAATATGGGTTCAACTGAAATCAAAATAAGAGAAATACGCCAATTGTACTACCAATCAATACTACCATACAACAAGTACCAAATCGCCAGGGATAAATGCGATAATCAACATGCGAATATAATTCAAGTGAAATTCAGACATTCCATTATATTATATTTGATCAATGGTTGACCACCACACATAAAAAATTGGTGTAGCATTCTACACATAATCCCAAAGATTAACAACAATATGGGGCGTCCCCCACGGCGTCACCAGGCTGCAGGACAACCATATAGCTCAAGAATCAAACTCTTTAGACCGCTGGTAAGATATTTCTCACCATAATTCGCCAGAAGTGGCTGCAGAATAGAAAACACAATAGGATTTCTCTTAATTAGTTAAAAACGCGTAATATTAAATTAAGTAAGGTAACTCTGTGAGAACACTCACCATATCAGTAAAATAGGTATCTGGCTCAACATCACAAAACACATTGGCAGCATGCGAGTCCATCTTCTGCAGTCAAAATACCATCAAGAGGAATTTAGCTTTTAAATAACACTTTGACCACTGTCAAAAATGATTATCAAGGTAGAGAAGAATGATCAGACTCAGAAAGCACACAAAATTATCACCATAAAAATGGGTTACTACCAATGACGTGGATAAATAGACCAGTCGTCTTGCATTTGCATTGACGCCGTCGCAGTGCGAGAGAGATGGATAGAGAATGTCAAGTGATAGAGAAGGATGGAGCTAGAGCAGGCAACAAGAAATGGGTGTTGAAATATAGTTTTTTCATTGTTTTGTAATTTGATCCAATAATTATCTCAAATAATTCAAACCAGACTACTCCCATTTAACCCCCCAAAACCAATTTTTCCCCTTGAAAACCAATTTCTGAGAAGTTGCCCGCCATTGCAGAATGTTATATTGGCGTCACTAAACTAGCAAGCGCTTATGAGAAGCGGCCGGTCCAATTTCTCTCTTTAGCACGTCCATGGTTGCTACACACTATATCAGAGAACTAGAGTCGGTTATCTAGTTCTCTGACTATATTTTGAAGAGAAGAAAAAGAGAACAATAAATGTGTCATGTGTCATTCGTTTCCAGCAAAAATTGTGACAGGATTTTGTGAAAATCTGTTATTTCAGGATAAACAGTGTGTCTGCTTATGTTATGGAAAACTTTTTCAGTATTGATTTTATGAAAAAAAAATATTTAAGGGAGTTTATTTTTTTGTTGTCCAGTTAATTCGAGTCCCGCCTGGTGCCAACTTTTCCCACTTTCCCTTCTGTCCATATGCCCTTCTCTAAAAAAGTTATTGTTTATAAATTCTGAAAACCTGAAATGCAACCATCAGATATTAATTATATGAATGAATGAAAGATAAAAATATGAATTTTGGTCAAGAGTTAGTACCTTTATTTGTGAGAAAATAGAAAATTGTTGATTAGAATTGATAACTACGTTCAAATATCCAATGAGACTTATCTACGATGAAAAAGAGTTTTTAAGTATGGAGAACTTTTTATGTCTAGTTCGTTTATTGAATAAATAATCTGGATAAAATAATAATGATTATCTAACAATTACTGATGTGCTTATTGAAATATGTTTTGAGGGTCATTTGAGAACGCTTATCTGAACAAAACCTCATTTTCATCCTTGATAGGTGTAAATCGTATATGGACAAGTTTTCAATTCTTATATATCAACTTTTCTGCACAACTATTTTCTTCTATCTTGTCACAACGGTAGCTATTTTACTCCTGAACGAGGAATCATGTTTTATGAGACACCTGCTTGTACATGACTGAGAAAATTGATATCTGATGGTTGCATTTTAGGTCTTACAGCATGCGAAACTTTTAATAAGCTGAAACTCTAACTAATAATAAAAAAGTTTTTCCTCAGTTGCGAACTTAAGCAGACACACTCGGTATCTGAAGCGTTTAGAATTTTGCAAGTTCCGAAGTGGCATTCCGTAGACATTCAAATTTCGTAACTTTGTCTCCATTTTACGAAGACTCGATCGCCACTACTGAAACATGTTGCGATTCATTTGTCGACTCCAAAGTTTCATGAAACTTGTATCAGGATACAGGTGAACGTCACAGACTTGGCATCGTGGCCTGTAAGGAATCTGCTGTTACCTTGTGTCCCATTCTTTTTGGGACATCCTGTATATCCAAATAGGTATGAAATACGTTATCGTATTTTATTATTTTTTCTCGATAATGGTCAGAATCATAAAAAGTTTCCAAATAATAGAACAATGATTTTGTGTTCTTAGAGTATACCAATGCACTGCAAAACAGTTCAGAAGTAGGAATGGGGCATGACCTCCAATATAATATGAATTGAAAAAGTTGGGCCCGTAATTGAAAAAAAAATGATATGAAAGGTGCCGGAAATTCCAATCCATACAACAGATTTCAATTTCCATCACGCTATAATATGGAAGAGGAGCGAAAAAGCTGCTATGAAAATGTGTCATTGGTTTTCAATGGTCAGGACAAAATATAAAAGCATTTCGAAGAAATCCATTCTTTCCGGAAAATTCCGAAAGTTTTTGTTTTTTTTTTGAGAAGACATTTTGATAAAAATATAATAACTGCGCAACTTTGCCTCCATATTTAACCGATGCTGCCAGTCAAAGAATAACCAATCCTATAACATCGTATATGTCACCCTGTATTTTGAATTACACGAAAATGTAGGTGATGATTTTTTTTCTATTATAAATCATTTGAATATAATTCACAAAAAAAAATCTTATTTACCATCTATAGCTACCACCAACGTGCCAAGTTTCAGAATGCTTGTTAGGCCCTCTAAAAGTCTGATCCCATCCCACTCCAAAATCGTGATCCTTTCCATGGTGTTCGACGTCAACTCTACCTTTTGTGTTTCCGTTACCGTCTCTACTCAGATCGGGCTGTACCTCCCAACCTGGACGTGGTGTTTTACTTGGTTCTTCTGGGCTCCTCCTTAATCGTATGGTTTTTGAAGGATTGTTAGGATTGTAAGTGGGTAACACAAGTTTTGGAGGTACATCTGGTCGGTAAGTAGGCAAAACAAGTTTTGGGGGGTCCTTTGGATTGTAGACTGGTGATGGTTCTGGAAACGCATTCACAAGTAGACCGCTTCCGATCAAGAAAATGGCGGTATACATCTTCAGCTGAAAAAATCACTTTCAGTTATGGTTGTCAGGTAGGTATAATATATGTAAGTGTCACAAACCATGAACATGTCTCAACAATGGCTTACTACAATGTGCATGGACGTATCTCCGACGACCGTTTTATATATGGCGTGGTGTGAGAAATTGGTATTTCACAGTTCTTTGGGATTTCACGAGCGATAACGCATTTAAGTTATCAATGATCGTTTAGTTTATTAATTTATGTTTTGAATTTGGAAAAATAATAATAACATTGTTGTTTTTACCAAAAAGGATTCCAACTCTCAAGTGGACTCACCTCTTATCATGAATAATTCTATCAAGTACTTATTACAACATTATGACAAAAGGTTGTCCCTGATATCAACACACATATAAATATATTTTGTTTGTTGTGTGGGGTGGAGGTTTTATTCAAGAAACGAGACCGTGAAATATATCTTATGATAATAATAATAACTCCTTTGTTGTCATAAGTCTCATTGAAACATAACAGTTGTCAAGTTTTACAAACCGTGAAAAAATTACAACAACGAAATTTCAGTATAACAATACGGTACAGAAGCATAAAAGTTTAGTTTTACAAAATGAAAATTAACATAAATCTTGAAACAAAGAGAAAGAAAAAAGAAATAAAAAGTACCTATCAACCTATACAAGGGATATTCGAAGTTGGGATTTACCTTTTAACACTGTGTAGAATGCAAGAGACTGAGAAAACTTTTCAAATAAAATTATGTACGAGAATGCCTCGTTTCCGAAATACAGGGTGTTTGAGTGTGAAGAAAACAAATGCCTTTTTTGTCATAACTTTCCTAGCACTCCATATATTTTCACAAAAATTAGTACAACTTCTTTTGACCATTAAATTAGATCTTTTGATGTAAAAATTTATTAACGCCTGATCCATTCTTCCACCGATTACAACATGAGAGATGCATATCGTGTGAATTTGCCAATCCCGTCTAGTACCCTTATCCATAACTCATTAGTTTATCAACATAGAAAAATTTTCAACAAATTACCTCAAATGATCAAAATGATAAAATGCCCTATTAAATTCAGAAAAAGTGTAAAAACGTTTCTACTGGCCAAAGCGTATTATACTGTGGAGGAGTTTTTGTGTGATGATTTTTAAACTGAGTAGTTATGTTGCAACATTTTTTTTTCTGCTTGTAGTGATAGTTTATTTATTTTTACTATTGCTTTGTCAACAAAATGTTACATTTTTGGACAATAAAGCTTTATTCGATTGATTGATTGAAAGTTTTCACAAAATTTTTACCAGTAGCGTTCGAACAGGATTTGTATTGAATTTTTTAAAGAAAAAAATTGCACGCCACTGCTTTTTCTTAAAATCAATATTATTTTGGAATCACTCATTTGTTTTGGAGTTAATGATGATCACCTTATGTCGATCTAACAATTCTTTGTTCAAACAACTCATGATGTATTCATGTGCCTAACATAAGCTGCGAAGGTTTTGTAACGCTCACTTTCTTGACACAGCTACAGCAATTTAATAATTGTTATACTTGTATCAATTCATAATTGGTTATACCATATCCAATTGCGACGTTCCTTAAAAACTCCCTGCAGGTACACTAACTTGCACAAAAAATGCGTACACAGACAGTGAAATCATGTTTTTTTTTGAGCAGTGTGATAGGCTGTCAAAATATTTACATGCCATGCACTTGAACTTTTTATTTGTTTTCCAATGAAAACGATAAATTGTGGGTACGACTTTGAATTTATTCACTCAGTTTGCTGAGAAAAATGTAGATTATTTTCCTTAAAATCCGGTTGCAGAACCATTTCTAGCCAAAACTTCTTGTAGTCGTACTCGTCAAACCATGGAATTTGATAAATCTTGACAATATAGACGTCAATTGGGCCTATGCAGGAACAATCTTGACAATAGTCAACATTGAAAACTTGACGTAAAATTGAAATTTGACAGACGTATCAATATTTTCAGCGTTCTGTAGTATGGTATCATGAGACCATCCCAGTTTGGTCTGTCATTAACGTCCCATTAAGCCAATCGGCGAGCTGCAAGTGACGTTAATGACAGACCAAACTGGAATGGTCTCATGATACCATACTCCAGAACGCTGAAGATATTGATACGTCTGTCAAATTTCAATTTTACGTGAAGTTTTCAATGTTGACTATTGTCAAGAGTGTTCCTGCATAGGCCCAATTGACGAGCTCATTCCACGCATTAGGAATGGCATCTGATAGTTCTGCCTGATTCTGAGCTGAGGCCTCCAGTTTATATGATAAATAATTCTTACCAATGGTACCCACACATTCTCCATCAGATGTGGATCTGGTTATTTGGTCATTAAGTTATTTTTAGTTCTTCTCACCGACCATATAGGTGTGTGATCAGAAAAGTGGATTATTATTGCAACTGACAAAACTTGACGTTACTTCATACACTGCTCAAACCAAGGCAATTTCACCATTCCAATCTACGCATTTTTGTGCAAGTTAGTGTACACTAACTGCTATATGCACCGTAGAAATCTAATCCGGATAAAGTCTTTATCGCGATTATATTCCAATTTTTTGATGCACCGCAGCGCTTAAGCCTGAATCGGTCGCTTAACTCTGATCGCCCCATTTTCTAGGCTTAATCGAAGAATGTCAACGAACTCTAACCTAGTCTTTCATTTGTTTATGTTTTTCGTACAGATTTTGAGGTTTTGCGACTAAAGACAAAACTATGAGAGTGAAATATTAACGGAGGATTATTTGGATTTTCAAAAAATCTTCGATTGGTGTAGGATTCTTTTCCAATTCCAATAGGTATAGTCAATGAGTACTATACAAAATAGATCTTAATATCAAGCAATATTTATTGCTCCACAATACACTCAGAATAATGCGAATTGCTCAATAGAATATTGAATTGAAGAGGTACCCATTTTTGTGGGTATAGGTACAAAAAAAAAACAGTGTACCTATCACACTCGGATATCTACCGCATATTTTAACTATGATTTTTTATCATTCAATCGATCGACTCAATTTGGATTGGTGTTGAAAGTAGGTAACTACCTATCGTTATTCTGTAGAGGTATCTAATGTCTCAACCTATCTCAAAGTTTTGTCTTATTCTAATTCAATTCAAAATTTTAAGTTTATGGGTAAACCCAGACTCCCATAAACAAATAGACTTGTTGATTCACTTTTTTTATTCAAGCTTTAGATACTAATCCTCTCTACAAGATAAACTTAAATAAAAACTTTTGAAACTGATGGTCTCATCACTTTTTATTTATTTTCCCAAATGAGATTTTTTCATTCAATTTTCTTGACTTCATCCAAGTCCCAATTTATAACAGATATCCCAATATAAGAAGGTTTGCGTTTTTATCAACTATATAAGAAATTATTTTAATTATATTTGTTTTTCCTCTTTCCTTGAGTTGCCAAACGATGCGTTTTCCAAAAGTTGTACATATTTGTAATAATTTCAAAGTAGGCAGATAATGATTCTGAGAATTATACAATATTGTCAATTTATCAATGGGCATTCCTCGGGGCATTCCTTACAAAATCATTTAATTAACCACTTGTTTCTTCTAAAATATATTTTTTTGTGTTGTAAAAAGTGATGTTTTTATTTATCATCAGGGGGATGGGATTGTTATTCTTGCTGTATTAGACCAGGTATACAGTATAATATAATAATCACTCACTATCATGAAATCTAAGCCCAAGAAAAGAGGAACAGCAAATATAGAAATGATTCAAGAATAAAAGTTGATACCTACATCAAATATTGAATTTACAAGAAAAACCCCTTGGCTAATGTTTGCTAAACGTCATATCAGGCTTGCAGATGTAACTGATCCATATAGTTGCTCATTTTTCATTAAAACTTGCAAGTAAATAGCAAAACTCAATACAAATCACTCAACATAAATTTCAAAATTGTAATTGATGTTTTTTTCCAGGTTATTTTGTGACGTTGTCAAATGTCTCGCCAGGGATTAACGATCCTTGCAGCGAATTCTTTGGTGCATACAAAACACCGCTTAATCTAACTTTGAAAATTAATCGAGATTGGCTAAGCTCACATACGGTGCATATGTCTGTAACTTGCAAATAAAATGCGTACATTGAAATGGTGAAATTGCTTTGGTTTGGGCAGTGTATGAAGGTGACAAGTAAACGTCAAGTCTTGTCAAATGCAATTTGCAATAATATGCCGAGACAATTATCTAATTTTATGGAAACTCAAATACTGACGCGTCTCAGTGAAGACTTATGGTCAGTAAGAAGAACGGCTGAGCACAAAGGCGTTAACAAAGCCACAGTCTGCAGACTAAGAAGCCGTTGGCTGGCTACACACAGCCTCGAAAGGAAAAAAGGTACTGGCAAGAAGAACAGGAAGACCAGCCATCAAGAAGACGAAGCACTGCTGAATCATTTGAGGAAAAACCCATTTGACTCTGCAGCGAACACAGTATCATTGACCAATTTTCCTGCTTCCTGCTCCACCGCAAGTCTGAGAATAAAAAAATAGGAATAACGTTGTCGTACTGCTGCAAGAAAACCAAATTTAACCGAAGAGCAAAAGCAAGCAAGGGTGATTTTTGCCCTAAATTACGACCGGGACGAGGATTACTGGGCACGAGTAATATTTACCGATGAAAAAACATTCCAGTACTCCTCTGATCGCAGAAGAATTAAAGTCTATCGGCCTGCACACTCTCGCCTTGACGAGCGATACACAAATCAAATAGACAGGGCTGGTCATTTTTCCGTCAACATGTGGGGCTGGGTTAGTGCACGAGGACTGGGGATTTGTTGGCATATCAATGGCAGGTTTACTTCGGCTCGTTATCTGGAGATTCTCTCAGACGTGATGTTGCCATCGGTTGAAGCCCTTTATCCAGAGAACCAATATATTTTCCAACAAGATAACTGCGCCGTGCACACCGCCAATGTTTGCAAGACATGGTTTCACAACCGGAACATTCAAGTTTTAGTATGGCCATCGCGTAGTCCAAATCTAAATCCGATGGAAAATGTGTGGGGACGATTGGTGAAAACTATTTATAGAAGAAACTGGAGGCTTCAAAATCAGGCAGAATTATCAGATGATTCAGATGCCATTCTTGATGCGTGGGATGAGCTCGCCAATGATGTTGAATATTGTCGAAATTTATCAAACTCTATGGTTCGACGACTTCAAGAAGTTTTGGTCAGAAATGGTTCTGCAACCGGCTATTAACTGCGTAAATAAATTCAAAAATGTACCCACAATATAGCGTTTTCTTTTGTTGTTATAAAAAAAACTTGTCTGGCGTGTAAATATTTTGACAGCCAATAATAATTACACTGCCCAAAAAAAACATGATTTCATTGTCTGTGTACGCATTTTATTTGCAAGTTAGTGTACATGATCAGAATTACAAATTCTCATTTGAAAAAATATCGTTGACATCAAAAAGTCCATAAAATTATTGAAAAAATGAAAACGTTTTTGAGAATATGCGGTATAATTGAGACTTATACATCCCTCCGTCATTTTTTCCAGAAATGGAAATGATCTTCAACACAATAACGGAATTTCCACACTTTAGAAGAAATTCCTGAAGTTTATAGTTAATTCCGACTTGACCTGTTGTTGAAAACCAAATCAATACTCGTTTCAAGAAGGAAGGGAAGTACAGCATAACGAGACTATGAGACCACCTCCACCGATCAAGCACCACATAAATAATTTTTGAATTGAAACGGAACTATTTTTTTTTCAACTTGCTAAAGGTTAAAATCATTGGTTCATACATTTTCCATAAAAACGAATGTAAGGGGGACCTATCGCTCACAAAAAAATAGGCAGGATTTAACGCTGGTATTGGCATATTAAAGGTTTTATTATTTATTCTTAGACACCATAAAAAATAGATGGTATACAGGGCTTTTCACTTAAAAATCCCCACGTCAGTATCTCGGAAACGAATAGGAATATTTGATTTCTGTAAAAAGTAGTCAATGTATGGGGTCGAGTAGTTATTTTTCACAGTTAAAAAAATTCGACGCCTACCAAGAGTAAGGCGTCGCGACGCATCGAAAATATCAATCGATTGCAGGGACTTTGAAATAACGCGCATGCAAAAGTACGAGCTATTTATAAACTTTTTTGTAATTCAGTCGAACTCATTTATTCTACTCAGTTTTGAGATATACAGTGTGTCCAAGATAAGGATGTCTATCATGGGGATCTTGAAAACCGTGAGAGATACAAGGTCGGTTAAATGGAGGCAAAGTTACGTATTTTGATGCTTAACAAAATGCCGTTTTAAAAGCCAAGAAATTCCGACTGAGTCCGAAATTATCCGAAAAAAACCGAAATTTTTCAAAATTGTTTTCATTTTTTTCTGACCACATTTGAAGAGATATTTTGAAATGAATGGAACTTCTTCATTGCCACTTTTTGCCCTTTACAAGATAGCGTTATCAAATTGAAGAACCGACGTTTCGTCTATTAGCAGCCATCATCAACTTTGTTTTTTCAAATACGGTCCTGGATTTTTTATCACGGATTTTGAGAGCCTCTTATGTTCCTAAACCAACGATGTATCGCACTTATTAAAAAAAAGTTGTTTGTTTTTGATCCTATTAAAAATGTATTTTTTGTCTCCCTCTAACACATGAGTTCTTATGCAAAAATCCACAAACATAATTTTTTTGAATAATTGCGATACATTGTTGGTTTGGGAACATAAGAGGCCCTTAAAATCCGTCATAAAAAATCTAGGACCGTATTTAAAAAAACAAAGTCGATGATGGCTGCTCATAGACAAAACGTCGGTTCTTCAATTCAATAACGCTATCTTATAAAGGGCAAAAAGTGGCAATGAAGAAGTACCATTCATTTCAAAATATCTCTTCAAATGTGGTCAGAAAAAAATGAGAACAATTTTGAAAAATTTCGGTTTTTTTCGGATAATTTCGGACTTAGTCGGAATTTCTTGGCTTTTAAAACGGCATTTTATTAAGCATCAAAATACGCAACTTTGCCTCCATTTAACCGACCTTGTATCTCTCACGGTTTTCAAGATCCCCATGATAGACATCCTTATCTTGGACACACTGTATATCTCAAAACTGAGTAGAATAAATGAGTTCGACTGAATTACAAAAAAGTTTATAAATAACATGTACTTTAGCATGCGCGTAATTTCAACGTCCCTGCAATCGATTAATATTTTCGATGCGTCGCGACGCTTTACTCTTGGTAGGCGTCGAATTTTTTTAACTGTGAAAAATAACTACTCGACCCCATACATTGACTACTTTTTACAGAAATCAAATATTCCTATTCGTTTCCGAGATATTGACGTGGAGAGTTTCAAGTGAAAAGCCCTGTATACTCGTTTTCCCTGTATTCAAATTTTGAATACCTACCTATTCAACACTTTCATCTTGATTACTCGAATGACCGTGAAATGTTACATTTTATCTATTTCCAAAGAAATGGGAATTGCCGCAGAAATTCCGATAACAGGCTGACGCACAAAGAACGCACTCTTTGTAGCGCGTTGTGATAAGAACCGGTATTCCACAGTGTACAGTTTTCTTCGGGACATGGGATTTTACATTCAATTTATAAGATTAATTGATTGATTGATGATGATGGTTATTGCATTGCCAATAAAAATATCTGTACTTTTTGAATTTTAATGTGCATAATCTTTTATTTTTATCAACAATTTATTTTAATCTGTATTATTATTCATTCATGGTATGGCATAAAACAAAAAACAATAACATGCATTTTTTATTCCCAGTCCCAGATCTAGAAAATTTTCAAAAAGGGGCAAAGACGCGACTTGAAAAATCCTACTTTTCACAAAACTGAAAAGTTCCGTTAATGAATGGTAACGAAGAATACCAAGATGGTCTTCATTTTTTTTCGTGCTCCGTAGACTGGAAACTCAAGACCTTTTCTGCTATCAATATAACTCTAGAAGTGGAGGCGGAGACACCCTGTATACTTAAGCTATCTGCGCTATGCTGATGTTTTGACTTATCTTGTTAGCTATTGTTATAAATAGATTGCAATAGGGGTACATGCATATTCAAAGCACAAGCATCTTTCATATTAGTGAATTTTAAAAGATATGCTGACTAGTTCTTAAACACCGCAGGCTCTTGCCAAAAACCCTCGACGTTTTAACAACTTGGAATGATCTTTGGTAAGCTCATCAAACACGACACTTTTTGTCCTTCCGAAACTAAAAGCATAAATGATTTTAAAAAATTAAGTATGTTCCTACATAGAAAACTTCATAGAAACGCAGATAATAGGTTTGTTCCAACCCCCCATCCGTCCCATTTTCAGTAGCCCACATAATTTTTGATAAGACACATAGTCAAAATTGACAAATGGATTGATCGAAACCGTTCTGAAACGGTTCTTGTGAACGACACTGATTATTCATGTATTCATATTGCGATGACGAAGGCGTTCTTTTGTAATGCCACTGTTCAACAAGTTACCATAGTAACCATTGAACACCAAACTACCGTAAAATGCGATAACTTGGGACACTATGCTAACACTGGACAATTTGCACCTGTTCCGGAAAATACATCTGGCAAAGGCGCTTTTCGATTCGATGAATCGGAGCATGTAGCACAGGTTAGGTATTTATTTACATACTGGAACAGTCGGAATCTGTTGCTTGAAGTTTCTTGAATAGATGAGTTCCAGCAGGGCAGATCATTTTTGGTCTTATACATCAAAAAACTTCTTCTGTAGAACAGTAGCCGCGACACGTGGTAAAAAATTGCAGGATTATAGCTGAGTTATGTTTAAATTGGATGGTTTAATTGATTTTTCCGGTTTCAACACTATTTTTCTTCGGAAAAGGCCTTCTGTCTTGTGTTTACACCTTGGGACGGATCAAGAAATTTGTTGAATACAAGTTTAGTTCCTCATTTTCAGTCGAGTCAAGGTTATGTTGATGTTAATCAGCATTGATTCATAAAATAAAAGTATTACCTACAGTTGCTTTTAGTTTTGATTTTGTATTTGGTACCCCGTTTTTTTTTAGTTTACTTAAGTATGTTGTTATATAACTTTTCAAATTTTTTGAAAACAATAAAATTATTGTCCCATGTTGTACATGGAGCGCATATCTTGAGTTTCCCGTGCATATAAGTGACTGTCCCAAGCGGTTGTCACGCCTGTTTGGCAACTTGGGACAGGGACTTTTTTAAAAAAAAAAGTGGCAAAAATGCTAGCCTTTTTCAAACTTTCTCTATCCGTACCTATTAAGAGGAACCGGAAAAATGGCTTTATCCAAAAAGTAACATCTAATGTTACAAAACAATCTGCACATGGCATTTTACGGTACGTAACGTAACATTATGGTTGTAGCCATTGACGAAATAAAGAAGTGGACTCGTAACTCAAACATAAACTTCATACATTAAAACTGTGGCCGTTTTTTACTTGTGTGACTTCAAAAATAGCGTCCGCAATTTTGTATTATGTGGTAGGTTCTACTAATTTTGTCGTCGAAGAAATATTGGAAACATACCCGAATCAAAAGTGGACCACGCTTGAATCACAGTTTGATCTAGGCATCTCGGGTTTGGATATACGCTTCTTCCAATCCAATGATTATTTTCAAAAAGTTAGCTACAAACGAACTTCTCAACGACAGCGACTGGTTTTTGCTAAAATTCGTTATGATAAACATTTTTCATCTTCTTAATATTCACGAGGAACATTCATCTGATTTAATGGCAGAAGTTTACTGGAGCATAATGATAAGAAGGAAGAAGCGGAAAATCGACAAATCAATAACATCGGTTTTTCTGAATCTCCAACGCACATGTTCAACGTGAAAATGTTGAGATTTACGAGAATCAGCAGCCTCATCAGTTGAAAAGTTAACAATAAAAATAAAGTCATTCCCCGTTTCCGACCTTCGAGTCGCGGCATCGTTAAAAACAATCCGGCAATTCAGATAAGTAGGTGCGGATATATAAATACAACAGTTACATTGTGCAAAAGATCCACCATTGATTTTACTCACGATAGCTCTTCCAGGCTTCCAGAATCAGTCATGATGTCTTTCATCGTTCTAGTGATAGCTAGTGTGGGCATTTCAGCTGCTTTGCCCTATCCTGCTGAATATGAAGACGACAATATCCTGATATATCAACTGGAGCATGTGGCGAGGGTTGAAAGGTAAATAATGTAATCATAACCTTCTGGTTTCTCCGGTTTTTATGGATGTGTGAAGTTTGCTGACGCAATTTGAAAGTTTCTTAGAGCTAACTTGTGAATGGAAATCCTCTAGCAAGTCAGTGTTTCAAAACAGTCTTCTCTCAGTCATCATGAATTCCTCATATTTCGTCAAACAAATTAAATATTGACTCCTTTTCATCACAGACAATCTCAAACCGATTGGAAAATTGACTCAGACAATGCTGGTATACGTCATAAGGGACCATATTCGATAATGACAATCATCATGTTGATGGCTCTGCATATGCAATTAAAAACTTGAAAGGACATGGCGTAGAGCCAGAGTCTTTTGGAGGGAGAGTGGACTACCTTCATAAACCTTCAGATTCGACTTTTGGTATCGGAGCTGATCATGCTAGAGGTTATGGTAGGTGTTATTCAAAAATATCTGCGTATATCTGGGAACTTATATTTTTTTAATTATTGCTTGAACATACACTTACAGGTACTGATCTATCAGCTAGCGGTACTTATAACTTCATTCATACCAAAAATGCTGATGTGGGACTCAGTGGACGGATATCGAAGAATCTCGATGGAGGCAAACCTGACTATGGATTATTTCTAGGAGGACAATATAGATTTTGAAAATATATCATTGAATTTGTAATTATTTAAAAATATGTATAATAAAATGATTTGATACTTTTTGTTACGGTTCCACTTGAATTAAACACATTGGACATCAGATAAACCAGTACCTATACGATTGCCAGTCCGGAATAACTTGAAAACACCTTTGCTGCCGTCTGTATTGGCTATGAAGCAGATTTTTTTTTCAAATATTGGTTACATAATATTATGATATCATACAAGGTCTTTATTTTAAAGAAACAATAAGCCCTACCATTATAAGAAAGTAGAAAAGATGCGCTTATAAAAATTCACACGCAAAGGTTCTCAATCATGAACAAAGTTTACTAATATACAATAAGTTAAGTCACCTTAACTTAGCTACAAAGAGGAAGGAACCCAGAAGGACATCAAAATAGCCTCGGTTTACCTTCCCTACGATGCACCCAGACTCCCACCATCGGAAGACCTGGAGAAACTAGTGAATCACTGTGGGCAGAGAAACCCACAGTGTATAATAGGTATGGACGCCAACTCGCATCACACCATCTGGGGGAGCAGCGATATCAACAAAAGAGGTGAGTATTTATTGGATTTTATTATAACTCATGATTTGGAGATTCTAAACAAGGGCAACAAACCTACTTTTGCAAACCGCATACGGTCGGAAGTTATTGATGTCACTCTGTCCACCTCCCGTATCAATCCCGGTATCCAGAGGTGGCGCGTATCCGACGAACCATTCCTGTCGGGCCATAGGTATATACCATGATACTTGTTTGTTTTAGTATCATGGGTATATACTGATGAAAATCAATAGTATTGACAAGCCGTCAGAAATGTACCGCAACCCACGCAAAATAAACTGGACTGAATACCGGGAGGAGCTGGAGGCGGGGTTGAGCGGGATCAAGGAACGTTTGCGTAACAGATTTGATGTTGAGGTGGTAGCGGAACAACTACAAAACGCCATAATTCACTCATACCATCAAAGTTGTCCGCTAATCCGGCGTTCTTCATGCAAGGACACAACCTGGTGGAACGAGAGACTTGATTAGATCATGGGGGAAACACGCAGACTCTTCAATGTGGATAAGAAAACCGGTGAATGGGATGAATACCACCATACTCTGACGAAATACAACAAAGAAGTGAGAGAAGCTAAGAGGAACTCCTGGAGGAAGTTTTGCACTGAGGTCGAAAAAACCTCGTAAGGCACACGCCTTTAGAGAATCCTAGCTAAAGATCCCCTTCCACAAATGGGAACACTTAAGAAACCAAATGGGGAATACACGAGAAATGGCGAAGAAACCATTGAGACACTGCTAAGGGCACACTTTCCAGACTCGACTATAATCAACTCGCAACAGGAAACCAACTCCCTATCTCCTGAGATCCTCCTGATGAGAGGATCAAGAGATGATTGGGTCACAGCCCGACAAATTGTGACACCAAATAGAATTGAATGGGCCATAAACTCATTCGAACCATACAAAGCACCTGGATGCGATGGGATAATACCGGCACACCTGCAGCAGGGCGAAGCCCAACTCATATCGATGCTTTGCCAACTATTCAGAGCAAGCCTGGCAACGGGACACATACCCATGATCTGGAAACTCTCAAGAGTGGTCTTTATACCGAAACCCGGGAAAGATAGCTCCCAGCCCAAGGCATCCAGACCAATAAATCTCTCGTCGTTTCTATTAAAACGATGGAGAAAGTGATTGAAAGGCACATTAGTGAGACCTTCCTAATAGAGAGCACACTACACAAAAACCAAAACGCCTATCAACCTGGTAAATCATGTGAAACTGCTCTGCATGAACTTGTTCATAAAATAGAGCAACCACTGAACAACCAAGGAATTGCCCTAGCTGCATTCCTTGATATAGAAGGAGCATTTGATCATACCTCCTTCAATTCAATGACCACCGCAATCAATCGGCGTGGAATTAAAGACACAGTTTGTAGGTGGATAAGAAACATGCTGAAAGGTAGAAGAATTCATGAAACTATGCTTGACAAAACTGTAACTATAAAGGCAGGTGAAGGCTGCCCCCATGGTGGAGTCTTGTCCCCTCTCCTCTGGAACCTAGTCGCAGATGAACTACTGGTAGAGTTAAACAGCAAGGGTTTTTATGCCCAGGGCTATGCCGATGACGTAGCAATACTTATCACTGGCAAACACACCAAGACAATATCAGAACTGATGCAGACAGCTCTGACAATCGTAGAAGATTGGTGCAGGAAGGTTAACCTGAAGGTCAATCCTGAGAAAACCTCCCTGGTCAGCTTTACGAGAAAGAGGAAGATAGCGGAATTTTTCAATCCCATATTCTTTGGACAAGAACTGCAGGTGGTTAGAGTAGTCAAATACCTAGGCATCATCCTGGATGACAAACTAACATGGAATTCGCACCTACAGAAAATAGTGAATCGAGGTAAAGCCACAATAATGGCAACAAAAAGAGCGATGGGAAAGAACTGGGGCATAAATCCGCGCATGGTACACTGGCTCTACTGTACCGTGGTAAGACCCACCCTTGCTTACAGCTCTGTTGTCTGGTGGCCGAAAATCGAGCAGCGACAAGCAGCCACGGAACTCGCAGAAGTTCAGAGGCTAGCATGTCTCTGTGTAACGTAATCCATGAAAACTACTCCAACACTTGCCATGGAGGCCATGCTTAGCCTACTTCCTTTGGATATCTACATCAAAATGGAAGCAAGAATGGGAGCATATAGGCTTAGCAACACCGGGAACTGGAGCCACTCAAACTCCCAAGGACACACTAAGATAACCAGCACAATCACGAACCACTTAGTAACAATGCGGAGTGATCTCATGTTGAAAAATATTAACTTCAGCACGTCTCTAACTAACCCAAGACCAAGCTAATATGGGAAGGTGAAACAATTCCGGATGGCAAATGGGGCAATATGGTACACAGACGACTCCAAAACAAGCCGGGGAACTGGTGCCAGAATCGTAGGTGAAAATCCAAAGTGGGAAACATATGAACCACTCGGGATGTACGCTACAGTTTTCCAGGCAGAAGTACATGCAATTTAATGTATGCGTGCAAGAGAATCTCAGGAGAGGCTACAAAGGAAGGAAAATCCTTATCCTTAGTGACAGCCAAGCTGCAATTGAAACCATCTCCTGTCGGGAAACCAAATCCAAACAAGTCACGGACTGTCAGCAAAACCCTGTCACACTGGAAGTACCTAACGATGTCACTCTTGGATGGATACCAGAACACACAGGGATAGCTGGGAACGAGCGGGCGGATCTACTAGCACGCAAAGCTGCAAACACACCACTTCTTGATCCAGAACCTTCCATTGGTATTACGAAATCCTCTGTGAGAGGTTGGCTGAACTGTTCGTCCAAAAAACAACAGAAAGCTAGATGGTGCCAATCACCAGGACTGAAACACAGTAAATTAATGATGGCAGATCGAATCATCATTTTCTGGAAGTCTACTGGAACTCAGCAGGAATCAACTTAGGAAAGTAACAGGTATAATAACTGGACACTGCACTCTAAGGAAACACATGCATATCATGGCTCTTTTCAACGAGGAACCCATATGTAGGCTGTGCAACGAGGAGGAGGAAACCGCCTCCCACATTGTATTCGAATGTGACGCGCTGGCGTACTGGAGAAGAGATCACGAGGAATTCACAACCACTCCTCAAAGGACGGTCAGGGAAACAGTAGAACGAGTTATAAACCTTATCCAGGCAATGAAGCTCTTCGACTGAGAGACCGGCACAGAGGAGATACAATAGGCCCAACTAGAGGCTGCGGTGTCGGGGCCAACAGCCCGAAACTCGTAGCGCCAGTACTTCAGTAATCAGTAAGTCACCTGTCGTCGGCTCTTTTAAAAAACCCGTATAACAAGCGGCCGCGCGTCAAAGCATGCCGTTAAAAGAAGCATTCCCAGCGAAAATGGTTCAAAGCGGCCGACAAACGTTCCGAACTAATGGGTCCGAGGCAGTCCCAAAGAACCGAGGTCGACGGGTGGAGCTAGTTTTGCGCGCTTTTCGAGAGTTTTTCAACTGTTTAGTATTAGTTGACTTTAACCATGAACTACTTTTTCAAAATAGTGGCACAGGTCTATAATCCAAAGGAACCAAAAAAAAAACTTGTTATGCATGCTTACCAATCAGATGCACTTCAAAAAATATATATATTATACAGGGTGCTATTTAATTAAATGCTGATACTCAAGGGTGATAATCCTTGGATGATTTCAAGACAAGGTCCGCAGCCCAATTTTCAAGATACAGGGTGTTGAAATTTAAAAAAAAAATGATTTTTTTATGAATACTTTGATACTATTCCAGATATCTTTATGAAATTTGGTACACGTCTTCTACGCACCAATGTGCATTTTGTGATGTACAAACAATTTTATTATTTTTACCAGTGGCGTCCGTACGGGTTTTGCACTTAATATTTTTGGAGAAAAAACTTGTACGCCTCTGCTTTTTTTTCAAAATAAAAATTATTTTTGAGATCTCTATTTACTTCTGTGCCAATTTGTTTTCTTGATTTTTTTTCGTCCGGCGCATAATTTTCTCTTGAAAAAATAAAATTACTCAATTGCATTGACACCCTGCTGTGTCTTTTGATAATTTTTAAAGGAAAATCAATGCCCTGACTTTTTTAACCAATGATAAGTTTTTGATAAATAAAATTCAATTTATGTGAACAATTATTTTGATTTTTTGTTCTATAACAATAGCTTAGTCATACATTTTGGATAAGATTGCTAATTTAATCAAATTTCATGAACAATCAAGACTTTTCCTATGATTTTTTCTCTTAAGCTTCGTTTACGAGTAAAAATACAAAATCAAATAAACTTCAAATTTTAATAAAAACGGACAAACAAAGGAAACACACAGATTATTTACAAAAATTGTTGGAAATGTCCTCCACCTACACGTATGCACGCATCAATCCTTCTTCGCATGGATTGACGAACATTTTCAAAGATTCTTGCAGTGTTCCTTATGGTTTGGCATGATACTATTATACGATTTCGTAACTCGTCTTCAGTCTGAATTGACACTGCATACACTAAACTTTTCAAGTGGCCCCAGAAAAAGTAGTCCAAATTATTAAGGTCTGGTGACCTAGGCGGCCTTGGCTGAGTCCCTCCTCGACCTATCCAACGATTGTGATAGGTGTTATTTAAAAATTCACGCGCTCGTACGCTAAAATGTGGAGGTGCTCCATCGTGCATAAACCACATCTGGTTTCTTAATAAAAGTGGAAGGTCTTCAAGTAGTAGCGGCAGTTCTTCTTGAAGAAATTGTGAATACGATTGTCCATCATTTCTTCTTAGGAGAAAAAATGGACCCATCAAATAATTATCAATGATTCCAGCCCAAACATTTAATGAGAACTGTTCTTGATGATTTGATTCTACAATTCCATGTGGGTATTCATCTGACCATAAATGATTATTATGGAAATTCCTAATATAGTGTCAAAAAAGGTTAGCTTCGTCGGTAAAAAGAATATGCCTGTCAAATAACGGATTTTCCACCAGCATTCGACGAAACCATTCACAAAAATTGATACGCAACGGGAAATCTCTAGGAAGTTATGCTTGAACTCTTTGTATATGATAGGGGTATAAGAAATTTTGTCTAAGAATCTGCCAAACAAGTACATGCGCCACATGAAATATTGCCGCAATCTTCCTGGTGCTAGTTTCAGGGTTCTCCTCAACTTCACCTAAAACCGCTTCATCAAGTTCTGGTGTCCTTACTGTTTGATGTACTCCTTTAGAATGGTGGTCTTCTGTCAAAGTTCCAGTCTCGTGAAGACGTCTATGAATTCCAGAAAATGTCCTCGGGTCGGGTATTACGCGATTTGGATACCGCTCTTGATATATCCGCCTGGCCTCGTACGCATTTCCGTCAAAAAGGCCGTGAATAAAATGCATGTCAGTCAACTCACTGTTTGTAAAATAATTCACCATAATGTTATCAGATTTTAACTTTTACTCTTATAACTTTATTATTCACATGAGAAGAACGTCAAAAACTAAGACGCTTCACCATTTGTCATCTGATTATTATTTTCCATATGCGTCTTGATTAAAATTAGTTATTTTGATCAAGTCGCCCATGGAAAATAACTGGATTTCACCTTTTACACTTTTTTATGCACATGAAAAACTTTATTTTATTGATAAAAAGCGATTTATCGGTCAGAAAAAGTCGAAAATTATTTGCAATCAGTAGAAGGTGACGGAAGTGATTTTCATTTTTGGTTTTTTGTTTAGAAATCATCAAAATGCACAGTAGGGTGTCAATGCAATTAAGTAGATTTTATTTATTTAAGCGAAAACCATGCGCTGGACGAAAAAAAACCAGGAGAACAAATTGGCTCAGAAATCAATAGGGATTCCAAAAATGATTTTTATTTTGAAAAACAGCAGTGGCGTACAAGTTTTCTCTTCAAAAATATTGAGTGCAAAACCCGTACGGACGCCACTGGTTAAAATAATAAAATTGTATACAGGGTGTTTATTAATTGAATGCCGATACTTAGGGATGATAGTTCTTGGATGATTCTAAGACAAAAAGTTCATATGAACATAGGTCCGCAAGAGCCTAATTTTCAAGATACAGGGTGTTGAAATTAAAAAAAAAAAAAGGTTTTTTTTATAATTACTTTGATACTCTTCCAGATATCTTTATGAAATTTGGTACACGTCTTTTACGCATCAATGTGCATTTTGTGATGTACAAACAATTTTATTATTTTCACCAGTGGCGTCCTTACGGGTTTTGCACTCAATATTTTTGGAGAAAAAACTTGTACGCCACTTTTTTTTTTCGAAATAAATATTATTTTTGAGATCTCTATTTATTGCTGAGCCAATTTTTTCTTCTGATTTTTTTTCGTCCGGCGCATGGTTTTCTCTTAAAATAAAATCTACTCAATTGCATTGACACCCTGCTGTGTCTTTTAATAATTTCCAAAAGAAAATCAATGCCCGGACTTGTTTAACCAATGATAAGTTTTTGATAAATAAAAATCAATTTATGTGCACAATTATTTTAATTTGTTTTATAACAATAGCTTAGATTTTTGTCATACATTTTGGATAAGATTGCTAATTTAATTAAATTTTATGAACAATTAAGACTTTTCCTATGACTTTTTCTCTTGAAGCTTCATTTACGAGTAAAAATACAAAATATAACATGTAAAGGCAAACCTCAACACATTTTTTTAAATTTTATATTGTCCTTTTGACTACAATGTTTGATGATAATATGATAACTCGAACAAGTATTACAACTCAATTAAACACACGAATTCACTCTGACGTCTCTCATTTGACACCAGATGACAACTGTCTGCCCGCTATGTTATTAATACAGACGGGGTTGTCACATTTTACCCCTCTGGTTTCGAGGACGAGGAACCAGCAACAATGGGTTTCATCTTAGGTCTTCGTCGCTTGCGTATGGGGACGACTGGTGACACATCATCTTTGCCAAGGTACTTGGTAAGAGCATTGCAGTGGTAGATTCCCAATGGCTGATCTGGATGTTCAATGCTGGCTAGCTGGTACGAGATTGGAGACATTTGTCGAACGATCACATATGGCCCATCTCGCTTAAGATCAAATTTTGAAGTCACGTGTTTGTCGTGATTACTTTTGGTGTGTAAAGCTACAAGGACGTGATCTCCAATCTCATAGTCAGAGGTAGGATTTCTTCTCTGATCGGCATATTTCTTTTGACGATCTTGACATTTTTCATTGGTAGTGTTAGCATCAATCAGCGTTGTACTGATACGTTGAAGGTAGGTTATTAAATCGGGAAGGACATTGTCAGCTTTGGTTATAGCTCGGGGATCCCGTTGTACTTCTTCAGGACCTCTCATCTCTCTGGCAAAATTCAGGAATGCAGCTGTATAACCCGTAGACTGACACCTGGCACTGTTCATGGCAAATCTGAGGCTTGGCAATTTCTCTACCCATGATGTATGGTTATTACCTTCAAGAATAGCCAATCTTGGCTTAAGAACCCTATTTTTCCGCTCAACCATGTTGGCTTCTAGATGATACAATGGCGTTAAGTTCTGCTTTATTCCAAAGTAGTCGCAAACTTGCTGCAATAGGTGTGAGACAAATTATACTCCATTGTCTGAGATGATTCTTCTTGGCAGACCATATCGAAGAAAAACTTCGTTGACGAGAGTCTTGGCACACTCCTCTGCAGTAGCTTCAACTAAGGGAATAAGTTCTACCCACTTTGTCATTGTATTTAATGAAAAAAATCCATTGGAATCCTTGTGCGTCTTCTGACAAAGGGCCAAATAAATCTATTGACAACACTTCAAATCGGTGATTAAAAGATGGAGTTTGGACCAACCCTGCAGGTTTCTGATTTGAGGCTTTATATCTTTGGCATTCAACACAGTTTTTTACATAATCTTGGACGAATTGTCGCATACCAGTGAAATAGTATAGTCGGGATATTCGTTGAAGAGTTCGTTCACTTCCATAGTGCGCAGCTGTAGGAGCATCGTGGTATTCTTGCAAGATCTTCCATCTTTCGTGCGCAGGGACCACCAGCTGTGCATCTTCGGATTCTCCGTCTGCGTACTTGTAAAGTACCCTATTAGACATAATGTAACCTCGAGATGTCCAACGTGCGAAGTCATCACTATCCGGCTTCTCCAAACTATCAATAATTTTTCGAACTTCGGGATCGTTGAGCTGTTCCCTCCTAAGGTCCGTTGAGCCTCTTCGTGGAACATCAATGGTAACATAGCATAGATCACATGAGTTCGTTTTCTCATGGTCACAATTCGGTCTTGAAAGCATGTCAGCCATTACAATATGCTTTCCTGGGATGTACTCTATTTTAAGATTGTAGCTCTGGATAAGCAGTGCCCACCTGGCTAGACGTCCAGTTGGTGTTTTGATGCTCAATAGCCATTTCAGTGGTTGGTGATCTGTGATTACAATCACTGAGGACGTGTCCAGATAACCTCGGAATTTGTTCAGGCTCCAAACAACCGCTAATGCCTCTCGCTCAGTGGACGTGTAATTTCTTTCGGCAGCAGTTAACAGGCGGCTCGCATACTCGATCGGGTGTTCTTCAGCCCCTTCACCTTGAAGTAGTACAGCGCCTGAAGCATATGAGGAAGCGTCGGTTCGTAGTACATACGGCTTCATCCCATCATTTTGCTGAAAAAGAGGAGGACTACTCAGCGCAGACTATAGGTCTTGCTGTTGTTCAGTTTCCCGACTCCAGACGGCATTTTTCTTCAGCAGGTTACTCAACGGTCTTGACATTTCGGCAAATCTGTCAATAAATCTGCGGTACCATGAGCAGCTCTGAAGGAAAGATTGGTCTTGTTTCACATTTTACGGAGGTGGCATACTGCAGATCGATGAAGTCTTCTCTGGATCGACTTGAATTCCCTCCGGTGTGATAAAGTGTCCAATATATTTGATTCGTGAACTTACGAATATACACTTGTCCCGATTCGCACGCAGCTGGAAACGTCTAAGGCGATCAAGAACGCACTTTGAGTCTCGAAAGATTCTGATAAGACGAAAATATCATCAAGGTAAGCAAGTATCATGATGTCCGGCAAACTACTTCTGAAACGATCAATGAGCCTTTGGAACGTAGCCGGTGCATTCCGCAACCCGAACGGCATCACGAGATATCTGTACGTCCCAAATGGTTTGATAAAACAGGTCTTGTCCCGATCTTCTTTACGCACTCTTACGTGATGGTATCCAGCTCGAAGATCCAGGAGCAAGTAATACGTCTTCTTCGTGGCATGAAGAAGGTCATCAATTCGTGGGAGGCTATACGAGACTGGGTTGGTCACAGCATTCAAGGCTCGGAAATCAACAAAAAGACGTGTTCCTCCATCTTTCTTGGGAACGAGAACGACCAGGGCAGCCCAAGCAGACTCGCATTCCTCTATGATCCCATCTTGTAGCAGTCTGTCCAACTCTTGTTTCAACTTCTCCTTATTTGCTGGTGTCATGCGATATGGAGGTACTGAAATAGGTGCATGGTTACCAGTCTCAATAGAATGCTCAGCATGGGGTGTTGGCTCTCCCCCTAGAGCGAAAATATCTCCATTTACTTGGAGCAGATCTGACAATATCTTGGATTGGTCATTGGAAAGCATGGTGCCTTCCTCTGGTCTTAGTAACCATGTCCCCGACAAAGATGCTACATCCACTTTTGGTTCATTAATTGTTGACTCGAAAATGAGCTGAGATTTGGAGTCAGGTTCATCTGCAAAATTCCAACTTCGTTGTCCCATATTCAATGCTATGTTAGCCTCCTGCAAGAAGTCTATACCATGAAGCGTCTTGCCAGCAGTCGATAAGGAGATGAAGGTGGTTGGGAAAATGAGATTTTGCAAAGTCACGTCGAAAGTGGCAATATTTGCGTCAAACTTCTTTGAACTTCCATCAGCTAACTTGATACAGGTTGTATGTGACTGAAGTTCCACACCTTTGATAGACAAAGCTTCATAGAGTGAAGTACTGGCTATACTATGCTTAGCAGCAGTATCTATGAATCCATAACCATTCAAGTCCAAAATTTGAATGTTGAGCACAGGCCGGGCCTGTGGATTTATTTGTGGCTTGGTGCAGTCATCCAGTGAACAGAAATCAATGCTTGATGATGCACTGAGTGTCCCCCTGTTCGACCATGTTGGATAACTGAATTTAATGAATCCGGGTTGACCACATCAAAAACAAGTGATATGACTCGTTTGTCTCTGGATTGAAGTCGCTGTTGAACTAGCAGAAAGGTGAGACTATGACTGAGAAGGCATATGACCTTGAGTAACAGGAGATTTTGTTGAAGCATCAATCAAAGCCTGTTTTTTTCTGCACTTTTGGTTCATTAATTGTTGACTCGAAAATGAGCTGAGATTTGAAGTCAGGTTCATCTGCAAAATTCCAACTTCGTTGTCCCATATTCAATGCTATGTAACAGGAGATTTTGTTGAAGCATCAATCAAAGCCTGTTTTTTTCTGCACTGGTCCTCAGTATGCCCTGTATATTTGAACCGTTTCTCCTTATCAGGCGCAGCAGAAAGCTTTGGGGTTGAATCAAATCTTTCAACAAATGTCTTTTCGATTTGACGACATTTTTGCAATAACTCATTCAAACTATTGACTTTGTCACGACTTATCCTCTCACGAATTCGTTTATTCAACAGGCCATATATCATATCAAGTTGCACAACTTCTGAGAGAGTACCAGATGGTAGTTTAGACAAAAAATCGTGCTCCACATATAAAAACATCAGATGGCGTATTCAAGTCTTGTTATTGTGCAAAAAGCTCGCGATAAATTAAGTAGGCTGGCTTTTTTGGTCCAAAAGTACAACGTAAAAGATCTATGGCTTCATTCCATGTAACCACAGTGTCTTTCACACCCTGCCACTACGTAGCCGCGAAATCGTCCAGCAGCATGGAAAGTCCACGCAACGCGTTATCATCCGACACTTTTGAACAGTCTTTGAAAGTCTCGATAGCGTCAATAAAAGCGTTCACATCAGCATCTGTATGTCCATTGAAGCGCGACAAACACGTTGAGAAATTTCCCGTAAGCGTTGTTTGAGAAATTGGAACACCCTCGACTTTAGACAACAGTTCCTGGAACTGCTCCGAACTCAGAGTAACAGACATCTTCGTTGTGTCAGAGATTAACTAAGCTAAACTCGTTTCAGCACTATCAACGGTTGTTTTCGTTCGAATTGGATGACAAACACAAATTGTGCTTGTGAGTGCGCCTGCTATCCTGGCCGTTTTATTCATCTGGTGTCTCCAGGGGCGGTCCTGGCGTACGGCGAACGCGTGCCCCGCACGCGGGCGCCTGCTGACAAGGGCGCCAAATGCCAAATAGCTACAGAAAAAAAATCCGAGCCTTATCTGGAGGAGCCAGTTTGGCATCTTAAATCCACGATATCACATCATAATGTTAATGTTATCTCCGTATTATTAAGCAAGATTAAGCATTAGGCAAGTCGTTTGATGACGTCATACTCGTTTAGTACAATTATTCCCATTTAGTACAATTTTCCACCGAACGACAGTACAGTTTAATGTCAAACTTCCGGACAGAGATCAGAGGATCAGAGTGTAAAAACTGGCAAAAAGTTTCGCGAGGCAAATTCAGTGCGCCCAGCAATTGTTTGGAGCTTTTTTTAATAAATGATACGTGCTTTGTAGTGTGAAGTGTGACCGTGACCTATAATAAGAATTCAGACAACTTTCCTACGCTGATATTGTTTACAAACTCCAAAAATTGGTAAGTGGAATTCATATAAAATGCCAATTTATTTGCTGATGCTTTTTTTGAAATAAGTTACAGTTTCACGCAATTATATACATATATTCAATTATTTTTACTTATCACTTGTTCACTTCATTTTTGCGCATTGTAATAATCACTTATCAGATATAGAGTTAAAATAAGAAGCCCTCTTTCTTTTTGCACATAAACTGAAACTGAATATAAGTGATCCGTTCGAGTAATTATTATCTACTTCGTACACGTTCAACGCAATTTTTCAAAATCGGAACGGAATACCAAACAAAGAAAATTGCATCTTGAATCATGCCACCCACCGATGCGACGCGACGCTTGATCGCTGCGTGCATTTTGCAATAGGTGCAACCGGGTACAGCCAACATGTTTTTTGTTATAATAACGTTTTTTTTTTAAGGGAGGGGGAGGGGGAGGGGGAAAGGGCGCCAAAACTAATTTTGCACGCGGGCGCCCAACCTGTCAGGACCGCCCCTGGGTGTCTCACACTTTCTTTCAAATTCCCATATGGTGAGATCATCGTGTCCAGATATTTGAATTCAGAGACTTGTTCGATTATTTTGCTGTTAAGCTCTAGCTTACATCGGCGCGGTTCTCTGGCAATCACCATAGTTTTTGTTTTGGAGCTTGATATCCGCAAACAGCACTGCATCATCTGCGTGGCACAGGATCTTCACGATTTTATGTCCCATACTGTACCCTTGAGTCACCTTTCTTACGCAGTCTATGATCTTATCCATCGACAAATTGAAAAGCAAAGGGCTAAGACTATCTCCTTGTCTTATTCACCTGTCGATTTTCATTTCGTTGGTTGTAGTCGTTCCCGTCTTGATTGTGGTGATATTGCCTGTATTCAGTTGTTTGATCGTCTCTATAATGTTTGGGTGTATTCCTCTGTGCTTCAGATCGTCCTCAACATCCGTCACATTTATTCTGTCGAAAGCCTTAGTTAAATCTATGAAGCATAGGTAAGCGGGTTTATCAATAATAGCCTTCTCCATTACCTGCCTTACGATAAACACCGCATCTACTGTAGAACGATTTTTCCGAAAACCCTGCTGTTCTTCGCTTATTGTGGTATGCCGCAAGATGTGCTGACCCAGTATCCGAGTGAACTGTTTCATTGAGGTGCTAAGAAGGGAGATCCGATGTTTTCCCTTTCTTGAATAGAGGTATCATGATTCTGGTTTTCCATTCATCAGGTGCTGTTGCATTCTCCAATATCTCATTGAATAGTTTGGTGAGCTGTTCTGCAAGTTCTTCTCCTCCGTATTTCAGTGATTCATTGGGTAGGTTGTCTGGACCTGGGGCTTTGCCGTTCTTGAGATGGTGCATTTCAATTCTTACTTCTTCCACCGTAATTTGCTCCACTTCATCGATGTCTATTGCCTCCTCTCGCCTGAGCCTAAGTCGCTTTTCCGGTTGTTGATTTTTGTTTTGCGAGTGCAGGCTTAAAAAGTGAGTTTTCCACTTATCTGCAGAAATATTATTTATGCGGACTGTTTCATTTACTTCTTTTTTGGCAGCTCTGAGCATTTTGTAATGAATACGAAATCATTAATTTATTTTTCACCTTTAACATAGCATGCTTTGGAAACATGTACTATAGTTGCCGTAGAAACGAGTGTCGGAGAAATGAGTCATGAAAGTTGGACATTTTTGGAAAATTTGATGTTACGCTGATGTTGGTAAATGACAAAAATACTACAAATAAAAAAATAATAAAAATATGAAAAATTACTGTCAAAATTTCATCTCATCAAATTTCTTTTAACAAAAACTAAAAGCGCATGATTCCAAAGCATGCTATGTTAAATTTGGAAATAAGTCAAAATAATTTCGTATTCATCACATGCAAGCGAAGTTATTTTAGCGTATTTCTCGAAAACGGTTAGATTTATCGAAACAAAAGTGGTACACCTTTTTTATGTCAAAAGGTTGGGAGAATAAAAATATTCACGCAAAAGTCGCATACAGTGTAGCACAGAAAAGTAAGGACCATTCAAATCAAAGCATAGGTTCGTATGTAGCGCCCTCTACAGAATGCGAAAAAATGGTGTGCAAATTTGAACCCCTCATCATTTTGAGCGTGGCGAAAGACATGGCCAAAAAACTGCAAATAATAATCAATTTTCGAAAAAATGTTATAGAGAAAGGTAGCATTTATTTTTGGTCTAGAATGCTCTCATGATTTTTTTGCTCATCTTTTCCGGACACCCTGTATATTACAATCTTCTAATCACCATTTGATTAAGAAGGAGAAGAGGCGAGTTGACGTCAAACACTATGGAAAGAATCATGGTTTTGGAGTGGGATGAGATCAAACTTGAAGGGCCGGTTGTATAAACACTATGAACTGCAGTTCATTGCAGTTCAACATGAAGATTTGTGTTGGTGAACTGCCCTTAAAAGGTCTAACAAGCATTCTGAAACGTGACGTGAAATAAATAATCATCACCCACATTTTTGTTTTATTCAAAATGTACAGTGGGTAACAAGCTCGATGTTATAGCATCAATAGTTTCATAACCTGGAGCGTCAGTTAAATGGAGACAAAGTTGTGCAATCTTATTCTCATCAAAATGCCCCCTCGCAAAATTCCGGACTCTTCCGGAGTTATAAGGAAGTAATCGATTTTTTTGATAAGTATCCTTTTTTTGTTTTGTTCTGATGATAGAAAACGAATTACATATTTTCGTAGACACTTTTTCTCCTTTTTGAAATAGCATGGTTGAAATTGATATCTGACGTTTCGAATCTCCGTCACCCTCACTTACTTTTTTATTTCAAGTACTTACGCCCAACTTTTTAAATTCATGCATATTATTATTATTTTGGATCATGCCCCATTTTCCCCCTGAACTGTATTGCAGTGCACCATATACTTTAAGAAAACTTTTGGTCCATTGAAGTTTTTTTTTGTATTTCTGACCGTTATCGGGAAAAATAATAAAAAACGATTTTTAATTCAGTATTTTGAATATAGGAATGACCTACATAATTTTTGACAGGAAATTGAATTTTTTCTAAAAATATTCGATAACCTTATACAGGGTGAAAAAAAACGATTATAGTATTGTTGCATATTACATTTTGCATATTGCATACATATCATTTATTTTCAGTCAACTATTTATATACAGTCACTTTTTTAAATTTTTTAAACTGCCCGTTCACAATTATTTTTCGACGACCAAAGCCAAAACACTACTGAACTGCCTTTCCCAAATGGCAGACATATATCTCCATGCCGGAATTGCAAGAATAACGTAGAAACACGCAGAACAGGGTAGAGATTTCGACGCCGTCTGGTTTCGCTAGAATGTTCACGCAGCTGTGTTCAATGCCGCTTGTGGGACAAATATCGGCGATTTTGGGTCTAAGGACATATGGCCAATATGTTGTTTGTTCTGACCGTCTGTGAGAAGTGTCGGTCCCCTGGACACATGTTTTGTAACATTGCTCCCTTCTTAAAGCATTTTGTCCCGAATTGCCTTCATGTCGGTTTTGGCATGCAACTTTCCCCAAAGCGGCTGTGTGATTTTTAGTGGAAAAAACAGTCCACTGTCCTTTGATTCGTCCTCCGGCAAGGATAGCAGCACACTAGGATGTCAATGCTTCTTCCCTTGTAGATCACCTCCAGCAAGCCGGTCCACTCGGTCATTGGTCATTTTTGTGATTGCCAATTGAGTCAGTTCCTGTGACAGCATCAAGTCTCGAAGATGATTCAGGGCTCTCCAGACATTACTGTAGGTGGCCAGATGTTGTGGAAGCTTCTTCGTCACAATGTAGAACAGGTGTTCCCTTCCGTGATTTGGAGTGCCTTCCCCACCTTTGGCTTTTGTCGTCGCAGATGGACGAAATTTCCGTTTGAAAGCAGCAGGAAGCCCACTCTTCATGCTAAGATCTTCGGTGTCTCAGTGGGACAACGAATATCTGACCGGTGCTTTGAAAAATCCAGCTGCCTTTCCTGAACAATGCCATTCTGGATTTACGAGACATTGGAGTAAAGTGACATGAAGGTTTCCAGTGACATGTATTGCTTGGGTGACCTGATCTGCCTCACCTCAGGGACCTGATGGACATGGTTCTCAGCATACCGGACCAAACGGTTGAAATGAACAACTCTCGGTTTTTCTCGTGTTGGCTTCCTGATCCTGTAGACGACATCATTGATTGGCTCCCGAATCTCATGCGGGTCCTGCCAAGAACTTTGCAGTTTTAGAGAGAAGCCTCTGTGGGTTATGCATTCAGAACAAATCTCCAACCTGAAAACCGCCTTTCTCAGTATTCACGTCATAAGCCTCCTTCATCTCGCGCTGGCACTCTGGATGTTAAAACGGAATCGTTGATGTATGTCGTTCATCTTTTTGCGAAGACCGCTTGCGTAATCTTTTCTAGCGACATCCTCACCAGGTGGACTGCCAAACTTCAGATCGCAGGGCAGCCGAAGTCCACGACCCATGATGCCAAGAGAAACAGGTGAGATGTTCGTCCCTATCTCTTTGCTGATCGGAGACAAATTTAATCAATTGGCCAAATGGTCCTTTTGATCGTTCCACCATGCCATCCGATTGTCGCTGCAGCGTGGTCGTCCTTGTCTTCTTGATCTTTGAGAAATCGCAGACGTTCTGTAATAACGCTGAGTTCCTGCCCTGTTCGAACAAAGCTCCAGTGGAACACCAAAACGTCAGATCCATTCCTTATCCAGTACATCAGCTACAGTGGCCGCTTCTTGATTTGTCAAGGCGAACGCTTCGACCCACTTGCTAAAGTAATCCATCGCGACCAGGATGTCTTTATTTTCTCCGTTCGACTAAGGAAATGGTCCAGCCACATCTATATGGCGATCCTCTTGAACGGATTTTCAACATTTTACTGCCGCATATGAGCTTTTGGACGTTTCTGTGGTTCATTACCTGCAACTCACACGGCGCATTTTCTGCACAATTCCCGGACGTCCGCCTGGCAATTGACCAAGTAGAACATTTCTCTGAGCCTCCCCAGCTTCTCGGTTGCCGTCGCTCAGAAACCACGAGTCCCATTAAGCCCAGTAGGACTTCAGTGTGGTCGAGAATCGCGCGAGTTCTTGCCAAGTTGGTAGTTGGCCTGCCTATTTCCATCCGATGATTGGCTTCAGATCTGGATCTTTCTTCTGTTCCCCTCGAAATGCGTCAGACTGCCAGAAGTCTTCTAACACAGTTGTTCTGCACCTGCTGGCTTTCTTCTCCTCAGCTTCATGGCAGTGCTTAAAGAGCTCTGGGCGAGGTCTTCTGGATAAGGCATCAGCATTCTTGTGGCTAGCTCGATGTTTCAGTATATGTATATCGAAATCGAAGTCTTGGAGTCTCTCGATCCAACGAGCCACTTGATCTTCCGGGTTAATTGAATTGTGGAAGCCACTTGAGTGCAACATGCATGGTCGGTTCTCAGCAGAAACTTTTTTCCTTAGAGGTTGTGGAAGTAATCTACCCATTGGACTACTGCCGGTGACCTGTAACCAAGTGGTTCTTTGCGGGCTTCGACAAAGTTTTGCTGAGGTAGCCGATGACCGTTTCATGTCACATTCGGATCTGAAACAGCACTGCACCATGTCCAAGACAAAGTTTTCTCTAGGTAGTTGATAGTCAAGGATTGGCGTGCTGGCTAGTGCCCTTTCTAATGTGTGGAAGGCTTTTTGGCATTATCCTTCATCCCAGTGGAAACGTCTCTGTGTCTCCGAGAGCCTATGGAGAGGCCGGACGATGTTCGCAAATCCCTGGACATAATACCGGCAATAGGTGCACAAACCCAGGAAACTTCATGGTTCGTGAATGTTCTTCGGTACTGGCCACTCCTCAACTGCCTCCACCTTTTGCTGGTCTACATCAGCTACTCTCTCTGACGATAAGATATGACCTAGGTATTGAACCTCACTCCGGAACAGCTGACATTTCCATTCCATTGTTGGAAGCCTCGGGAATTCATGATGTCCATTCCAATGATGATTTCTTTTTCAAAGTCAGCAACCAGCATTGAATGTTTAAAGCTGGTGCTTCTTAGAGTCAGTGTCACTTCCACTTCACCATGTATTCTGCCTCTCTTGAACAATGGCATTCTCGACTTTCTGGCCATTGGAGTATAGAGACATGACATGAAAGTCATCAGTGACATGTCTTCGAGCATACCGAGCTAAACGATTTGGTGACATTTAGATGTGATTCAAGAAAATCTTTCACCGTCATCCCCACTCAATGAAGAGGAAAAGAGTACATTGATGGAGTTAATAGCTAAAAGAAAAAATGATTTTGTTCTTTCCATCCATTATGCTGCAGATTCACTACACCCAAAATCACAAGGGCCCACCTTGATGAATCACAAATTCTCTCCGCCATTGAATGTATACTAAACGTTGGAGAAAATAAGCTGAATCTTAGACCCCAAGACCTTATCGACGAAATTGCAGAATACCGTTGCAAAAGTGGCAAACTTTTTTGCAAAGATTTCATCTGGAAGAGCAGCCTTAATAACCCGGTGTCCTGGTGGAAATGACTTTGTTCTTCAACTTCTTTATCCAAAGTGGCGGCATGTATTTTGATGATGCCAGCTTCTTCGGCAGCTACTGAACGAAGTTTCAGCACCTATAGTCACATTCATTCCAAAAAAAGAAAAAGGCTAACCAACGAACGAGCAGCTAAATTGCTATATGGGTCTCATAATCAAAATTCACTACGAAAAATGGATAGCGGTAGCAGATCTATTTATGTTTTTGACGAATATACAGAAAATGGTGAAGACATTATTGATGAAGATATAAGCGAGGAAGTTGACAGGCAGGAGGGAAATCCTGGTAATATAGTGGACGTGAATGACGAAAATGATGTTGGACGGCTCGCTGATGAAGATATTTTTATAAATACTCAAGGACGTCAAGACCAAATAACACCAACATTAAATGAAGAGGAAGACAGCGACGAAGACATGCCCCTCTCTCGATTGGCGTCTATTCCGACACGCAAGATTTATTCATAATTTATCTTTTTATACTGTAATAATCCTCAGTCACAGCAATATAACATATTTATATTTTCCTATGTATCACGTATTACGTTTGCAACTTTTTGTGACAAAATTTGTAGTTTTTGTTGTTTTTTTATGTGAGTGTTGTCATTTAATATACATTTCCAATATTTCAAATGTTTCCAAATATTTCAAATGTTTCCGGAAATATTTCCGTACAATATATTTCCGGAAATTTTACAACACTAGGTGTGTGACATCCAGGATCCTCCTGGTTTTAAAATATGGTAATTTTTAACCCAATTACTACGAAAAAAATACTTTTATCGATATTTTTTTCAAATCTATCATTATTCTAGAATATTTTTAGTTGTGGGAAAGTTATTTTGTGATGATAACTAAGGTGAATCTTATTCAACCGATGTTGGAATTTTATCTTTGCCGCTCCGCCCGCTAATTCGTTCAAAGGTGAATGAAAAAAAACAAAATATAATTGATTTTTGTGAAACCTAGTTGTCTTAGAAAATAATAACTCAAGAAGATAAAAATCACGTATATTTTAAATGGAACACTTGGCATCGTAGAGGAAATAGGTAGCGAAAATATTGTTGGACATTCTAGATTGATCTCAAAATGTTTGTTTTATCATTTGAAAACGAATGAAACAGTCGGCACCAATAGTTACTATTTTAACATTGGGTGAATAAGAATAACCCTAGTGAATATATTTTAGAATAATTATTATTCCATGTAATAGTAAAAAAAAGTAAAAACACCCTAAAAACAACTTTCTCCAAATCATTCATCATTAAAATAGTGTTTAGAAAGTTTTTATTAAAAACGTATCTATTTCGTAATTTGGGTTAAATATACATACATATTTTAAAAGCAGGAACAAAAGCTCAACAAAATTATAAGTATTATGAGGTCATCCAAACAACCATTGTAGGGCGCCACTTTATAACTTCAAAATAACTCCAACCTTGGTCATATCTGGTATGGCTGTCAAGACATAGTTGAAGTTAGGAGTTTTAAAAAATGATGGAAGATAACAATTTATTAGTTTTCATAAAAAATCATTTGAATATAAT
The DNA here is from genome assembly GCA_958502075.1 of Orchestes rusci. Classification (NCBI taxonomy): domain Eukaryota; kingdom Metazoa; phylum Arthropoda; class Insecta; order Coleoptera; family Curculionidae; genus Orchestes; species Orchestes rusci. The sequence goes on along the minus strand of OY293308.1, from coordinate 26,202,005 downwards.
TTACAATCAAATCATAGGTATTTCTTCTTTACCATCTATATCAGAATGTTTGTTAGGCCCTCTAAAAGTCTTATCACATCCCACTCCAAAAGCATGATCCTTTCCATGGTGTTTGACGTCAACTTTACCCAGGGGCGTAGCCACTGGGTGGTTTTGTGGGTGAACCCCCCCCCCCTCTTGATAAGGAAGTATCATTGAAAAACACATTTGAATCTGAATGATGAAATCAATGCAGTCTTACAATCTCTTGGAAAATTCATCAAAAAGGAAAATTCCTCAAATTTTTTTGCCTGTGGCGCTCATGCAGTCTCAATCCGGGCGTGTGTCCCAGCTATCCGAACCCAAAACCTCCCCCCTTATAAACTGTCTGGCTACGCCACTGAATTTAGTGTTTACATTGCCGTCTCACTTGTGGATGCCGAGCGAACCAATTTTACATATTTCCATCAGCGGTGTTGCCATATCCACATCAAAATCGGAGACACGCGACCGGTTGATGAATGACGATGGAGGACATACGTTTCACCACAATCCACGATTGTAAACAAAACTCTATTGACGGGCATTATCATTAGGAATTTTTCAGAATGTAATTATTATAATGAGACAATTTTAAAAAGTCCTTTACATGTCCACGGATACAGGGCCCAAGGGAATAAATTCACTGACAATTCAATTTTTCGACCAAATGTCATTCTTCGTTAAAAGTTCTACTTGTTTTGAGAAGTCTAAAGTAAAATGACTACTTCAATTATGAAAATATTACCATGATAATACAGGTATGTTGGTATTTGGTTCAGCCGATTTTGCGCTATTGAAGTTAAAATTCGTATTCAATTCATCTAGGGTTTCCATAGAAGTTTTTTAGAATTCAGGACAAGTGAGCCCTGAAACCCGGACAAAATCCGGACTTTGCCGCAACATATGGAATACATTTATTATTGTAATTTGAAGGGAGAATGAAATGAAAACACACTTAAGAAATTACAAATTTCTATTCTCTAGTTAAAAAATACAATCTCTAATCTCTTGTAGCAAAAAAAACACAGTTGTTGGTAACATTTATTGAATGTGACTAATTTCTGAATTTCGCTGAGAATGGAAACATTTTTTGTTAGTCATAGAATCCAGAACAAGTCAAATTGAACTGAAATACAGTCATTATTATACCTTTTATAGACTCCAGTAAGCCTACTCCGATCTTTTTTTTATTGGGTCACAATTAGAGAAAATATTCGCCCAACATTTGCATTGTGCGCTGTGATAGCCAAAAGGATTTGTATCACATACATTACAAAATACGTCCGAATTGGATTTTCCTCCTTCAATTGAAGGAAAAGTTTTGAGTACTTCTTCAGTCACTACACAGTTTTTAGCATTTTACTTTATTATTAGGTAAACGCAGAATGACAGAATCACAAGTTTCAGGAACTTTGGGATTTACCGATACACCGTTACATGGTCAATTCTGAATTCAGCCACCCTTCAGACGCACTCTCCAAGAATATATTCGTCTTTGTTCAAGTCGTAAACGTAATAACCCAGAATAAAGACAGAAGTATTCACGGTACGCTGAAGCTGAAAGTGAAATCTGACAATCTCGTGATGTCAGAATGTTAAGATAGTTTGCTCGTTCATTCGTCGGTTTTAGTAGGCAGGGATAGAGAAAATTGAGTTTTTTTAGGATCTTTTGGTTTCCCGGACATTTTTTCAAATTCCGGCCGGACTTCCCCGGTCACCGCGAAAACCCTCGCGAAAACCCAAACATGTCCGGATAAATCCGGACGTATGGAAACCCTAAATTCATCCAGAAACTCAAGCCAGACTCAAAAATTCTTGTTTTTTGTCAGTAAAAGAACAGATTCATTCAAATAGGTACAGCGACTGGGAAAATAAGTCGAAAAAAATTTCACTGCCTTCTGGACTAATACGGTGGAATCCAGATCAACGTAATGTTATTTTCATGAGACTTGAATAGCGCAAAAACGACTGATTTCCACACACGGAGCAATAAACCGGCATTGTAATGCAATTAAAATATGAATCCGAGTATGAATCAAACTCAAAACGTAACATAAAAAAAAACATGAACCGCAAACAGACCAATCACACAATCTATCAACCTCGCCATAACGAAAATATAAATAAACGGTGACGGTGACATGACACTGACAAGACAAATCTAACTTCCTAGTTCCTCTACGACGTACGTGCCTACGACATCGAAGCATCAACGTTGCCAAATGTGAAAGATGGAAATGTGTAAATTTTGGTTCGCCACGGATCCATAAGTTTGCCATCTCTACTAAGATCTGGCTGTACCTCCCAACCTGGGAGTGGTGTACTTGATTCTTCTGGGCTTCTCCTCAATCGAATGACTATTGGAGGAACAAAAAAAGCCTATAAACCCACCCTTATCTGTAACCCCTAAGACAGGGTGAGATACACCCCTGAAATCTTGGATTGAAAGGGGTCGAATGATACCTCATTTCAAAGGCCTTTCGACCCTGACGGCAACTGTCGAGTCTCAAGCCTCTGCTGTCATTCCTGTTGATATAACAGCTTGACAAAATTTTAGTTTTCAATTTTATTTTATTCAATGAATAATTCCCGTCAAGAGTTAACTTCTCTATACCAAGGAGATATGATAAGGGACTGAATACCTTCAAAACAAGGTATACTATTACTCCAAAGAAGTACTTGAAGAAAAAAAATAGTGAAAGAAATCCTCGTCAAAAGGCCTGACTGATATCTCGTCTTGAGACCCTCATCAGAGACTTGAAACTCGGCAGTTGTAATCAGTGTCGAAAAGCCTTCAAAATAAGGTATCACTCAACCCCTCTTTCTATTTAAGATTTCAGGGGTGTATCTCACCCTGTCTTAGGGGTTACAGATAAGGGTGGGTCTATAGGTTTGTTTTTGTTCCCCCTTCGTTTTATAGAATCTATTCCGAGCGTTTCTTGATTCAGTTTTTCGTTCCCAAGATATGGAAATTTCAAGTTTTAAAATTGTCACCCTGTATCTTACTGTTATACTATACAGACCATGATTATCACTAAACAATGGCTTACCAATCTTACCATGGTCTGACCCTATTACCGACGACCGTCTTATACAGTGTGTCTCATTAATATTGCGAAAAAATTCAGTATGAATTTCCCTGCCTGAAAATAAGAAGAAAACTTCCTATCAAGACGTATCCGGAAATGCTTCATTACAAAGCTACAGGGTGTTGAAGTTTTATTTTTATCTATATTTTTTCTCAATAATATTTGAAGCAATCCTGATATTTTGATAAAAATTGGTGTTTAGAGGTTTTATGTCATGAGAAATTGGAATTTGATCTTGGTATGGCTTTAACTTGTAGAGGGCGCTACCTACAATTATTTTTCCAATTATTAACAGCCATAGCTTTTTTGGACGTACCTCTATAACATTTTTAAGCAACAGAACAGATCTATTTGTATTTTCTACGCAGAAAAAGTAAACCTGTTAAAAGTCGCTACAGGCAACCATTCTCGAAATATTCGGATTTGAAATAATAGATACATCTGATTTTGAAATAATGGCGGAGGTAAAGTTATAAAATATTTCGTATGATTGCTACACATATCTTTAGTAAAAAAATAAAATTCAACTAATGAGTGATGTAAACAACAATTTTTATTGAATTACTAGCTGACCCGGCAAATTCCATACTGCCTAATAATCAATAATTGATGTTGTGCTAAATTAATCTGTTTCAAAATTTTCTTGTTTTTTAGTTTTTCCGATGTTTCAATCATTGTTCTGTTATTTGGGGCGCAGACATAACAAACATATCAAAAATAATAAGAATCCTCCCAGCGATTTTCCAGTTAGGATGATATGCTAGATATCTGTTAACATTTCTAGTGTACTTTTTTTGAAATGTTTAAACTGAAAACGTATCTATTGTTACAACACTTCAAGTCCCAAATAGAACCTACATATCTTATTTGGACAAAATCCTTTGAAAAATAACAAAATTTAGCAAATATAACCTCACATTTTTGAAAAAACAATTGTTCAAGTCCATTGGACGATTTTTGGTAATCTTCTAAAATCAAACCTCAAATTAAAACCCTCATGTCTTATTTAAACAAAATCCTTAGGAAAATAACGCAACTTTTTGAACATAACCTCACTATGTCATTTAAAAAAAAATCATCAAATCTCAAATAGAATCCACCATAAATTATCCAATTTGAACAAAATCCTTTGGAAAATAACAAAATTAGGCAAACATAACCTCACTTGGTCTATTTTTGTTAAATTTCTTAACCAAACCTCAAATTAGATCCAACATGATTATTTGAACGAAATCTTTTGGCAAATTACAAAACTATGCAAACATAACCTCACTATGTATGTAATGTTTCAAAAAAATGTTTGATCAAATCTCAAATATGTAGAACCTACATATCTGATTTGAAAAAAGTCGTTTGGAAAATAACAAAACTATATGCAAACATAACCTCACCATGTCATTTTTGTCAAAATGTTTTGATCAAATCCCAAATAGAACCTACGATATTATTATCTAATTTGAACAAAATCTTTTGAAAAATAACAAAATTAAGCAAACATAACAGCACTTGGTCAATTTTTGATCAAACACCAAATTAGAACCTACATAATTATTTGAACAAAATCCATTGGCAAATAATAAAACTATGCAAACATAACCTCACTATGTCAATGAAAGGGAAGTTGTGTTTTCGGGTTCTTCCGGGAAATTTTCCAATTTTTCTATTCATAAAATCACTCCTCATATTTCAAAGAACATTCAAAAAAAATTACCTAAATTGCTTCAGCCGTTCTCAAGTGATGGAGTGACCAAGAAAAACGGGATTCAAATTTATATATTAGATAAGATAAAAGCCTGGATAGAATCAGCAGCAGCATTGTTTTAGTTTTATGTTTACGTTCACTGAATGCACCTATTTTAACATTATAGCAACGTTGCTTTATCAGTCATGACCTATGATTCTGTTTAGTTTTAATTTTTGTTGGGACGTAGAATAAACTATGAAAATGAATCTGGACTTGTCTGTAACTCGCATCAACGTGAAGATATTCTAACAGACGCACACAACATCCCTTTATAGGAAAAAGAGAAATACTCTTCTCTCATACTCATAATGTCATTTTTGTCTTGATATTGAGAATGGCCGCCACTGCTATGCTGTAGAGTGTAGAGTCTCGTTCATTTCTAAGCTCTATGATTTGAAGTGACATAATATCATTAGTAGGGCCCGTATTCTCCGATTCTACAGTTAAACGCCTTCAACTAAACGCGTTCAAATAGTTAAACGTCCTCGTCTTTTTCTCGGTATGCGCCGTGCTAATGTTCGCAACGTTTGGTTAAACCTAGAGAGAGGTCGGCAACGTTGGAAATTTGGGAACATTTTGGTGGTATTCAAGTTGATTGGAGACCATATGATGTTGACAGTTGACATTAATGCCTGGTTTACATTCAATTTCACTTCGAAGTGCAAGTGATAAATTTCCCTTTGCCAAACGAAAATCATATGCTACCATCTACATTGTTTTGGCGTGAGCGTGACTTTGAACACATATTCGATGTAGATGGTACCATCTGATTCCCGTTTGGCTAGCGGAAATCTGTCACTTTCTTTTCGAGGTGAAATTGAATATAAACTTCACATAATGCATGGTATATTTGAAATAATTTGAATATTTTTTGATAAATAACTATTGCTTTAATACATGGACGTAATTATGCTTAATCTTGATCTTGATGCAGAAAGGAACAAAACGAAAAATCATCAGAAATGAGATTTTTATTAAGGATGATTGAAAAATATCCATATTTGATAATGATCATGCAGAAGTGAACCACACGAAAATCTCAGAGGCATTCATAAGGTTGAAGATTATTTTCTTATTATTATATTGAATTATTTCCGCCATATAGAGTTTAAACCTATAGTTTTTTCCAAGTTTGATATTTGTGTCTGGGTCAATTGTGTTTAGGTACGCATAGAATTATTATTTTTTTTTATGATACGCGATTTTGGCTTGATTTTTTTTTCCCCTCAGCACCACCTCACCTATAGGACCAATAATTTTAGTGGTATTGATAAAATGATAATATCTACGGGAAAAGGACAGGAAGCTAATTAGTTTAAATTAAAATTACGTGGTGAATTATTATTTTACGGACATCCCAAAACGTGATATTATTTGAATAAAGCCATTTTGTACTTTAATTATTTCATCAATTATTACAAATGGCATTTTGATTTATCTTGAAACCACACTATGGCATTGCTGACTTTGTAGATAACACAAAAAAAATGAAATCTGAAAAATGACATAACGTTCATTGAATTATTAAAATGGTATTATAGTATTTTTTATTTTTATGTAAATACATGCAAAAACTATTATTATGTCTAAAATATCGGCTTCAAGAAGTAAATTCGTGTCCAGACTCCTCCTAGTAAAAAATAAAATAAACACACTCACAGTGGGATGAAAAACAATTAGGTATCAGCACCTAATATCCATTATATATAATAAATAATATGTTCGGTGGTATAAGTTTATATTATGTCATGATATATTTTTTCAAGACGCACGCATCAGAGAACTAGATAACGACTAGTTCTCTGGCACGCATCTTCCGCCACAATTGAAGCCGTTCAAATCCTTAAACGCTCCAAATCGGGCGTTTAACTTTGAAGGCGTTTAACCGACTTGAACGTGTCTAATTTCGCCGGTGCATACGAAATCTTGTAGTTAAACGCCGTCAAATCTTAAACGAACGGAGAATACGGGCCTGTTATAGTTCAAGTTTACGCTCTTCATGCTCAGAGTGTTTAGAGCGGAAACTCGAACGCGCCTATTGAATCTACTCATTGACATTGACATTAGTTTGTTTTGTCACGGAAATGTGACATGTGACATTCCGAATGAAAAGTTGTGTTTTCAGGTTTTATGGGAAGATTTTCCAGATTTTTTCGCCATAAAAACAATCCCAAGACTTTAAGGAACGATTAAAAAAAAAAGAGTCTTGCTTTCAAAATTCACATTGAAGTGTCATACACCTAGTAGTGGCCAGATGTCCACTTCACCCAGTTTTCTACAAATCAAGCGTTCAAGGTTATGTGGCCCATTTGTGTGGAAACATTGAACTCGATACTATTATTTTAATTTTAGTCGTATTTTTTTGGCGCATAGGTATATTTTGATTGGACTAAAAAGGGGATGCTATCTTTGTTACACTCATTGTCCTTATGCAAAGTCGGAGGTTTTCAAATAGTTTGAAGATAAATTGAAAAAGCGGTTGATTTGCTTGGAAAAAATGACCACAATTCTGTGCATACTTAGTAGTCTTAATTATCATGATATGATGGATCTATATATTTCAAATAACTATCTGGAAAAATGCAAAATGAAACAAATTAGTAAATAATGAAGTATACTTAGATGATCCGTAATTCGATTAAATAGTTGAGAAAATAAAGGGTAGGTAGTAGGTGCAGGGTGATTTATATGTTTAACCTGTGTATTGAGTAAAGTAACGGTATTAATTGTATAAACTTGGAAAACTACACTGAGAAAAATCCATTTAAAAACTAGTTTTTTTGAAAAATTTTAGCTATGACGGAATATATTTTATTAATGGTTAAAAACGTTGTTTTTTGCCACAAAAAAAAACGCTTTTCTAAATGCATTAAGGTTGTTTTAATACAAAAATTTTAACCACAGCCAAACAATTCTTTACAATAATTTTTTTAGCAAAAGTTTTCTTTCCAGTAAAAAAGCACTTTTTAGCTCCTAAAAAGGAGTCTTCTGCAGCAGAAATCAGAAATATTAAAATGTATATTTTGTGAAATAGTAAAATGCTTTTCTGTCAGTAAAAAGCAATCTTCTAGTCTGAAATATTAATATTCTGATCCTGAAATACGTTTTTATAAAACATTGTTCGGACGTTTCCGGCTATCATCGCGTGTGGGATTTACACTGCTTCGGGTTGTTTCTTACCCCACTCCTACTTAGGAAAGAGTCAATAGTCAATCACTCAGAAGTGCTTTAAGAGTTCAGACGTTGACGTGCAAATTCTTTTGCTGCGCTGAGCTGTTTAATTCTGGATAAAGTGCGTCGTGACACAGTTAACAATAATAATGGAATTTGTAGAAGCCCTTAAGAATTGGGGCTTGGATGCCTATACAGAAAACTTTATCAGTAAGTATACCTAATAATTTATACAAGTTGGGCCACGAAAATTATTATAAAATAATAGTCAAGAATCATTCACACACGCCAATTTTATTTTTTTGGTTCATATCTCTCTGATCACAGTCACAGTTTGAAGAAATAGATCGATCTCTCGTGCCCACTTCATTTGCCTCCATTGCATGTCGGCATCGCCATGACAAAGACAAAGCGGCGCCGACTGTGTGGATTGCGGTGGTTCCCCGTATATTCTTAATCTGTGCCGATATATTACCGCCGCTGCCGGTTTCTTGTGGCGATTCTGACTGTAGTTTTTGGATGTTTTTTTTTTGTAATATACAGGGTCCTTCATTAGTGCGTCGGGCAATCCTAGCGTGGTTATTTACAAAAGTAGAAAAAAAAGTTTTATACAAAAGTTGTAGAATGTGACTTTATGCATATTTTAAAAATATTTTCAAACATACAGGGTGCGTCACAAAAGTATGGCACGAAAAAGTATGATTTTTTTAAATGGAACCCCCTGTATATTAATTGATATTTCAATTCTTTTTTCAATTTGGAACAAAAATTGTGCTACAACTAATGTTCCTAAATTCAACCGTTATCGGGATATCGCGTTTTAAAAATGGCATTTTTGCAACTTTGGCATGCTATAAAACTCAAACTATTCAAGTTAGAGGAAAATGGTTTGCACTTTCCTATCTTAACTTTTCAAGAGCTCTTCTGTCATTTGGATAGAAGGTAACGTCAACTGTCAACTTTTTTCGGCACATTTTGACATTTTTTCACAAGAATGAATTTAATCTCCTTGAATAGCTCTTGAAAAGTTAAGATAGGAATGTGCAATCCATTTTTCTCTAACTTGAATAGTTTGAGTTTTATAGCATGTCAAAGTTGCAAAAATGCCATTTTTAAAACGCGATATCTCGATAACGGTTGAATTTAGGAACATTAGTTGTAGCACAATTTTTGTTCCAAATTGAAGAAAGAATTGAAATATCAATTAATATACAGGGGGTTCCATTTAAAAAAATCATACTTTTTCGTGCCATACTTTTGTGACGCACCCTGTATGTTTGAAAATATTTTTAAAATATGCATAAAGTCACATTCTACAACTTTTGTAAAAAACTTTTTTTTCTACTTTTGTAAATAACCACGCTAGGATTGCCCGACGCACTAATGAAGGACCCTGTATAATATAATGAAATAAAATCCTCGTCAGGAGTTATCGTGCACTTCCAAACTATGTAGTTTGTGTTTGTATGACAAGCAAGTTTGACAATGTGACAATCTGGGGGTGTGAGTAAGGTTTTCATTGAATTCCACTACGAAGTTGTCAATGTCAAATTTCCGCTTGCCAATCGGGATTCATATGCTACCATTCACATTGAATTTATGCCAAATTCAATGTGGATGGTAGCATATGATCCGCGTTGCGACAACTTCGAAGTGAGATTCAATGTAAACTAGGCAAAAAGGCGTATGTCAGACTTGTGAATCATACAAAAATACAAACATGTAGATCGATACGATGAAATGTTCTAGAATAAAGCTGTTCCGAATTAAAAACTAAGTTCCTAAGAATGCAAAATTTCAAAACCCTCCTGCCCATTTTGATATTTTGTGTTTTTTCATTCCATGTCTTGAAGATTGATTTACTAACTCCCAACCCATTTGAGTATAATTGATTCATATGTAATTAATTCGAAGGGTGATGTGAAATATATTTCAATATGATTGTTTTCCATATTTCAGTGTTTTCATTTTTCTTAGGTACCTTCTGATAGTTTAGTTTATACACAGTTATAGTTATAGTTTATAGTTTAGTTATACTTATAGTTATAGTTATAGTTATAATTATAGTTTATAGCTAGTTTTAGTTAATTTTAGGTAGTTTAGAGTTAAAATATAACTTTATATTTTTTTTTGAAATAGATTTTCTTCTGAAAATTTTTGCATTTTTTTCCATTCTTCCTCTATACCTAAAAAGCTCTTTAAGTTCCAAATAGTACTTTTTGGATACTGGAAAAAAAGTTTTTGATTACTGAAAAGTGGATTTCTGTGGGTAAAAACTAGAGTTTTAACCAGAAACACGCAATGTATAAAGGTTAAAAAACGCCTTTTACTCATTAACAACCAGTTTTTTCGCAGTTAAAAAACTGCTTTTTACGTATTAAAAACACCTATTTCCAATTTAAAAAACGCATTTTACTGATTGAAATACACTTTTTACGCGGTTAAAAAACACTTTTTACTTATTGAAAACAGTTTTTTTGAAGATAAAAAACGCCTTTACTTATTGAAAACATTTTTTCTGCGACAAAAAACAATATTCTGATTATCAAGATATACTTTTTTAAAGATCAAAATACAGTTTACTGCCAGAATATAAACAATTTTTATTCTTAAAAAATGGATTTGCTATCTCCGAAACATTTATTTTTGATATAAAGAAATGAGTTTATGACGTTCGAAAGAAACTTTATCATACGTAAAAGCTAGCGTAAAAGTTATTATATGCACCGTTTTTGAAAAGTACTTTTTAGTAGCTAAAACTTATTTTCAAAAAAGTCAACTTTTTAGTGGCGAAAAAGCTATTTGGCTGTCCCCTATTTCAATAGAATTTTTGGTAACGGTTAAAAAATTTTTGGCTACCGTTAATAAAAAAATTTCTCAGTGTATAATAGCTTAAAATAAAAATGAAAATACTTTTATTTTTGAGGTCACATTAAAACTAATAAATATGGTGTTTTTTGATAGGGGGCTTGAGGAATGTCCGAATAGAACTTTTGCATTTCTTGGAGTGTTTACCATCGTCAATTCCTAAGGGGCCCTACTCACACGCCTGCAGCAGGGGCAATCTAGGAGGCAGGGCGATTGGGTCAATTTCCTAGATCGCCTTCTAAGCAGGGCGGTAAGGGCCCCCTTCATACCTTCCTAGCATTATTTCAAGCAAGATATGAGATAACAAACTTTGGAAATGATGTTAGTAGTACCAACGAACTCGAACAGGATGTGAAATTGTCACATTTTCAAAACAAAACGTACTTTACAAGGAATAAGTTTCTCCTGCGGCAGGCCTAGATTGCCCCTGCTGCAGGAGTGTGAGTAGGGCCCTTTTAACTAGGACAATTTCGTGTAGGTATACTTAAGGTGCATGCCCTTGTCCTTAATAATTGGAGTTATATCACTTAGCCAAAAAATGAAATCTGCTTTTCTGAAGTGTATTTATTACCACACCCAAATACACTGCATAGATTAACCATTTTGTTTGGCACCCAAACTATAGAAAGCTACATATTGATTGGACATAATATTAGCTGCAACACTCAGTGTGGCTTTCTTCGTGAAATGTTTGTCTGGTTTTTAGGATAGAATATCTTTACTAAACGTACTAAGATTCTATCCTAAAAAACAGACAAACATTTCACAAACAAAGGCACACTGAGTGTTGCAGTGTGAAAAAGTGTGCACTAGTGGTGCATAACAAACACAGAACACAGCTAATATATTATGTCAACAGATATGACAAAGATAGACACCCCTTTCTGTCTCTATCTCTTTCTAGTCGAAAATTTGTCTTCAGTCAACTCGATGTAAACAGCACGGATGGGTCCCTTCCAGGTACGGTAGTATCGAGTTCAATGTGTGGAAACTACTTTGTTTTCATCATAGTCTCATAGACTCATAGGATACATACGCATATCTTGTGTAAAATGGGCAATAACAAAGTTTACTAATTAGTAAACTTTGGCAATAACAACAAAATCGACAAAAAAAAGTGTTTTCGGCATTCTACAACATTTTATAGAATGCTTAAACAACGAATAAGGAGTGCCGAAGTAAATAAGGAGATTCCATCGGAACAGAAAACATTATCAAATTCTCAACATCAATCGACATCAATGACAAAGTTCACAGAAATACTGAGCTCTTTACTTTAATCGCCACAAAAGACCATTCTACATTTCCTGAACAAATTGCATATATCGAAACAGAAACGTGACTAGTGAGGGTTATTTCGGCGGTTTATTCACGAATGGAGTTTGAGGTTATGAATTACACTGTTACACATGTGTGAGAGTGGGTACGTGTGTGAGTGTGGCAACATACTGGTTGCCACAAAAGCGCCACCTTCCAGTGGTGAAAAAATGTTTGAATTAGTTCTGTTCGCCACTTATGCGTTGACCGTAACGTTATTAGTGGCAGATTTCTAATTTCCGCAACTTCAAAAACATATTTTGGGTGTAAACCACTTGATAGTTGCATCTTCAAGATGAAGACATCTTTGCTATCGGTTTTAAGACCGCCTATGGCGAAGATATACGCGCTATTCAAAAAATTCCAGTTTTCTTAGTTTCGGATAAAATATGGAAAAATCAATAGATATATTCAATCGTTTTAAAGCATCAACATCGTTAAAAAAATTGTTTACGATACTTGTGTACATTATTTTTCAGGCGCAAAATTTACTGATTTGATGTTTTTTTCTCTCAAATAATTGAGAGGCGCGTGACCATATTTCGAGCTACAATATCAATATTCGACAATAAAATATCATTCGTTTGAAATTTTTGCCATTCTTGTAATAGCATTCCTCTATTTAACATGAGGAAATGATAGTATATAAAGGTACATATTCTTATTTTCCATTACGTACCCGCTAAAATTATAAGTCATAAGTTGTTCTGTCAAGAAAAAACAAGGAAAATCGGATGACAATATGCAGAACAAAGACGGACATAGAGGATCAGAGAGCAAAGTTTTATTGTTATTGGCGACTACTATACTCCCACGTTGCCGCCACGTTTTTACAACGTGGCTGAAACGTTACTGAATAAGTTCCAGAAACTATGTCGGGACGTGTGGCTGCCACGAAAAAATTTTTCCCCATTTTCGTGGTTACCACGTGATAAAACTGTGGCTACCAAGTGGTTACCATTTTGGCGGGATACTACGAAGTTCACTAGTGTCGTGGTCGCCACGTGCTCTTCACGAAAAATGCTACTTGGGGAAGCATTTCCGGATACATGTTTATGGGAAGTCTTATTCTTATTTTCAACAAGGGAGACTCATCCTGTTTTTTTTTATCAGAAAAAATGCAAGACCATGCTTGACCATAATCCCAAAATTACATGTATTTTTTATTTCGAATCCAAATATCTCGAGAATGGCTGCACTTAGCGACTTTTGACAAGTATACTTTTTCTGCGTAGAAATGATTAAGAAATCTGATTTTTGACTTGAAAATATAATACAGGTTCGTCCAAAAAGTTACGGCTGTTAATAATAGGAAAAATGAGTGTAAGTAGCGCCCTCTACAAGTTAGAGCCATACTAAGATCAAATTCGAATTTCGCATGACAAAGACTCCCTTACACCAATTGTCATCAAAAGATCGAGATTAGTGCAAATACTATTTAGAAAAAACAAAAATAAAAACAAAAATTCAACACACTGTAGCTCTGTAATGAAGCATTTTCGGTCTCATGTTTATAGCAAGTTTCTTCTAATTTTTATGCGGGAAAACTCCCCCTGAATTTTTTCGCAATAATAATGAAACGCCCTGTATATGGCGCGGTACGAGGAATTGGTATTTCACAGTTCTTTGAGATTTCACGAGTGATATTTTTTATTTTGAATTTCGGCAAAAAAGCCGATGATTTCATGATTCTTCAAAAATGGATCATTTTTATAGCTAGGCTATATCTCTAGTCTGATAACTGTGAGACTTTAAGGAAGTTATAATTATCTTTGCCTTTCTTTCGGATGGTGCTAGCCATTTTGCTGAAAAGTTACACACAACGCTTTTTAACCTTTTTTTAACCGTGACAAAAGGTCACTAAATAGTTTTTTGAAAAAAATCGCCAGGACACGCGACTGACAAATGGATTGAAGTTTTAAATTGCACCATTAGTTCTTTGAAAACTGAGTAGTATCGCTGATTTTGAATTCTCAATCAACGGTGTAGTATCAGTTATTACTGCCTGGTGCCTGCCGCATTGCTTGGGAGTTTTTTTCCATTTTCAAGGATAACGCAAAATCTTCATTATCTGGTAGCGTGAAAAAAATCCTCCAATTTCGATAGAACGTACTTATTTTGTTTCTCAAATCTTATGAACTCCTCAACTTCAAATATCTCTAGGAGTTAGCAACGCATATAGTTTTGCTAATGATCATGTTGAAACATCATTCATATTATGTTTTCTAGTCTATTAACCAATGCTCTCCAACATACAAGCAAAACATGAACCTTCCATCTAATAATAAAATAAATAACTGATTTGACCTTTGGGAGGTTGAAAACGCGATTGTGGACTCTTCGCAATGACGTGACTTGAGAAAATCCAAGACACTGAAGTAATGTGAATAACCGTGAACCGTGAAAACAAATTGTTTTGGTCTGATTATTCAATCTCAAGCCGTCCCGTCACAAATCATAAAATGGAAAATTCTCTGCTGAAAGCACGTTTCCCAAATACCCACCTAGAGACTTGCAAACTAGAAGAGATTATTTATCAATGTGTTCCCGTCATTGAAATCTGTGGATTCATGGTTTATTATAGTTTTTCAGGATTCATGTTCTAATATCCACTATTCACTTGTAGATCTTATTATCCTTATTTCATGTTTTATCTATTGCTCTCTTATAAGGATAATGGCCGCAAACCATACTCGAGTACATAATTGTGTAGCAATTTTCCCACAAAATATAAAACTGAGTATAAAACGAAAGAATCCACACTGAGGAAAACGCGTTAACTAGATACGTTGGTTGAATTTTTTTAGTAGTCGTGACAAAAAAGATAGTTTCACAATCGCCTTCTGTGTTTACAGACATTTTGATTTAGTTACACCTTGCAAGGTATTGCAACTAACCATTCTAGTTCCGAACTCTACACATTTTTGTGAAGACACAGCTAACTAATATTTTGGTTTGGGTTACATGTTTACTTCACTGAGTGAGCGGGTTAGATAAAAAAATAACCAAAATTCTATTAAAAATTAGTTGTGGCAACCTGGTTCTGACAACTAATGATAGTTAGTCCTTCGGTCACCTTCGCGTCAATATTCAACCAATAGAAACTAGCGTTTTCGGACCGAAGACAGCCGAACCGTTGATTGAATAAAAGTTCAATCAACGGCCGAACACTGTAAACCACGCATGTATTTCAGTTTCCCATCATTCTTGAACGATACTTCTACCGGACACCTCCGAGTTTTGCTGTCTATGAGTACGTATACAACGTAAAATTACGATCCACTTGAACCGATCGGATCAAGTTGGGATTTATCGCGTTGTCCTCAATCGGATCAAGAAATCCTTTTGCAATTCTCATTCAATCCTGTAATGTCAAATGAGGATAGAAGCACATAGAAAAACGAGATAGAAACAGAAAGGTGAATTTTTTAATTTGATTATCATTTGATTTGGCTCTCTAATAAATCCACATTGCTTCATGGGACCAATCAAACTTTTGAATATTTCTGAAACCCGTAAACGTTTTTCATCCATGGGTCCTAGGACTTGAATATCTTTTATTAGAGTTATAGAATAAGTCACTTCTTGAGATGACTAAATATTCATCTTCCTCACCACTCTTCTATTTTCTTCTGCCATTGTTAACGGACTAGGTAGGCTGTAGAGCTTTATAGCAAAGAAACACTAACATAAATCACAATAGACATACTTCGCATCTGGATTTTCGTTAGGTTACATAGGCACAAAACAGATGTTTTGTGGCCATCGGCTCTCACTTGTCATTCCGATCCCATGCATATTTTGAATCCCGTATTTATCGGTAAATAACATTTTTCTACAACCGAGCGCAAAGTACCATGTTTGCGCATCAAAAAGGAAGCGCAAAGTGTCACTTTTCCGCGGAGTCTACTTTGTCGCTCGCCGAGCGGCAAAGTAACTTTGTCGCTCGCTGAATATGGAAACCATATTAGAAAAATGTCAAAAGTTTCTGCGACATTTGACAGCACAGTGGACATTGAACGACATAATGGATTAAAGATGTAACACTAAGAACACTTCTTTTATGAAATGATAATGAAATTAAAACTGAGAAATACAAGTAGGGTTAATTATAACCAAATATTTGTTGTTGTTCACCGCTATGCACGTTCAAAATGCGTTACTAGATGTCACCCCTTTTGTCAACTTCTCCCAATCTAAATTACTGAACAGCATTTAACAGATTATGTCAACAGTTTCATGAACAACGCGTATTCGAAGATCGTCATCGAAAATAAAATAGTTATTTTCCTAACAAGTTCGCAAAGTGATGCTTTCCCGCACGCAAAAGCAGTTAGACGAACGACGCGAAGCGGAGTTCGGATATGCTTTAAGGGCGGGAAAGACACTTTGCGAACTTGTTAGGAACAATATTTTTTCTACGAGCGTCCACAGATTAGACACGAAAAACTTTAGATAATATATTATTTGAACGCACTTAAAAACATAGAACTTGAGAATAATGATTATTTATGCTTAACAATATTTATATTGAAAGAACAGTTTGTGGCGGCAGCTGGAAATTGGATAATATGGGTATAATCAAAATCATAATTGATTTATTTTATATTTGAAATGCATGGACATGTCCGATCACTGTTCATAAAATTTCCTCTTTTGTCGCCTTATTCCCTGCTATTGGCAACACTGTTTTGATTTGACAACACACTCTAGACAGCTGTGTCATTAAGATCAGTCAGTCTTCAGTCTTCGTTTAATCGTTTATACTTTTATAAATTTGTTTGTCCCTTTGTTTGTATATACATGATCAGGTTTTTTGATGCCAGTATTCAGCTCAAATCTCTCGAAGATTTCCGATAAACACAGTAGTTTGCACCAAAATCAAGCAAGAACAACTCACAAATGCCGATTGAAAGTCGTCATTATCAATGTTTGTTTACGTTACTGGCGAATGCGTTTTTAACGCAAAAAAAGAATTGTGTGTTTCATTTTGATTTTGACTGAAAAGGGAAAAGTAACAAGAACATTATTTTGTGCATTACAAAGTGCATTATCTACAGTTTGGTTGGTATGGAAACGAAGTTTAAAACAACAAATTGGTAGGTAGTTATTTGAAATTTGACATTTGAGTGCGGGAAAAGATTACTTTGCACACGCAAATGAGTGTGCGAAGTGGCTACTTTGCGCACGCTCGTAGAAAAAAGTTATTTTCCTAACAAGTTCGCAAAGTGATGCTTTGCCGCACGCAAAAGCAGTTAGACGAACGACGCGAAGCGGAGTTCGGATATGCTTTAAGGGCGGGAAAGACACTTTGCGAACGTTTTAGGAACAATATTTTTTCTACGAGCGTTCACAGATTAGACACGAAAAACTTTAGATAATATATTATTTGAACGCACTTAAAAACATAGAACTTGAGAATAATGATTATTTATGCTTAACAATATATTTATATTGAAAGAACAGTTTGTGGCGGCAGCTGGAAATTGTATAATATGGGTATAATCAAAATCACAATTAATTTATTTTATATTTGAAATGCAAAGGCAAGTCCGATCACTGTTCATAAAATTTCCTCTTTTGTCGCCTTATTCCCTGCTATTGGCAACACTGTTTTGATTTGACATGACACTCTAGACAGCTGCGTCAGTCATACTTTTATAAATTTGATTGTCCGTTTGTTTGTATCATTGATTAATGACACCAATTAATCAATGGTTTGTATACATGATCAGGTTTTTTTGATGCCAGTATTCAGCTCAAATCTTTCGAAGATTTCCGATAAACACAGTAATTTGCACCGAAATCAAGCAAGAACAACTCACAAATGCCGATTGAAAGTCGTCATTATCAATGTTTGTTTACGTTACTGGCGAATGCGTTTTTAACGCAAAAAAAGAATTGTGTGTTTCATTTTGATTTTGACTGAAAAGGGAAAAGTAACAAGGACATTATTTTGTGCATTACAAAGTGCATTCAGTTTGGTTGGTATGGAAACGAAGTTTAAAACAACAAATTGGTAGGTAGTTATTTGAGTTGACATTTGAGTGCGGGAAACGGTTACTTTGCACACGCAAATGAGTGTGCGAAGTGGTTACTTTGCGCACGCTCGTAGAAAAATATCTATTTCAATACAACTCATGTTTTTCTAAAATCTGCGGTTGTAGAAAAAATCTTGTGTGTAATTCGAGTGCAAAGTGAGATTGCCGCTCTCGCAAGGTAGCCGCGCTCCGCTACGCGTCGCGCGTCCATCTCCTTGCTCAGAGCGGCAATGTATCACTTTGCGCTCTTAATACACAAATAGCTATTGTTCAATCGGATTCAGTCAATTCAATCCCTTAAAAAAGAAACGTTCCATCCGATGGAAATTTGAAATCGATGAGTGTATATCGCGATTTTCAAGTGGATCGAATTAGATCGGATCGGTTCGAAAGCATCGAGTTTCACGTTATAAACGTACTCATTTTTGTCTTTCGTTGTTGCCGTTGATCAAATCAACGGCATTTATTTATTGAATGTTAGCTGAGTGAAGAGCGTTTTGAGATGGACACAAGTGAAATCAGTGCCAATAATAATCTTAATAAATTGGAGATATACAAAGTGTTTCCTAATTGTGTACGATGAGTTCAAGGAAGTCTTCCTGATCTTATTCCATAAAAAAACCTATAAATATAACATGAGACCGGAAGTGCATTGTTTTCAAGACACCCACAGGGTGCCTTTTTTTTACGAGTGTTTCAGATATCCTTGAACCGATTTATTTGAAATTTTGCAGTTTCCAAAACGCCGATTTAAAAAAAAAGTTCAACACCCTGTATTTTGAAAACAATGCATTTCCGGACTCATGTTTAGATGGACTTTTTTTTCATAAAATAAGCTCAGGAATTCGCCCTTGAATTTAATGTACGCAATTAGAAATCATCATGGAGATCACTATCCAAAGTAGTCGTTACAACTAATTGGTATAAGTCAATACAAAATTATGGTTACAGTAACTCAAAATAATATTATAAGAACTGATATACAGGGTGTTTCCTGACCTCTGTGACAAAATGAAAGGGGTGATTCTTCGCTCAATTTTAAGACGAAAATGTGGTATAACTTTTTTTCGAATTTCGCTTTGTTTCCAAAATACAGTTTGTTTAATTTTTTTTATTATTATTATTTATTTTTATATAATTTTTTTTTATTTATTTAGTGTTTTTGAATTCTCCATTGAAATGATTATAATTGATTGCTGTATTTGTTAGAAAATTCAACATCAGCGATAAAATTACTTTTTGCGTCAAAGCTCACTCAACTAGATTTAATTTTTTATCTCAAAAATCAGGCAATATACGATAAAAATTCAAGAGATCAAAAAGTTGCGTTTTTAGTTGAATAACCTGAGAAAAAAATGAAAATGACACAAAAGGCAGTGGCGTACATTTTTTTCCCAATAATATTGGTTGAAGTGCCGCTCGGGACGCCACTGTATTCGATAATTTTTATTTGTTCATGGCAAAATGAGCCCGTTATCACTATAAATACCGTCACCAAACTTCAACAAAATCGAGTAAAAGATAATTTAATTAAAAATGAAAAACTAATCAAAAAAAAAAATTAAACACCCTGTATTTTGGAAACAAAGCGAAATTCGAAAAAAAGTTATACCACATTTTCGTCTTAAAATTAAGCGAAGAATCACCCCTTTCATTTTGTCACAGAGGTTAGGAAACACCCTGTATAGCTGGTTGATTCAGCTAAACTCAATAGTTGTGGTACCTAAGCTTTGAGATTTCCATTATTAATTATAGTTGTTGCAACTATTATGTTATTAAAGTGTGACGTTGTTTGGGGATGAGGGAAATCGTTTAATGGTAAAAAAAATGCTCGAGCGCCACCCCCTGTATTGATGTGGTAGAGGGCCCACAGTGCCTATCGGGTAGCTTTTATACAGTGAAGAAAGTCCAGGCGTTCGTTATTTCCAAAAACTCCGCAAATTTCCGCCCCAAAATGGATAACTGAACTTTCCTGAAATAAAAACACGGAGTTAATGAAAATTAAATCAATCAGTCTATTTGTCCCAATCATTGTTACAATTGGACTGGTTTCCAACCAGTCAATAAAAATAATGATAAAATTAATCAACAATAGTCTGATATTCGATCAGCAAAAAGACAAATCAAAAATATCACATCAGAAAAAATCTACAGAGAAAAATCAGTCTAATCTCTCCCGGCGAAAAATCAAAATTACAGCTAAATAATTCGCAACCTAATGGCAGCCTCATATCGGCAAAACAGAATGTGAAAAAGCAGTGTGTAACGAAATGATTTAAGGCGACAAAAATAGTTGAACAGAACACAAAAACAGTGGTTTAAAGAATAAGATTTTTCCGACGACGTAGAGAAAAGGTAACGGGAAATTGACGAGATCGGGTTATTTCCACGAGAAGAAAAACGGGTCAAAAACACGGAAAAACGTTGAACTCGCTCGCGCGGTAGCTCCAGGAGCCTCTTTGTATTTTGTCTGGGATATCCCATTCGGCAAAGTTTGTTCCCCTGAAAGCGTATTATTTAAGTAATCTAAAAGAAACACAAACCCCAAGAGTTTTCCCAGAAACAGACCCGCTTTCATAGGAGCTGTCGACCAGCAAAAGGTAAAGGCAGTTGAGGAGTGGCCAGTACCAAAGAACATTCATGAACCACGAAGTTTCCTGGGTTTGTGTACCTACTACCGGCGGTATGTCGAAGGATTTGCCAATATTGCCCGGCCTCTCCATAAGCTCACTGAAAACCAGAGACGATTCCAATGGGACGAACATTGCCAGGAAGCTTTCGACAGGTTGAAAAGGGCACTTTCCAGCGCACCCATCCTAGGCTATCCACTACCTGAAGGAAACTTTGTTCTTGACACAGATGCAAGCAACGTAGGACTTCGTGCAGTGCTGTCCCAGATTCAGCAGGAACATGAAAGGGTCATCGGTTACTTCACCAAAACTTTGTCAAAGCCAGAACTGATCTACTGCGTTACAAAAAGAGAGCTGCTGGCAGTAGTCGAAGGGGTAGAGCACTTCTACAAGTACCTCTACGGAAGAAAGTTTCTGCTGAGAATCGACCATGCTGCACTCAAGTGGCTTCTGAAATTCAAGAACCCGGAAGGTCAAGTGGCTCGTTGGACCGAGAGACTCCAGGAGTTCGATTTCGACACTGAACATCGAGCTGGATCAAGCCACAAGAATGCTGAGGCGTTGTCCAGAAGACCTTGCCCAAAGCTCTGTAAGCACTGCCATAGAGCTGAGGAGAAAAAAGCCAGCATGTGCAGAACAACTATGGTAGACGACTTCTGGCAGTCTGGCGCACTTCGTGAAGACCAGGAGAAAGATCCAGATCTGAAGTTTGTTATCGGATGAAAACAGGCAGGCCAGTGACTAACCTGGCAAGAAGTCGCGCGTTTCTCGACCACCGTGAAGTCCTACGGGGCTCAATGGGACTCGATGGTTCTTGATGACGGCATCCTGAAGAGGCTGGTGAAGAATATGGATGGCACGGAAGTTTGGAGGCAGTTATTCGTTCCTGGGAACAGACAGGTAGAGGTAATGGAGGAGGTCCATGATTGCATCACGGGTGAACATCTGGGTGTAAACAAGACGCTGGGAAAGCTGCGAGCACGGTTTAACAGGGTCAATTGCCAGGCCGACGTGCGAGAGTGGTGCAGGAAATGCGCCGTCTGTGCTGCAAGCAATGGACCACAGAAACCCCAAAAGCTCCTATGCGCCAGTACAATAATGTTGGAAGCCCGTTTGAGAGGATCGCCATAGATGTTGCTGGACCGTTTTCCGAGTCAGACGAAGGAAACAAATACATCCTGGTCGCGATGGACTTCTTCAGCAAGTGAGTTGAATCGTATGTCTTGCCAAACCAAGAAGTTGCTACCGTAGCTGATGTCCTGATTAAAGAATGAATCTGCCGTTTTGGTGTTCCACTTTGGCGTATTCAGACCAGTGCAGGAGTTATTCCAGAACGTCTGCGATGTCTTCAAAATCAAGAAGACGAGAACTACGGCGTTACACCCTCAATCGGATGTTATGGTGGAGCCAATGAACAGGACCATCAACCGTCACTTGGCCAAGGTTGTCTCTGACCATCAAAGAGACTGGGACGAACACCTCCACCTATTTCTCTTGGCATAACGATCTGCAGTTCACGAATCGACAGGCGAAACCCCAGCAAGGATCATCATGGGTCGTGAACTCCGGCTGCCCTGCGACCTGAAGTTTGTATGTCTACCGGGTGAAGATGTCGCTGGAAAAGATTACGCAAGCGACCTTCGCAGAAAGATGGACGACATTCATCAACGGGTCCGTTGTCCAGAGTGCCAGCGACCGAATGAAGGAGACCTATGACGTGAACGCCAAGGAAGGCGGTTTCCAGGTTGGGGATTTGGTTTGGCTGCACAACCCACAGAGGCGACGTGGCTTCTTCCCAAAACTGCAAAGTTCTTGGGAGGGCCCGTATGAGATTCTGGAGCGAATGAATGGCGTCGTGTACCGGATAAAAAAACCACCACGAGGGAAGCCGAGGGTTGTGTATTTCAACCTTTTAGCTCAGTATGCTGGGAACCATGACGATCAGGACGCTGAAGTGAGGCAGATCAGGTCACCCGAGGAAGACATGTCACTGGAAACTTTCATGTCTCTACACTCCAATGGCCAGAAAGTCCAGAATGGCGTTGTCCAAGAAAGGCAGCTGGATTTGTTCGAAGCACCGGCCGAATACTCGTTGGCTCAATGGGTCACTGAGGACCTCAGTATGAGGAGTGGACTTGCTGCAGCTTTTAAACGAAAATTCGGACGATTGGACCATCTGCGACGACAAAAGCCAGAGGTGGGGAAGCCGCTCCAAATCACGGATGGGACACGACACCTGTTCTACCTTGTGACGAAGAAGCTGCCACAACATCTGACCACCTACAGTGATGTCTGGAAAGCCCTCAGTCATCTTCGAGACTTGATGCATTCACAGGACCTGACTCATTTGGCATTTCTGAAGATGACTAATGACCGAGTGGACTGGCGAGTGGTGAGAAGCATGCCGGAGGTGATCTTCAAGGGGAGTGGCATCGACATCATGGTGTGCTGCTATCCCTCCTGGAGGACAAACCAGTCCACTGTCTGTTATTTCCACCAAAGCCGGTTCAGGGACATTTGCCGACATGACCAACATGAAGGCAATTCGGGACAAAAAGCCTAAAGATGGGGGCAATGTGACGAAACATGAGTCCAGTGGACCAAAGTTGGTGAATGCGCAAGCCACCACACTGTGTAGAATCGCTGGCTTCTGGTACATTCTAGCAAAACTAGATGGCGTCGAACATTCTGCGCTGTTCTGCGGATAACTAGCGTGTTATTTCAATCCTGGCGAGGATATAAAGGGTGCCACAGATTCGAGTGCATGCATGTGGATCTCAGTTATTTTAAGAGATACAGGGTCGGTTAAATGGTTGCAGAGTTCCGCATTTTTATGCTCAAGAAAATGCCATTTTGAAATTTGAAAAATTCCGAGTACTTCCAAAGATAATAATCGAAAAAACCAAAATTTCGCAAAAAAGTTTTTATTATTTCCTGCATTTGTTTGAAGAGACATTTAAAAATAAATCACACTTTGTCATTGCCACTTTTTCTCCTCTAAAAGATGGTGATATCAAATTGAAAATCCGACGTTTCGTCTTCGAGTTGCCATCATCAACTTAATTTTTTTTAATACGGACCTGGATTTTTTTATTATTTTTAGTTATCTTTTGACGTCCTAAGGGCATCGAGGTATCGCAACCGTTCAAAAATATACTCATCCAAAGAATAATACCAGAGAAAATTAGTCAGACAATCCTTCTGTCTCCCTAAGACAAAGTTTGGTTCATAAATCCATCTTTATTCAACACGTTATTCTTATGAGAAGACCTGCACAACCAAACAAACCTAATTGACTGAACCAAAATCGAAATAATATCCATTACGATAAATTTAATGAGATTAAATTAAATCTACAAAAAAATTAAAAAATCACATATAAAGAACGGAATCAATTTTTGCGAAAGTTTTGAAAAATATTGCCATTTTAACAGATAATTGAAAATAACAATAATAGGTGAAAAATAATTGAGAATATTGAGGTTGCTAAGGTACCCCTTTACTCTACATCATCGAGATAGAATCATAAGTCGCTAAAAGGTGATATCAGACGGTTCATTCCAGATGAATGTTCACTCGAATGAATGTTCTCTTTCGTTTCATTCCACGTTCACACAGCAGACAAAATGAGTAAAAAATGAACTTTCTCCTCTCAGCTTCACAAATATGTCGACGAACGATGAAGTTGTGCGCTTTGGAATTCGAATAATTTGCGATCATTACTTCACTTACTTCCAAGTTTGAGTCCTTAATCAGCGCTTTCATAGCATTGCCCCGTATATAAACCGAGCTTGTGGATCCAATGACAAGAATAATTTTCAAAGCACTTCAAGAACCGCAACGTGTTTTGCTCATCCCACTTGAATACCATTTTTTCAAATAATAATAATGATCCCACAGAAGGAGATGGAGGTTGCCGAGCGCGAGTGACTGAGTCGAGTAAACCTATTTGTGTTCATACTTTTCATTTTTCGTTCATTCGGTCCCGAGTGAAAGATGCCGAATGAAAAAATCCAACATCTCTGGATCGGTTCACTTATGAATTCATTCCTCACTTCTGATTCATTTTTTGTCTGAACGTTTCACTTTCAGTGAAAAATGCTGAATGAAAGGCAGAAATGAATAAAAAGTGAACCGTCTGATATCACCTTGAAGAACATTGAAACAGTGATAGAAAAATGGGATCGGTATAGGTGGAGCTTAGAGTAGCTGCAATACAACTAGGTATTCTTGATGAGAAAAATTTTCATTGTTGTCGTGATAACAGAAACCAATACAATGTCCAATATGATCCAAATACTCATAGCCCATTAAAGATGTCGGATTTTTAAAAAAATAATCCCAAACAGAATGCGATATTTTCAGGAGTGCTTGTGGACTGCCTCCTGAGCATCTAACCAAAAAATCTGACTCGAAGTCCTGGTACGTTTTGCTCTGAAGAGGTGGTTTCCTAAACATTTTTTTAGAGCAAAATGACCTAAATAAAAGTTATAGGGGACCAAGAACTGAACAACTTTGCTTCTCAACATATTTTATGATAGCTCTAATCTAATGTCATCAAATGACAAAAATAAGCTGAGGAGTGGTTTTAGAAACATTTTTTTGCAAATAAATCCTGAATGCAAGTTTCAGAGAAGCAAAGGCTGAACAACTTTTCTTCATAACTTTTTTCATAATCCCTAGAAAAATGTTTTTAAAACCATATCCCTGTTGCCAGTGGAATTTTGTCATTTGTTGCGCTGTAATTCATCAATTGTTACAGCTGTAAAAAAAATTTATAAGTCAAAATTGTTTAGTTTTTGATCCTCTATAACTTTTATTCAGGTCATTTTGCTTTAAAAAAGGGTTTAGAAAACCACCTCTTCAGCACAAAACGTACCCGGACTTCGAGTTAGATTTTTTGATTAGATGCTCAGGATGCAGTCCACAAGCATCCCTTAAAATATCATTCTGTTTGGATTTTTTTTTGCCGATTCCTATAAGTCGACGACAACTTTACAGGGCTATAAACTAAAAATCACACAAAACATATAGGTACGTATAGTTGAAAGATAACACAACACAAATAATCTCCTGCGAAACTTGCAAAATAAAATCACACAGATTAATAAATTAGGATTTGATATTTTCTGAATTCATCTCAAAATGCAAACAGATAGGTAAAGTTGTTGAGTCCGTACACAAAATCCAAAATAATCAAAATACCATAGATGAATATTGAATATACGCCGGAGCCTAACAGCTGATCGAGTAAACACGTTGCACAAAATAACCCTTCTTGGGCCAATAGCGTCAACCCCATACACAAGTCCATGATGTTTAGAAATCACGCAGACAGGGGCGAACTGGCCAAAAGATAAAAAAACTGACCCCAAAACCCACAATCCAGAAACCTTAAAATGATTAGATTGGATTGGGTATTAACATGCGATAAAAAAAAATAATTTTGAAAATGATACTTTCTACATAAGTAGTAGGATGCAAGGTGACTAATAAAAAGAAATAATGATAATTGACAATTTTTTATTGTCCTTTGGATAGTATAGTTTGATTACTTTTATGTCTTATACCTACTATTAGCTTCAAGATTACAAGATTTATTCAACAAAAATCACTCGTATATCTTGGTACTTTGCATCAATGCTTTTCATTAGTAAATACGATTGTCCAACACAAATTGATCATATGACTAAATAAATTGGAAAAATATTGGAATCTACAATATAATATTATTAAACATTTACAAATCTCAACCATATAAATATTTCAGTGAACTCGACACAAATTTCATATCCCGGTTCTGTATTATGCTATACCAACCTATGAAATGTGATTTCAGTCGATTTTCTCCTATCGATAGCGTCTCTACTCGAACAATTTCTCAGGGCACATGATGAAACAATAATCAAGATATGTAACAACACACAACAATCACAAAATAACCCTCACAACACCGCTAAAACTGAGAAAAACCGTTCTACAAATGTAAACTGACACTTTGACAAAACGATCGCGGTAAGATGGCGAAAGTGATCCCATTTTGGTCACGTGATGTCGTCTCCACCCCTTTCTACCTCCATGCTACATCCTCATCTAATCACCTCAATGCCTCAAGGATGTCAAAAGATAACTTAAAATACAATAAAAAATCCAGGTCCGTATTTAAAAAAATATAGTTGATGATGGCAGCTCGAGGACGAAACGACAGATTTTGAACTTGATACCACCATCTTGTAGAGGAGAAAAAGTGGCAATAACAAAGTTTAATTTATTTCAAAATGTCTTTTCAAACAAACACAGGAAATAATAAAAACGTTTTTGCGCAATTTCGGTTTTTTTCGAAAATCTTCGAAAGAAGTCGGGATTTTTCAAATTTCAAAATGGCATTTTCTTGAGCATGAAAATGCGGAACTCAACCATTCAACCGACCCTGTATCTCTTATAATAACTAGGATCTCCATGCATGCACTCGAATCTGTGGCACCCTGTATAATGAGTTTCGACATTTCAAGTTAGTTAGTTGAGATTTTGATCGCGAATCATAAATAACCTCTGATTGTAGTCAGAGTTGGGTAGTATTCGAATACACGGTATTCTGAATCCTATTCAAGCTACTTTTTGCGGTATTCGAATACTATTCGAATAGATTTTCAAAGTTGGGTATTCGTATTCATACAACTACTTTTTTGACCAAGATTCTTTATTCTGTATTCAATACTACTTGAGTATTCAAATACCTGAATAGAATATTGAATATTGGTATTCAAAATTTGAATGAATGAATACTTGTATTCAAAATTTAAGTAGCTGAATACTTGGATTCAAAAATAAAATAAAATGAATATTGGTATTGGTAGTGCAATATTCGAATATCCCAAGTCAGTGTTGACAATTTGATAGCTAGGCTTCACAGTTCTTCAAACAGTGATCGGGCATCCCTAATCCCCAAGTCCTTTGACAGCAGCTGAATGACGAAGTACTCTAGGAGTTGATCTTATTGAAAGAAAAATGGGCTTTATAATACTAATTACTAAGTGGACCTTTGATTCTTGTTACATATTTCTTTATCTGGTAAATGCCAGTGTATATTTCCTCTTTATTTATCCTGTTTTTTAATTTTCTTCCTCTGTGCATGCAATAAAAATTTTGTTTTTAATGAAGCTATCTACATGGTGGAACACGAAAAAGTCGAAAAACTTTCCATCCAGGTTTTCTCAGTTGTTGGGTGATTAATCAAAAAAAGCTTGGACACGTCTTTTTTTTGTTTTTTGTGGGAGACATATTTCGAATTTTCACCCTTCATCTGTCAACCCCTAAGCGGAGGTGATAGCCACCCCCAGAATTTCAAATGGAAAGGGGGGTCGAATGATACGTCCTTTATAGATATTTTTATTGAGATTATATTCCCAAAGTCTCAAGTTGCGACTATTTATTATTTCTTATTATAATTGTTTTATCATTTTTTAATATTCTATTGCTTTTTTGTGGGTACCAGTGGTCCCCGCTCACGGGTTGAAAGTAGGAGGTGAAAATACAACAAGAATGTGTCCCCCAAAATACAAAAATTGACGTCGTTGAACGATTTCTACTTGAGAGAAGTATATTTTCTATTCATCTTCAATTTAGTGAATTTAATGGGTATTCTGGAAAATATTCATTTTTCATGAATACATGAATACAAATACTCTGTATTCGAATATATTTCAAAACGTGTATTCGAATACCATGTATTCGAATCCATTTTTGATCGCAGTATTCAGTATTCGTATTCGAATACCATTTTTCAGTATTCGACCCAAGTTGTGAACATAAATATTTTGTGGTGTTGTGATTGTGCTTTGGTGACTTGAAATAAATAGATTAAAACTGAACTATAGCAAAAAATATTACAATATCGAGTTTCATACGTTTCTGTCGTTAAACACGGCTGGTCGCGAGAATTATTTCCTGGTCAGCAAATTATTTTGTCCCAAAAAAAATGTCATAGTAAATAATGAACATTGAACATCGAACATTAGAACGCAGCTGCCAAAAACATGTTTAATACTGTAAACTTGGACGGTCTGATAATGGGTCCAAAAAACAAATGCTGCATGACAAGCTGATTTTTTCTGGGTTGACTCCCCACTGAGTATAAAACTGAAGTGACCCTTGTGGGTTTTTAGCAAACGTAGTGGTTTCTTAGTTTTTTCTTGATTGACCTGATTTTTGCATGATTCGCCGAAAACTGCCCCCTGAATTTCCAGACACAAAATTACACTCGTCGCTTTTGTGGAAATAGGGGTGGATTTTTATTTATCCGTTTTTTTTTTTTATTTTCTGACGAAAAATAATCATTGTTTTGGTTGACGTACAGGATGTTGTTAAGCTGACAAGACTAATGTAATGGAGATTTTGAAATCAAAAATTGCTTTTTTCACCTGAAATTGCCGTTTTTTCATCAGTTCAAGTGATTTTGTAATTTCTTTAAATGCTGAAAAGTGGTTATGAGGGCAAAATTATGTATTTGTACCCATAATAAGCTTCGTTAACTTTTATAAATTAGAAGCCTCATAGCAAAAAACCCACAAGGGTGACGAGTGTGATATCTTCGGTTTTATACTCATAAGAAGATCAGCGAGATTGTCATCGTTGTGTCAGCTTACCTTCCCGCCAGAGAAAACCTAGCCATCTGAATCGCGCTATTTAGTGATTTATTGATAAAACAATCACTAGAAAGTCTTTAGTGTGTGGCCAGGAAGTGGGATCAGGCAGACATTTTGTCATTGCACCGGTAAGTGAACAAAAACAAAGCTGACCTCTTTTATCATATTGTGTTTGGGTCAAAACATTCAATGCTAAAGTCATGTGTTATGACGTGTTGTTATTGTAAGTCTACGGCAACTTTCTCCGATGTTAATAGACTGTAGAGAAGCGAGTGTATAATGTACAGTGAGGTGGTGAGGTTAAAGGGTGGAAAGGGACAGGTGGAGTCACTCTGTCTGACCACCGACAGATCACATTATCACTCGGAAGTACCTCACAGCACACGCCAAGGTGAGAAATAGAAGAGAATCTAAGACGAATACCACACAGCCCAGAGATACTACAAGAAGGTCATAAGATTTGCGCAGAGGCATATAGCTCAAATCTTCTGCGATGTGATGAATGACCTTCCATTTTCACTCCGTCTATGCAAGATCTCAGCCAAACGTCGCCGATTAACAATAGGTTGCCTAGTTAAAGCTGAAGGTGATTTCATCATGTCAGAAGAGGAGATTCTCAACAGGCTATTGGAAGTGCACTTTCCTAGTACATCGGGGCAATCCCTCGCCTTACCGTATCAACTAGGGACCAGCACTGAACCTGACTATGAAGCTGCGAAGAAGATAGTCAACTTTGAAAAGAAAGAATGGTTTATCCAGTCTTTCTCTCCATACAAAGCTCCAGGGATGGACGGGGTTTTTCCAGCCATGCTGCAGACGGCAAACTTACCTATATCCAAAATTGTTTTGTTAAGTCTACAAAGGGCATCCAAGATTAAAAAAAAAAGTGGTTTTTCCCACATTTTTCAAAAACGTGAAAATCGATTTGGATAATTTTTGGTACCTAGTCTTGGACCATGAAATTACGTTTTTTGTTTCTATAGCGATCGGCTGTAATTAACTGGAAGTGTTGTAAAAGTTACGTCACATGATAGTTATCACTTTTGATTTTTTTTTGGAATTGACTTTTTGATAATCCAGATGCTTTTATCTAATAGCTAAATGTATTGGCGACTTTTTCTCTTTCTTGAGATATTTCGCTGGGATAACTATGGTTGTGCCAGAAAAAAAAACTATTTTTAATAAGGTACACAGATATTTTATTATTGAATCAACTGAATCATAACTATATGACGTCACCTTTATAACACTTCCGGTTAATCACAAACCGGGCGCTATGAAAACTAAAAATGTAATTTCATGGTCCAAGACTAGGTACTAAAAAATATCAAAATCGATTTGCACGTTTTTGAAAAATGTAGGAAAAACAATTTTTTTTTTATCTCTGACGACCTCTGTAGACTCAACGAAGCAATTTTGAATATAGTTAAATCTGTCTAGATCGCCTCATTTCAGAGACACCCTGTATGCGAACGAAATTTGGACACACCATATGTTCTGCATTTTTTGACATAGTAGTGTCAGCCGAAAATGTCAAAATGACAACTGGGCGCTATTTTAGATGAAAAAGTCGAATGGAAAAGGGGGTCGAGTGATACCTTATTTTGAAGGCACTGATTAAAACTGCCAAATTAATTTCAAGCCTCTGCTTTAATCCTTTTGTTATGACAGCATGTCAATTTTTTTTCTCATTTTTGTTACGTAATTAATACTTACCCGCAAAAGTTGATCACCCAACTAAGAGGAGATGATGAGGTATAGAAGATCTTCAAAATGAGCTCTTACTCAATCTTTTTGAAGAGGATTTTTTTCACCCCATTTCTTTTTCGAGTGAAATTCATCCCCGTCAAAAAGATTGAGTGATAGCTTATTTTGAAGATCTCCTGTACCTCATCATATCCTCTTAGTTTGAAGAAGTCAACTCTTGCGGTTAAGAAAAGTAACAGATATTTTTTTAAAAAATAACACGCTTTCATATCAATAGGAATGATACCAGGGTGAAAGGCCCTTCAAAATGAGGTATCACTCGACTCCTATTTCTATTTGACTTTTTTAATCAAAATGGCACCCAGCTGACATTTTGACATTTCCAGCAGTCACAACTATGTCAAAAAATGCAGAACTTCCTCACATAATGATGTATCCTTGTTTTGTTCTCATAAATCAAAAGGTTCAAAAGTTAGAAGGGGGGGACCTTTTTGTGCCGCACTGTATAAAGGAAACGTACCATCAAGCTATGTCATTACATAGTCAACAATATGCCTACCAGCTACCAGCAATGTCTGTCAACGGATACAGCGCTGACGCTGACCACCCTGTCATGCACAAGGATGAAAGGGACGCTTGACGGAAATGGATCGGCC
This sequence comes from Orchestes rusci, assembly GCA_958502075.1. Taxonomy (NCBI): domain Eukaryota; kingdom Metazoa; phylum Arthropoda; class Insecta; order Coleoptera; family Curculionidae; genus Orchestes; species Orchestes rusci. The sequence continues at coordinate 26,170,116 of OY293308.1, read as the reverse complement.
CTGGGAGCTTTCGTAGATATCTGTGGGGCATCCCTTGATCGGAAATTGTCCTGGAAAGAGTACATTGAAGAGCGCTTCCAAAAAGGCCATATTATCATGCTCTTTATGGATGTGTAAAAGACACATGATAGGGATATGGGGGCCAGGCCACAACGGTAAAAACGGGAACATGACCAACCCGTCCCGAACCAACAATGGGCATTCCAAAGACAACAGAAAGTAGTCGATGCGAAAAGGTCATTCTATCCTGGAACAACGCTCCAGGCATGTTACATGCAAAGACTCTAATAATTGGGTCTGATTCGGGCAAGACCAAAGAGTTCTTGAATCAGAGCAGGAAAGACTTCCGCACAATGGTAGGTCTGTTAACATAGGACACATGAACCTGGAGGGTCAGCTCAACAGAATTGGAATTGGAGAAGATTCAGGCTACAGGTGGTGCCTTGAAGATGTAGCATGGAATACTTCGGGGAAGAAAGTCCTATACGTCCCAGAAAGTGAAGGAGGCCTGTTTGAGGGACCTATGTTGGCCTTCGCGAAAGCGGCGGACCTTGAGTATGTCCACTTTCATCATTTATAAATTTCAACTGGCCCAGAACCCGGAGAATTGAATATATGGGAGGAGAACTTTTGCGGAAAGTGGGCGTGATTCACCGTAATACGGCGAATGTCATATTCTTGAAAGATTGACGGGTGATTTAGAGGTTCCCGGAAAGTTTGAGAAGGGAAAATGAGCTCTCACTAGTTTCCAACCTCACAATCTGATTATTCAATCTTGTTGTTGAAGTCGATTGTGTGTGCTGTTTATATAATGGATGTAGATGATTTCAATCAAATTATAATCTTCAATTACATCATTCAAGAAGATGTAGATATGTAGAAGACTGCAGAGTGGATGGAAATAAAAAGGGATGTTTTGACTCAAAGAAATCCTTTCGCCCTCTCTGAAGTTTCTGACAATAAATTTGTTAGACTTTTTCGTGTCAGCAAAAATCTATGCGAGAAAAAAGTACCTAACGACGGCCTTGACAATATAAGTGCCAAGGTATATTGTTTTGTTTGTCTGACTGCCCGTAATATCACAAATATAAATAATATCATAAGTAAAATGTGTTTTTTGTCTGAAATTCCAATATTTCCATATGGAAATCAAATATTAGTATTAGTATAATCAATTACAGAATGGTTCTTTACATTTTCTACATTTTATAGGAAATTTTAAAGACAAAAACGGTTTCTCTCTAACTCTCTATACATTGCTTTTAATAAATACGTACAGCTTGTTCAAGGCTTTTCTGCGGTCACGTCACAGAATTTGACGTTTGGTAGTATGTCGTAGATTCATCGCTCCACACATGACATTTGTCGAATTGATCCGAAAGACCCTCGTCCAGACGTATGTGATTTTTTTTTCAATGTGTAAGAGAGAGACGGAAAAGTATGACGTAACCGCAAGAAAGCCATGAACAGACTATAGCAATTTTTCCGCGCAGAGAGTTTGTTATTTTAAAAATTATTAGAAAACAACAGGATTTGGAGCGATTAGCGGTCCTGTAAGCTTCTAGATCGAAAAGGGTAGTTTTGTACTCTTTGTATAGTCCAACAAGTGTTTGTGTATATAGAAAATACGCGGCTACACTGCCTACATTTCAAGGCTTTAAAGAATACGGCACATTTTTGTTCCTGGGAGTAAGAGTTCACTTTTACTCCCGGGAACATTCCTGGAAACATTCCCGGGAGTGCTCCCTTCACAGACATTCAAGAATTAATTTCCTGGAGGCCTAATCAAGTTTTGCCGAACGCCAGCGACCCACTAATACATCTACATCTTTACGGTAATAACGACAAAAGTAGTTCTATTCCATCATTCTCTGGCTTTTGCGGAAAAATAAATAACTGTCTGATAAATGAACATTTTGTATCATTCTTGATAACTGCGGGGCACATTCATTTGTTTTGATGGTTAAAGCCGTAGAATAAAAGCCAACCGACAATAATCATAACATTATCGTATCGGTTTCTATGTATGACACATATTCAACGTAAAAAAACTAGAATTTACGAATATCAGCAACTTTATCAAAATCATTTAAAATTTATAATAAAGTTATTCCCCGTTTCCGCACGTCTTGTCTCGTCGTTGAAAAGAACCCAGTTATTCAGATAAGTACGGATATATAAATATAATATGAGTGTGCACAAGCTTCATTAACTCATGATAGCCCTACCACGATCAATCATGAAGTATTTTATTGTTCTGGTTATAGCTGGTCATTGCATTTCATCCGCGTTACCTTATCCTGTTGAATATGAAGATGACATCAACATGAAGTATGATCTGGAGCCTGTAGAAAGGGTTAGAAGGTAATTAATTTCTTCATGAACTTCTTATTTTTTCGTTATATAATTTAATGTGTGGGAGTGTAGAGTTAATTCACTCATGCGATTTGAAAGTTGCTTAGAGATAGTTCATGGCAAAATCCTCTTGTTTACCGTATATCTCTCATATTATTTCGTCAATCAAATTAAAAATCAGTTCTTTTTCATTGCAGACAATCTCAAACTGATTGGAAAATCGATTCTAACGTCGCTGGTATACGTCATCAAGGAACCATATTCGATAATGACAATCATCATGTTGATGGTTCTGCATATGCAATTAAAAACTTGAAAGGACATGGTATAGAGCCAGAGACTTTTGGAGGGAAAATGGATTACCTTCATAAACCTTCACAATCGACTTTTGGTATCGGAGCTGATCATGCTAGAGGTTATGGTAGGTGTCATGTAACAACATTTTCGTGTATCTAGGTATTTTTCAAATTCATTTTTGCTTATACATATTATTATAGGTACTGATCTATCAGCTAGTGGTACTTATAACTTCATACATACCAGAAATGCTGATGTTGGACTTAGTGGACGGATTTCGAAGAATCTCGATGGAGGCAGACCTGACTATGGAATATTTTTGGGAGGACGATATAAGTTTTAGAAATCTATCACTGAGTTCGTAACTGAAAAATGTAAAATATGATACGCTTGTACTTGAACACAAAACTCTTCAGAAAAACGGAATGGATAAAAATTGTAAAACAATTGCCAGTCCAGAATTACTCGAAAAAAAAATCGTCTCTGCGACTTTATTTCGTATTATTATGTATTGGCTATGAAACAGAAATTGTAATTAATTGTGTGTAAAAATATTTTTTTTAAATAAACTCAATAGAAGTATTTTATTATTTCCATTTGCTTCCTATCTCCGAGTGTACCTATACCAATATATCCAAACCATTTCTGAGATTGTGACATGAATATAATATACCTAGATATTTATGTGAACAACGTAAGATTTGATAAAATTGGTTGAATTTGTCTTTATGTTGATTGGTGAAGGCAAAATGTCAGATGCCGATTCAAGTGTGCAATAATAGTTCCGAATATGTCACACAAATTTTGGTAAATCTTGAACATGGTGAATGGATCCTGAATGAGCATCAAAAACGTTGACTATTGTGTGTGTATTTTGTAAAAAAAGCAAAAGAATTGCTGCAAACCAATCTAATAAATTGAAGGAGTATTTTTTTCCTATAGTTTGTCCGAAGCCAATCAACTTCTATTCATAAAACTGAAGCGTGTCTATCACGGGAAAATCCAAAATGTATGTATTTCGTTGGCAGGAACTTTAATACATTTTCAATTGGAGTAGGTATACTCGAGAGTATATTGATAAAGAGTTCTGATGGAAAGTCTTTATGTCTGGCTAATGGTCAAGAACTATATGAAAGCTAAAAAAGTAAAAGTTTTATCTAGTGTTTTCTAGTGGTCGGCAGACTGGAATGCGCTGGGCACATTTCAATGCCCTACTTTTTAGCCAACTTGCTCAAAATTTGACTGATTTGACATCTTTTCTATGAAATATCCGTCATGTTTTCATTCATAATGAATTATTTTCTATTTTTTTTTCGCGTCGAACAACCAACCAACCATAATCAAATCAACTCTCTTTTTTCGAATACGAACGGGTTGTCACTATACGTATTGTGAGATATTCCAAGGACGGTTGGTTCGAACAAAAGTAAGACTAGAATGTTCGATAAAATATTTCCGTACGACCCTTCTTTTCGGAATTATTCGTAGTTGCACCCTGAAGAAGATTTTTACGTGATAGCACCAAAACGGTGATATCAATTTTGATGAAACTTGGACAATATAATATACGCAGTTCGTTGAGACTGATAATTTGAGATCATAGCAGAATTTCAATCTCATCTTTGAAGCCTATGGCGGACCAACCCTACCATAAAACGGCTTAGTTTCGTCGATTAATTGAGAGTAAAAAAGTTACTTTTCATTCACATCGAAAAAATGAATTGTTTTGAAGAATTACACCAATTTTCGTCAAATTGTCCAGCTAGTTTCTAAGGCAATCTGTCAAAAATCCTGATCGATTGAACTTATTGAGTGTGTGGGTTCAAAATGTTTGTTCTAGAATAAAATTGTTGACGGTTTGAAACCAATTTTGTGGATTGTCTAACTGTGCATGTTTATCCTGGGATCGGGTAGCAAACGGTTTGGGATTTTTATTTGCAAGAACAGCTCTAAAAGTTCATCATCAGATAAATCAGACGCAAAGCTCCAATTTGAGTCATCTGAACTTGAAGTTGAAGACTCTGATTTTTTTGGCCATTTTTGGCCCCTCAAACCAAAAAACATGATTATTGAACTAGGTATTTTCTAAACATCTGTGTTTCAAACATGAATAATTTAATTATTAACAAAACAATTCATTTTTTAAATTAACTTGACAGACTTTAACCAAAAATTCAAAACAACAAAACAAATCGATGAAAAGCAGATTCTGTACCATTTGGAAACGTTGCTAGAACAAAGCTATTTTTCTGAGTGAACATCTCAGCAGATTGGCTTTTTCTTGAAAACGCTTTATTCTTCTAAATTAATGAACAAACCTAAATCAAAAATTGCATCTCAAAAAATGTTTAGGGGGTGAATGTGGTCCACCGTCCACCCCAAGCTTCCAAGATGATATTGAGATACTGCTATAGCCTCAAATTATAAGTCCTTAGGTGATTCGTGTACTGTCCAAGTTTCATTGAAACTGATTCCACCTCGTTTCGGAGCTATCACGGAAAAAAACCTCCCAATACTTCTTGGACACTATGTATATTGCTCAACCAGTTTTGAAAATTGAAGAAAATTATCCAAAGATAAATTAATAGAGTTGAGTTTGTATTTGAAACAGAAAAATCTATAATTGTTGCGAAAATTCGAAACGTCGGATATAAATTTCAATCAAAATTCACACTATCTTGAAGAGAAGAAAAAGTGACCAAGAAATGTGTTATGTGTCATTCGTTTTCAAATAATCTTTTCAGCAAAAATTGTGACAGGATCTCGTGAAAATCTTGTTATTTCAGGATAAACAGTGTGTCTGCTTATGTTATGGAAAACTTTTTTATTATTGATTTTATGAAAAAAAGTTATTGTTTATAAATTCTGGACACCTGAAATGCAACCATCAGATATTAATTATGAATGAATGAAAGATAAAAATATGAATTTTGGTAAAGAATTAGTACCTTTTATTTGTGACAATATAGAAAATTGTTGATTAGAATTGAAAACTACGTTCAAATATCAAATGAGACTTATCACGATGAAAAAGAGTTTTTAAGTTTGGATTTTTTTTATTGAATAAATAATCTGAATAAAATAATAATGATTATCTAACAATTGCTGATGTGCTTATTGAAATATGTTTTTAGGTTCATTTGAGAACGCTTATCTAAACAAAACCTCATTTTCATCCTTGATAGGTGTAAATCGTATATTTGGACAAGTTTTCAATTCTTGTATATCAACTTTTCTGCACAACTATTTTCTTCTATCTTGTCACAACGGTAGCTTTTTTACTCCTGAGCGAGGAATCATGTTTTATGCGAAACCTGCTTGTACACGACTGAGAAAATTAATATCTGATGGTTGCGTTTTAGGTCTTACACCATGCGAAACTTTTTATAAGCTGAAATTGAAACTAATAATAAAAAAGTTTTTCTGCCATTCGCCACTTCTGAAACATGTTGCGATTCATTTATCGACTCCAAAGTTTTATGAAACTTGTATCAGCGTCACCCAGGATACAGTGAGTGAATCGTTAACGTCGCAGACTTGGCATCGTGACATGTTAGAAATCTGCTGTTACCTTGTGTCTCATTCTTTTTGGGACACCCTGTATATCAAAATAGGTATGAAATACGTAATCGTATTTTATTATTTTTTCTCGATAATGGTAAGAAATATAAAAAAACTACTAGCGGACAAAAGTTTCCAAATAATAAAACAATGATTTTGTGATCTTAGAGTATACCAATGCACTGCAAAACAGTTCAGGAGGAGAAATGGGGCATGACCTCAAATATAATATGAATTGAAAAAGTGGGACCCGTAATTGAAAAAAAAAATGATATGAACGGTGGCGGAAATTCCAATCCATTCATCAGATTTCAATTTCCATCACGCTATAATATGAAAGAGGAGCGAAAAAGCTGCTATGAAAATGTGTCATTGGTTTTCAATGGCCAGGACAAAATAGAAAAGCATTTCGAAAAAATCCATTCTCTCCGGAAAACTTCGAAAGTTTTTGGATTTTTTTTTTTTTTGAGAAGACATTTTGATAAGAATATAGTAACTGCGCAACTTTGCCTTCATATTTAACCGACGCTGCGAGTCAAAGAATAACCAATCCTATAACATCGTATATGTCACCCTGTATTTTGAATTACACGAAAATGTAGGTGATGATTTTGTTTTAATTATAAATCATTTGAATATAATTCACAAAAAAAAATCTTCTTATTTACCATCTATTGCTACCACCAACGTGCCACGTTTCAGAATGCTTGTTAGGACCTCTAAAAGTCTGATCCCATCCCACTCCAAAATCGTGATCCTTTCCATGGTGTTTGACGTCAACTCTACCTTTTGTGTTTCCGTTACCGTCTCTACTTAGATCGGGCTGTACCTCCCAACCTGGACGTGGTGTACTACTTGGTTCTTCTGGGCTCCTCCTTAATCGTATGGTTTTTGGAGGATTGTTGGGTATGTAAGTAGGTAACACAAGTTTTGGAGGTACATCTGGTCGGTAGGTAGGCATAACAAGTTTGGGGGGGTCCTTTGGATTGTAGACTGGTGCTGGTTCTGGAAACGCATTCACAAGTAGACCGCTTCCGATCAAGAAAATGGCGGTATACATCTTCAGCTGAAAAAATCACTTTCAGTTATGGTTGTCAGGTATAATATGTAAGTGTCAGAAACCATGATAATGTCTCAACAATGGCTAACTACAATGTGCATGGATACGACCATGCACATTGTAGACGACCGTTTTATATATCGCGTGGTCTGAGGAATTGGTATTTCACAGTTCTTTGGGATTTCACGAACGATAACGCATTTAAGTTATCAATGATCGTTCAATTTATTAATGTATGTTTTGAATTTGAGAAAATAATAATAACATTGTTGTTTTTACCAAAAAAGATTTCCATTCTCAAGTGGACTCACCTCTAATCATGAATAATTCTATCAAGTACTTATTACAGCATTCTGACAAAAGGTTGTCCCTGATATTAACACACATATAAATATATTTTGTTTGTTTTTGGGGTGAAGGACCGTGAAATATATCTTATGATAATAACAATAACTCTTTTGTGGTCATAAGTCTCATTTGAACATAACAGTTGTCAAGTTTTACAAACCGTGAAAAAATTACAACAATGAAATTTCAGTATAACAATACAGTACAGAAGCATAAAAATTTAGTCATACAAAATGAAAATTAACATAAATCTGGAAACAAACAGAAAGAAAAAAGAAATAAAAAGTACCTATCAACCTATATAAGGGGTACTTGAAGTTGGGATTTACCTTTTAACACTGTATAGAATGCAAGAGACTAAGAAAATTTTTCAAATAAAATAATGTACGAGAATTCTTTGTTTCCGAGATAGAGGTTGTTTGAGTTTTAAGAGAAAAATGCCTTTTTTGTCATAACTTTCCTACCACTCCAGATATTTCCACAAAAGTTAGTACAACTTCTTTTGACCATCAAATTAAATCTTGTGATGTAAAAGTTTTTACAACATTTTTACCAGTAGCGTTCGAACAGGATTTGTATTCAATTTTTTGAAGAAAAAAAAAGCACGCCACTGCTTTTTCTTAAAATCAATATTATATTGGAACTACTTATTTGTTTTTGAGTTAATGATGATCACCTAATGTCGATCTTGAGACAGCTACAGCAATTTAGTCATTGTTATACTTGTATCAATTCATATTTAGGTATACCATATCCAATTTCGACATTCTTTAAAAACTCCCTGCAGGTACATGATCAAAATTACAAATTCTTATTTGAAAAAATATCGTTGACGTCAAAAAGTCCATAAAATTCTTGAAAAAATTAAAATATCTTAAGAATATGCGGTATAATCGAGACCTATACATCCCTCCGTGATTTTTTCCAGAAATGGAAATGAACGTTAATACAATAACGGAATTTCCACACTTTAGAAGAAATTCCAGGGGTTTAGTTCATTCCGACTTAACCATTTGTTGAAAACCAAATCAATACTCGTTTCAATTAGGAAGGGAGTACAACATGATAAGACAATGAGACTACCTCCACCGATCAAGCACCACATAAATAATTTTTGAATTGAAACGGTTTTTTTTTCAAAATCATTAGTTCATACATTTTCAATTAAAACGGATGTAAGGGGAAAACCTATCGCTCCAAAAAAAAATAGGCAGGATTTAAAGCAGGTATTGGCATATTAAAGGTTTTATTATTTAGCCTTAGACACCATAAAAAATAGATGGTACATACTCGTTTTCCCTGTATTCAAATCTTGAATATCTACCTATTCAATACTTTCATCTTGCGGCAGCATAGATACGCATGCATTGACTTAAGCATGTAAGCATGCAGTACCGCGAAATAGTAATCGAACCTTTTTAGGTGATTACTCGAATGACCGTGAAATGTTGAATTTTATCTATTTCCAAAGAGATGGGAATTGCCGCAGAAATTATGTTGTCGGAAATTCCGATAAAAGGCTGACGCCCAAAGAACGCACTCTTTGTAGCGCGTTGTGATAAGAACCGGTATTTCACAGTGCACAGTGTTCTTCGGAACATGGGATTTTACATTCAATTTATAAGATTAATTGATTGATTGATGATGACTGGTCATTGCCAATAAAAATATCTGTACTTTTTAATTATAGACTGGTAATTAATTGCCAATAAAAATATCTGTACTTTTTGGATAATAATGTGCATAATCTTGTATTTTTATCAACAATTTATTATTATCTGGATAATTATTCATTCATTGCATGGCATAAAACAAAAAAGAATAACATGCATTCTTCATTCCCAGTCCCGGATCTAGAAAATTTTCAAAGAGGGGCAAGCAAAGACGTAAACTACCGCCCCCTCCCATTTAATTTAATACCTACTCACTTGTTATAATAATGTATACCTATATTGTAATAAACATTTTGAATTATATCTATAAATAATTATAAAACCAAGTTTCATTGTGAGAGAAAATAAAATGAACAAAATAAAAGGAGGCACCTTACAAATGGAAATAGATTCAAAATTGCCTGCTTTTTTCTCAGCAAACCTTCCATTTATCTCATCAAAATGTCTTTGTCAATATTGATGTGAGTGCAAGAGCAGATAATCCTATTTCCTGACCCATGTATGAACGCAAGCGAATTTGTATTAGTTTTAATTTACTGAAACTTCCCACACAACTTGCCGAAATACTTGGAGAACAATAAACAGGGTGTCTCAATTCAACCAATCAACACACGCGAGTAGAAAAATCCGACTGTTCACAAAACTGAAAAGTGAAAAGTTCCGTAGATGAACGGTAATGAAGAATACCAAGATGGTCTTCATTTTTTTTCTCGTGCTCCGGAGACTGAAAACTCAAGACCTTTTCTGCTATTAATATAACTCTAGAAGTGGAGCGGAGACACCCTGTATACTTAGAGCTATGTGCGCTATGCTAATGTTTTGAAACTTATCTTGTTAGCAATTGTTATAAATAGATTGCAATAGAGACAAAGTTTACTAATATACAATAAATTAGGTCACTTGAAGTCGGCTCATTTGAAAAACTCGTATCACAAGCGGCCGCCGCGTCAAAGCATGCCGTTCGAAGAAGCCCACCCAATGAAAATTGTTCAAAGCGACCGACAAACGTTCCAAACTAATGTGCACTGGGCTTTCCGAGAAAAATTAAGTGGAAGGGTGTAGCCGGTTTGCGCGTTTTCGAAAGTGGCCCAACTTATTGTATATTAGTAAACTTTGATAGAGGTATATGTATATTCAAAGCACAAGCATCTTTTATATTAGTGAATTTTAAAAGATATGCTGACTAGTTCTTAAACACCGCAGGCTCTTGCCAAAAGCCCTCGACGTTCTAACAAGTTGGAATGATCTTCGGTCACCAAACACGATACTTTTTGTCCTTCCTGAACTAAAAGCATAAATAATTTGAAAAAGTATCTTCCTACATGGAAAACTTTATAGAAACGCAGATAATTGGTTTGTTCCAATCCCCCATAGAACCGTCCCATTTTCAGTGGCCCACATAATTTTTGACAAGTTAGACATATAGTTAAAATTGACAAATGACAAATGGATTGATCGACGGAGAAAAAATGTTCCGCAACGGTTCTTGTGAACGACCCAGCTAGCGCATTCTGTGCAGTCGTTCCTTGGCGTTCGTTCAGGGCGTTCGTTCATGGCGTTCGTGTGAGCGCCTGATGAACGCCAATTCGTATCCCGTATAATATGCGGACGTCAAATGGGGTTCCCGACAGTGTTCGTTACCGTCTACAGGCGTTCGTGCGATCACGGATCGGAAAGTAGTCCTTGATCTTGTCATTGAGAGTGTTTTTTGACATTTAGTTGAAAAGTAATATCGCGCACTGCGTTCAAATTTCGGCTGTCGAGCGCTTGGGCGGTCGTTTTATATGCAACGATCGTCGGCGTTCGGAACGTGTTTTAGAATTCAGCCAGCGTTCGTTCGATCAACGAGCGCCCGGAACGACCGCCTGTACAGAATGCGCCTACAGGGGCCGTATTTCCGTTCTCCAAAAACGCATAGCAATTCGAGTCGCTTAGCGAATATGACGTCATTTGCATATGTCACTTTCAAAATGGTATTCCCGTACGTTGAACGCTCACCGTTTTTCAGATGCGGTGACAGTTTTGAAAACACCAACCAATTGGTTGCTGTTTTTGATATTCGCTTGACGTTTTGAGTCGTGTTTACATGTTTCTAAGTGTGATTTTGAGTATTTATGTTCATATCAGAATAGATTAGTGATGGCATACTAGTTAATCGGTGGTAATTTAATTAGAAATATTGATAATGTGAAGAGGCTACGATTTGAGGCTGATGATTCATTTGAAATGTTCATTCTTTCCAGTCTCTCGTTGTTCCAGGAATCGAGTTCAACTTATTGGCAAGCTTGTCATAGTTTCCGTGAATCCACATTGGTGAATTGGTTCGTATGCTTTCGCGTTACGAGCTCCGGGTTTTCGCCCACAAACTCGATCAAAACATTTTTTTTTTTTGAACATCAGATAGCTGTTTTCTGGACATGTTAAGTTAATTTGTCCGTTAAAATTTGAATAATCGGTAAAGTAACAAATATCACGCTCATGTTAAGAGACTCAGGTGTTGTGCACAATACATTCCCCCTTAGAACATCATTTGTAATGCTACTGAACGGTCCCAAATTAGTGCGCCGCTCGTGATAGGAAGACAAACTATTTAGGTGCAAATGGTGGATGCGTCAGGGTCTTGACGTTCATCTAATGCTGTGATCGATTTTTATAGTTTAAGGTAGGGTATGTTCGGTCTTATTATAAATCTTGTTTTGAGTTGGTTTTGCTCGTCATCAGAAAATTATAAGTAAAGGGTGATTCATTTAGACCTTTTGTTTTAAATTGTCAATAAAATACATAAAATGGAATTGGATGCGGAATGTTTATCATGACCTGGAAGAAAAATCTTTGGCATTTGATTTCTGAAAATGATTCGATTGAATGCTGGCCTTGTCTATGCCCCAAGTGGTTTCGGAAGGTCAATTTTTGGATCACTCTTTCAAGTATTGCGAACGGTATCTGCCCGATTAGGCGAGCAATTATGGCTTGCAATTTTCGAGTCATAGCTGGACGGACAGAGAGGAAGACTTCTGACATCACATAGCCCCAAACAGAAAAGTCCAAGCTAGTTTCGGTTCAGGACATCGAAGCCAACATCACTCGCGTATTGGGCAAATAGGTACCGGTCACAATGCTGAAAAAAGTGATTCAAAATTGGACCTTTCTAGACCTTCGGCGTAGTCTCGACCATCATTTAAGTAAAATTATTGTCAAAAATTATATGCTAATGATTGTTCTTACAGGTCATGATAAAGATTCCGCCATGCAATTCCATTTTATGTATTTTATCAACAATTGAAAAAAAAGGTCTAAATGAATCACCCTATATTATGAATAAAAAACGTTAAATACAAAGTTGAAATCAACTTTCTTGAGGCGGATCTGAAAACTTTCAAGTTCTTAATATGAAAAGATACCTAACTTCCTAATAAATATTTTTTTTGTATCTTTTCCTTTTTTGATAATTAACAAGAGTTACCAATGATAAAATCAAATCTGATCTGATTGGCATTACTTATTCTTCTTCCTTATAAATATTTTTTTTGTATCTTTTTTTTTAATAATTAACAAGAGTTACCAATGATAAAATAAATTCAGATCTGATTGCCATTACAAAGTACTCAGTTTGTCTGCGACATGATTGCGTATACACTTATGACCTTGTGATCATGAACAAAACCATATCAAAACGTGACTTATCATCACCAAACATAACATACCTACCAAGATACCTACCAAATAGTACATTTTGTATCAAGGGCGGAAAGTAGATGATTTTGACGACGGTATAAGTAGCAGCACGAGCGAAGCGAGGGCAGATATTAGCCGAGTCAAAATCAACTTTCGTCCGTGGTGCAAACAGTTCTTTTTGTACAACCAGTTTGTAATCATTTAAAAAAGAATAATCATGAAAATCAAAAATAAATAATCGATACACTGCACTACACTACTGACAAGTGACAAGTCAGACAACTGACAAGTGACAACTGTCAATCATGGTTACAGTATAGGTGTGTTCCCGTAATCTGTTGTGGTGCGGATTCATTGCCACCGAGATTGTCACGTGATTAGTTCCTTCTAGTATGCTAGACTGTCACGTGGTTATGATATTCAGAGGCGTTGGTATCCAAGGAACCGTTGCTTAGCGACCTACTTTTGCGCCCGCGGGCGCGAAAGTACTTTTAGGCCCGGCTGCCAAAATTAGCGACTTTCCGCCTGCTTTGCATGCATTGAAAAGTGAACTTTACGTGTAGGTTGTACAAAAAATTATAAAAATCGATATCAACCTACCGTTTTCATAGTAGTTGATTGAAACTCACTTTTGAGAGATAACATTCTTGGAAATATAGAAAAAGCATTCTGTATTAATGTAACAATATATTATCAATTTAGGGGCTCTGGTAAAGTTGACGACCCACAGAATTTCACAGTTTTTCTTAACTTTATACAAAGCTCACATCAAATAGAGACGAAAGGAACATAAAAATCGGCGGATCATTCAGTTTTTCTCCTTAAATACAAAAATAAACCTAAAACATGTTGAACTGTTTCCGGCAATTTATAAACAAAAAATGCCATTATCCCCTGATAATTATACATGATTCCACTTGAAACACACACATACAGACCCATTAAGGTACCTTGGGAAACCACAACCAGTTATTTTTGTAAAATAAATGAATATTTCAGGCTAGCAAAATAAATCGGTCTAAACACGAACGCATTGCTTTCATTTGTCTTGGAGTCTTGGATTGATCAATGCGATGACAGTAGCCAGCCATGATACCATGATACTACGACAATAGTATCATGGACAGTAGCTATTGTGCGAAAAAATAGCGCTACGCAACGTTGCCAATTAGTTTTGCCGACTATTACTACGGAACACGACATGATGACAACTAGTGTTGTACTAGTTCTTGTATGCAGTCTAGGGATAATTATTATTATACTGACATGTTAGTTTGTTCTTGTGATACACGCAAAAATTTGATGTAAAGTGACATCATCACTGTATGGTAAATTTCACTCTTGGGTTAGATTGGGTTAGTTTTGATTAGTTTGGGTTAGTTTGTAATTGGCAAAAAAGTTTGATGTCACCTTTGCGACATCATCTCTCTATATGGTTTCGGTTTCATTTCACTCTTGGGTTAGATTGGGTTAGTTTGGTTCAGTATGTATTTCTCTTACCGCGCGGTTTTCTAATATCCGAACGCTATCCACTTGATTGAATCATGTCGAACGTTTTTTGTGTGCTTTTTGTATTACTGTATTTGCAATTTTCAAAAATGTGTGAACATATAATAATGTCAGTGAAAATGAAGCTTGGCAACACTGCAAGTGAAGGGTCAGGTTATAGAGCATCCTTCACTACTGCGTTCCGTGAACGCTTGATTTCATTAAACTTTTGATAGTTTTTTTTTCTTACAAAAGTGCTTCATCCGCAATTTTTTTTTCTCTTTAACCAATTCTATACCAATTGAGCTTTCTACCAAAAAAAAAAATTTTGCGAAATTCCGTGGGTCGTCAACTTTACCAGACCCCAATTTAGGAATTGAACACTATTACAAACCGAAAACTATTACAAAACAAAAAAAAGTACTTTTATAGCTTTCATACCATCAGAAAGCAACATGTCCTGACTCCGAACCTACTGCGCGGCCTGCAGAGTTTTTCCAGGCAGGCTGAACCTCTTGAATCGAGATTGTCGAATCGTTTATTTAGAAACAGAATTATATTGGCATTTTTGTCAGATAAGCATTATTTTGCGATCTTTTTAATCCACTCAGGACAGATATCTCCATAGCCTTCAGAATTTGGAAACCGAGAACGGTTGCTGCTGATGTATTTTTCATCACAGTCGGGAACACAGCATTTATTTTCTGCAGACTTCTGCTCGCCGGAATATAGATTTAATAAAGTTACAATGTTCATTGTAAGAAGAAAGACATGCACAACTGAATCAATAATAATTGAACTGAAATTTCGAAATTAAACCACGAATGACAGTGACAAACCAGCTGACAAGTACACAGGTGATACAAATCAAAGGTAGTGACTTCAGCGCCGCCGGTGACAGGAGGCACAACTCAAACAGTGGTTTGACAGCTCCCATTTAAAAAAAAGTTCTATAAGGGATGTTTTGTGGTGTTGTGTCCATTCCGTGATTTGGATTGCCTTCCCCACCCCTGGCTTTTGTCGTCGAAGATGGTTCAAATTTCCGTTTGTAAGCAGCAGCAAGCAAGCTTCATGCTATGATCTTCGGTGACTCAGTGAGACAACGAATATTAGGCCGGTGCTTTGAAAAAATCCAGCTGCCTTTCCTGAACAATGCCATTCTGGACTTCAGGGCCATTGAAGTGAAGTGACATGAAGGTTTCCGGTGACATGTATTCCTCGGGTGACCTGATCTGCCTCACTTCAGTGACCTGATGGTCATGGTTCTCAGCATACCGGGACGCATATTCGTTAACTGCACCCATTATAGACCGCTCGGAAAGTCGAACCAACCTTGTACTCACACGGCCCATTTCCTGCACCACTCCCGGAAGTCAGCCTGGGAATTGACCCAGTAGAACATTTCTCTGAGCTTCCCCAGCGTCTCGGTTGCCGTCGATTAAAAACATCGAGTCCTATTGAGCCCACTAGGACTTCACTGTGGTCGAGAATCGCGCGACTTCTTGCCAAGTTGGTCGTTGGCCTGCCTGTTTCCATCTGATGATTGGCTTCAGATCTGGATCAGTCTTCTTTTTCCCTCGAAATGCGTCAGACTGCCAGAAGTCGTCCACTTAAGTTTTTCTGCACCTGCTGGCTTTCTTCTCCTCAGCTCTATGGAAGTGCTCACAGAGCTCTGGGCGAGGTCTTCTGGACAAGGCATCAGCATTCTTGTGGCCAGCTTGATGTTCAGTATCGAAATCGAACTCCTGGAGTCTCTCGATCCAACGAGCCACTTGACCCGGGTTCCTTGAATTGTAGAAGCCACTTATTGAGTGCAGCATGCATGGTCGGTTCTTAGCAGAAACTCTCTTCCGTAGAGGTACTTTTAGAAGGACTCTACCCCTTGGACTACGCCCAGCAGCTCTCTTCTTGTAACGCAGTAGTTCCTTGCGGGCTTCGACAAACTTTTGCTGGAGTAGCCGATGACCCTTTCATGTCCTATTTGGATCAGGGACAGCAGTGCACCATGTCCAAGACAAAGTTTTCCTCAAGTAGTGGATAGTCAAAGGATGGCGCGCTGGCTAGTGCCCTTTTTAATGTGACGAAGGCTTTGTAGCATTATTCTTCATCCCAGTGGAAACGTCTCTGTGACTCCGTGAGCCTATGGAGAGGCCGGACGATGTTCGCAAATCCCTGGACATGATGCCGGCAATTGGGCAATTCTTCACTTGCACCAGGCTCTTTCCACAAACAATTCTTCGTCCTTTTTTGGAGTCGTGTAGTCTAGGCTCAAACAAAATGGTGCATCCTCTGGAAGATCCTTTCCCTACATTCTTCGCACGCGTGCAGTTACCTTAACAGATTGCTTTGTCGCTTCTTATTCCAGGGCTTTTTGGCAACCAGTTTATCGGGACGATGAAGTATTAGTGACTGCCGAATCTCCTAGTCTCGAATCTCGAATCATCTGGAATGGCCTGAACTGCAAGCCTTTCTATAACGTTTTTTGGCGTGGTTGGTTAAGCCAGTCGTGCAAGGCGAGCAACATCCGCATAAGACTCCTGCAGGGTCTCGGTTGGTCTTCTGAGATTATGGGTGCGATTTCTCAACTGGGGCGTGCAAGTGAGTTTGGCAATATCCCATTCCCAGATGCTTGACCAGTACATCGTAGTCCTCCTGCTCCGGGGTGTTCAGTGACTGCAGGATTCCTGTTGCCTCCCTATGAAGTGCCAGGGTCAATGCCAGGGCTGTATTGGTTCCCATCCATCCATTTGCCCTTGCTGCTGCCTAGAACTGGCGATGATAATTGTTCCAGGACAGCTTGCGATTAAACTGTGAGGCTTTCATGTGGACCCTGATGGAATTAGTCTCTATCTTAGCACTTGCACCTTGGCTCCCGTTCGTTACTTCTGGTTATTTCATGATCACTGCAGCTTGCATTCTACACGGTTCCAATTCCTCTTCAAGAGTCTTTCAAATCGTTTCTCAAGGTTCCCGATTTCCTCCTCCGCCACATGATCCTTCAGATAGCTGAAGTTGTCTACCAGCTGTTTCTTGTTTGCCTCGATAGCTCTAGAAGATTTCTTGAACTTCTCGTCCAAATTTTCCTCCATGGCTCTAAAAGATTCTTCCATAGCTCTGGAGGATTCTTCGAGCTTCTCCTCCATTTCCCTCGTGTTCTCTTCCATGGCTTTAGAAGATCTTCGAACTCCTCCTCCATTTTCCTCGAGTTCTCTTTCATGGCTCTATACAGGATGGACCAGAAATAATGGGACATCCCAGATAGGACACTCTCCTGCAAGGTGCTCAATTTCCTACGGCCGGCAATCAAAAAGGGAACACTTTATATCATTCACTTACTAAGCGCTTATCAAATACTTATTTTTGGCAAGACTACATCAAAGGCGAAGGATAATTGCCTGCAATATGCATTCACTTGTATACAGAAAATACATACTTTGCCCAAGGTTAATTGATATACTATCAATTAACCTTGTACTTTGCAAGCGCTTCTTGAACAAGTTCTAATTTTGATAAAATGTGAAGCACATCAGGAGTGACGAATAAGTCCTCCATAGATAGCAAGCCGATTGCAGCGTGCTAAATTTCTTGCGTCCGACAAGCAACAAGATAGCATATTTTATATCATCATTCCATAAGCGCTTATTATATGCTTCTTTTTTACAACATAACTCAAAAAGTGGGTGATACGCGCATTCAAAATGCATATGCTTTTATGCGATTCTCAGATGCTCTGCAATTGCTTTTTAAGTAGTTATTATTAAATGTTTCCGAACAATCTCGGACATGTTCGTATTACCTAGTTGCCTGATTGGTTGACCACCGCGTTGGTCTTTGTTATCTGCATTTTGCATTTGCCCTGAGCAGAGTCAGAGACAAGCCAAACAAGACAAGCACATCAGCTTTTTAACTTATTCGGCTATTTGTAGAAGTAGCCAATTGACAAAGTTATTCGTGATATTTTGGCTTTGGTGAACCACATTAGTTTTCTTGTGATTGTGAATTGTGATCCTTTGGACCGGCTTTGTATTTTTGTGTTTGTGGACCTACGACATGGCTTACGAGGACAACGAATAATAAGGCCGAAGGCAGCTGATAAGTAGTGATGTGTTCTCGATAATGAAATTTTAGAGAATGACTGTTATTATACTGGACAATTATTATGCTGAGAATATTGTTTCAAGGGTTTTATAGATGTAGTTTTAAATCATTTATGAGATTATTTCTAGTTATTTACACTATATATTATCATCAGCTTGTAGGTACTTGGTAAAATTTCAAATTGGTCAATATAGGTATGCATGGTTTGTTTCGAATAATTGTCCATTGTTGATTATGTACTGGAAAATAGAGTCTTCTGTATCAGTGTTTACATATATTTTAGCCTACATCGAGCAGTATATTTGAACGCACGACGAGCAGGATTCTTGAGCGTGAAATACGCATTTCTCTGAAGCGAAGACTAAGCACATATCCGAAGTGCGTAGACGGCACTTATTTAAAGTGCTCTTTATGAAAGGTATTTTTGCATCGGCCGGAGGGACGCCGGTCGACTAGCCAAGCGCTTTTTTGCAGTGCACCAAAAGCAAACCTCTGCTTAAGCTTAATGCTTTTTTAGCAAGTTTCAAGTTAATTTTGTTATCTGGGATACGTTAACAGCAGATTCCTCACACAAAAATATTGCGATCAACCCGAGCTTGTCTAGTCCGAAAGTTGATATCAAGAGAGATACAGGATGTCAAAGTTGAATTTTAATTTTTGATTTATCTGACTAACTATCGAAATAGTCAAGTTATATCGATGAAATTTGGTATATGGGGGTTGTCTGACATGCAAAATTCAAATCTGAGCACGAAAAGCTCTTACTTGTAGAGGGCGCCACTTACACAACTATTCACTCATTCAAATAGTCATAACTTTTTTGTACGCACCCGTACATTTTTTTAAAATTGAAAAATTGATTTTTCCATAATATTAACATGAAAACTGTATACTTTGTAGAAGTGGATAGAAGTAACCTTTTTCAAGATATTTGAACTTAAAGTGATCCATGAAATGTGGTTTTCAATTGAAATTTTGAAAATAAACATAAAAGGGGCTTTGAAAACGGCTTCATCATGGTAATTTTGAAGTTAGCTTGAATGCTTCTGTCTTTCAGTCTGCCAGATTTGTCAAGACATGAATGATTAATACGATGTTCGTCTTATCTTGTGGATATACCAAACACCTATCGTTTATTCCACATGAGTGTTTTTTTTTTATTTGACATTACATGGCCATCGCAAAATCAATGTCGGTACGGTTTTGATGGCAAACCCTGTATATGTAACAGTCTAAAAAACCAACGTTGAGCGGTTTTGACGCATGTTTATACCCGTATGACTATGTATATACCCGTATGAGGTGGGAAAAGTTCATAAAAAAATGTTCGTGTCCGAGAATTTAATCAAAAAAAAAATTCTCCGCTCTTTGAATTCATTTGCCATTTAATTAATCAAAACCCTGTATAATGGAAATATGATGAAGATTTTGTCAGGTGCACATTACTTGAATTATTTTTCAACTTGAATCATCTGAACTTTGGGCAATTATCAAAAAATAGATAAGTATTTGTGATGGAGTTGAGACCTGTTGAAAAGCAGATTCGTTAATCGCCAAATATATGGATAAATTTCTAGAATCAGAAAGCTAAAAACCTTCAAACTCAGTGTTGACTTTGACATACATACAGTGCGGCTCTAAAAAGTCCCCCTTCCCCTTTTTTTTAATGTGTGCACCAAAAATTTTGAAACTTGGCATACTTAATTGCTGTCGAAATAGTATTTTTTGATGTTACTGACGTACTTTCATGGCGGCTGGGCGCCATTTCGAAACCTTTTTTTAAATGGAAAGGGGGGTCGTGTGACACATCATTCGAAAGGTCTTATCGAGTAGATTATTGTGTGAAAATTTCATAGGATTGAACACATCCGTGCGAATATGACAGCCTGCCAAACTTCTAGTTTTTAAAAATGTCGTTTACATTAAGTTTCAATTTTTTAACGAGCTGACACATCAGATTCCGGAATGATGATGGTGAACCTGAGCAAAACAGTACAGGTTAACAGATAGGAATGCTGATACAAAGCGGATAAAAAATTTCAAGATGATAAAAAAAATTGGAAAGCATTTATTAGCATTATAATTCTAAAATCTAGATTAAGATGGAGATACAGTTTTCACACTACCTCGCCACAGCACTAAAGTTTTACCAAATGTGAAAATCTTGAAACGATATGAGCCAGTTGTTTGACTATCGTGTTCATAAGGAAGTGTTACAAAAATGCCTAATTCGCGTCCCCTCGCAGAAAAAATTGAAGCAATTTTGATTTATGGCGGAAATCGTAATTTCCATGAGACGGAAAGAATCTTCAATGAGCGCTTCCCGGACCGTCCGATATGCAGGAAATATCTTCGCGAATTAGTGCGGAAATTCATCAAGACTGGTAGTGTTCATAGCTTGAAGAATCAAAGGCGACCATCTATTTCGGAAGATAAACAAATTGCAATCATTGGTGAGATGGTGGTGAATCCTGAACAGTCGACTTCTCAGGTTGCAGACATCTGTGATACTTCGTCTGCTTCTGTAAAACGATTGCTGAGAAAACAGAAATTTTATCCTTATAAATTTCAAATGGTGCACCAGTTGACTGAAGATGATCCTGACAGACGTGTGGAATTTTGCGAAATTATGACCGATAGAATAGGCCGGGAACCGAGATACGTTCAAAATATTTGTTTTAGTGACGAGTGTACTTTCTTTTTAAATGACTGTGTACACAGGCAAAATGTTCGTTATTGGAGTGACGTAAATCCGCATGTTTTAGGGATAAACCCACACGCAATATCCCGAAAAGGTTAACGTATGGGCGGGCATATACAGGAGGAACCATATTGTTGGTCCTGTTTTCATTCATGAAAATTTGACAGAGGACCTGTATTTGAACTTAATAGAAACTACAATAGAGCCTTTGATTGTACAAATACGTTAGAATGATCCCAACGAATTTGGCATGGCACCAATTTTTCAACAGGATGGTGCGCCTCCTCATTTCAGCAGAAATGTAAGGCAGTATTTGGACATAACTTCCCCCAATCGTTGGATTGGTCGTCGGGGTCCTACCGAATGGCCTGCCAGGTCGTCCGATTTAACACCATTGGACTTTTTTTTATGGGGATATTCAAAACAGAAAGTATATGCAACACAGCCAGACTCTCTTTTAGATTCACAGCAAAGAATTACTGCTTTTTGTCAAAATATTAATGTCGATACTTTCGAAAAAGTCTGTCAGGAGTTCTCAGACAGATTATTTCATTGTTTGCAACGGAGGACATTTTCAACATTTTTTACAATAAAAATTGAAGTATGCTTTCTTTGTTCTTATTTCACGAATTTCTTTAACTTGTTAGTTTGACAGTCTGTCATATCCGCACGGATGCGTATAATCCTATGAAATTTTCACACAATAATCCACTCAATAAGACCTTTCGAATGATGTGTCACACGACCCCCCTTTCCATTTGAAAAAAATGTTTCAAAATGGCGCCCAGCTGCCATCTTGAACACTAGAAGTACGTCAGTAACATAAGAAAGTAGTATTTCGACAGCAATTGAAGTATGCCGAGTTTCAAAATTTTTGGTGCACGCATTAAAAAAAAGGGTGGTGGGGGCCTTTGCCCTTTTAGAGCCGCACTGTATATTACCTTTTTACCTTACAACTTGTTCACAATATCACACAGGCTAAGGTAGAAATACTGATTTTCAATATATCACAACTTTTTAAAAATCAACATTTAACATTAAGGAATGAAAATCAAATGACCACAAAAAAATATTAACAATATCATAGGGAACCCACAAACATATCAACATAACAAATTCTTAAATTAAGCCTAATTGCAAGACAAATTTATTATGTTTGATAGTTGGCAAACCCTTGGTCAGAATATCTGCAGTCATATCAGAAGACGCCAGATAATCCAAAGTAACAATGAATGATTGCATTTCGTCTAACATGGCTTGTCTCCATCTTTCTTTATCAGGTCTTGATAAAGTCTCTTTGACACTCAATGGAACGTCTTCTAAGTCAATGTCACTTGTGCACAATAAATGTAGGTGACATAATTTTCTAGCTCTAGCTGCTTGTTTGGAACTTTGACTCTCTTCTATCTTCTTGGGATCACGGGTTCTTCATCATCTGACTTCAAGCTTACAGCATTCTCTTCAATACTTTTATCATCCCCCACTAAATCCTTGTTTTCTTGGTTCTCTTTTTCTAAGCTGTCAGCATGGCTTATAACTATTTCTGTATTTTCCTTTTCGTTGAAAACTACATCACGGCTTGTGATAACCTTCTTATCAATAGGATCATACAACCTATATCCTTTGATATTATCTCCAAAACCAACTAGTATCATTTTTCTTGATTTCTTGTCCCATTTTTGTCGCTTTATCTTTGGAACATGAGCCATAGATTCACTACCAAAAATTCTTATATCTGGCTTCTCTTGATACCAAAGTTCATATGGTATTTTGTATTCGAGACCTCTAGCAATACACCTATTTCTCAAATATATGGCTGTATTACCGGTCTCAGCCCAAAACATTTTTGATAGATCAGCTTCAAATAACAAACATCTGGCTTTCTCGATAACTGTCCTATTAAAACGTTCAGTCATTCCATTTTGCTGTGGTGTATATGAGTTGGTCTTTTGATGTACAATGCCTTCTTTCTTGAGATACTAATCAAAATCATTTCCACAAAACTCTCCACCATTATCCGAACGTAACCATTTGAGTTTTTTCCCAGTTTGAGTTTCAGCCAGCTACTTGAATTCCTTGAACTAATTTAAAGCTTGAATCAAATCAAATCAAATATGCTTTATTGCCACGGAAAAATTTAAATAAATTTTATGGACAATACAATACATACAAAATGCTAGAGTAAAAACAATACAAAACATGATAATAGTATACATTACGTGAACAATTACGTGAACAATAGGACAAAACTAGTACAAATATATTTTCCCAATATTTTGTCAAGTTTAAATTTAATTGAAAATTGCTCATGGACAACAATAAACATTGGCACACTTCCAGTTATGTTATGATGACAAGTCAGTAAAACAATAACACAGCAAAATCAACAATTATGTGTAGAACGATAATACTGCAGTTTCAAATATCGAACAAGGAACCAATGATTTCTCACGTTTTTTTTTCGCTTCCCATTCAAAAAATAAACATCAGGTGGGGTGAGCGAAATCGGTGAACTCGAAATTTAATTTATAAATCTGAAGTCATCTTGTTTCCGCCCTGCCTGCAGCATGTAATTATTTTTGATTTAAATACCAAACAAGGAACTTGGGGTTGTTTACATTATTGCAACCAAAACGTGTCGATATCCATTTTCTATTAAGGAAATAAACAACAGTCGAGGTGCGCGACCTCAGTGCAATTTGAACTTGACCCTATTGTGCTGAATGAATTACCACACTAGGCGATTGTTGACCCCTAAAATATATGAATACTCCAATGTTCACTGAATGCCCTAGAACAACTTCCACTTTACCAATGAGTTAATGTAAAACTGCCGCTTATGTTGCCCAAACAGAGATATGGAACTATTCCGTGAAAAACCCATTTATAGAATAAAAAGGTCTTTCCAGGAGGAAGGTTTTCGTTTCTTTACGGAAGCTAGTAAATGTGGGAATAGATTTGAGGTGTAGCGGGAGATGATTGTATAGCTTCTTGGCGTTGTGAATGATAGAATTTTTTGTTAGATCGGAGGTGGGAAAGGGTAGGTAGATATCGAGACACGATTTCCTGGTGGGATGCTATGCTGTGGCTTTTCAGGAGAGGTGATTTGTATTTCCGAAATTATTCGACCAGATTTTTTGAAAATGTGCACATAGTTTTTGTAGATCTTGAAACATATTTGAACACATTTTACTCCATACCCAACCCTGTTCTAGCTTAGTAAAAGCCCTTATCTACATAAGGTCTTGTTGTGATATATTAAAAATCAGTAATTTTTGTACCTTGTGATATTGTGAACAAGTTGTAAGGTAAAAACACAAGCAGTGAGCCTTGCTCTTTAAACCGAATACATAACGAATTGCTCTCTTTTGCAACTTGAAAATGCTGTGGAATTGTTCAATGGTACAGCAGCCCCAAAAAGGAAGGCCGTAGCGGAGATTAGATTCAAATAAAGAGAAGTATGTGACTCTAGCAGAGGAAATATTCAGATCTTTCGAAACTGAACGAATTGCGAAGCAAGCCGAAGAGAGCTTTTTTGTCAAGAAGTCGATATGAGTGGACCACTTAAGATTGGCATTTATATTTAAACCCAGGAATTTTACCGACTCGACGTATTTGATGTTTTTGTCATGAAGCAGTAATGGTTGTAGAGCTCCTTTGTAAGATAAGGCTACCGTTTTATCAACGTTGAAACACAAGAAATTGGAATCAGACCATGCTTTGATTGTGACAAGATCTTTGGAAATATTATAATGCAGGGACAAGGTATCAGAATCACTCCATGTAATGCTGGTATCGTCCGCAAATAGGGAAACTCTACCGATGATTTTCAGGTTGGTGATGTCATTGATGTATAACAGAAAAAGAATGGGCCCTAGAACAGAACCTTGCGGAACACCACTGGTGATTGATTTACAATCAGAATCAGAACCATTTGCCCTTACAATTTGTTGCCTATTTTCAAGATAAGATTTGAACCAGATCGAAGAAACACCACGGATCCCAACTCTAGCTTTTTCAACAAAATGTCATGACACACACAGTCAAATGCTTTTGCATAGTCACAGAAGACTGAAACGGTGGGGCGTTTGCTATTCAGGGATGAGTAAACATCATGAAGCAACGAGAACATTGCGTCGTTGGTGTACTTGTTTGGTGAAAATCCGAACTGATCCGGGGATAATATGTCATGTTTGACGAGAAATGGCATGAGACGATTTTTTAGTAACCTTTCGATGATTTTTGACAGCACAGGTAGCAAAGCAATTGGACGATAATTACTTGAGTTTGATTTCTCACCTCCTTTATGGAGAGGAATAATAATTGCCTTTTTGAGGCATTCCGGAAAAACTCCTCTCACGAAAGATTCATTTATTAAGTTTGTTAGGGCATCTCGAGGGGCATCTAATGCGGGAGGTGGAAGGTTCTGGAATATTTTTATTGATAGATTATCGGTGCTACAAGAAGATTTACTTTTTATGCTGTTCATTACTTGTAGTAGTTCAAGGTTGGTTACTGGATGTAGGAAAAAGCTATCAGAAACTTTTTTAGAGCGTGGAAGAAACGAAAGGGGGTCAAGACCTGGTGAAATTCCGGAAGTAACGTTCTTGCTCACGTTAATAAAGTACTCGTTCAAGTCGTTGGACTCTGGCATATTTTGATTCACGGAATTTACTTTGCCTCTTAGATCGTTAATAATGGACCAGGTTTCTCTGGAGATATTTTTAGCCCTTGATAGACGGTTTTGATAAAAAAGTTTCTTTGCTGACCTTAGTAGTTTTAGGTGGATCCTCCTATAATTCGTGATAAATTCAAGAACATGAAAGGAGTCGGTGAATTTTCGGATATACAGGGAGAACGCATGTTCTTTGCAGAAATGCGTAATCCTTTTGTGGTCCAAGGTTTATGATGTTTGGACTTCATTCTCCTAAGTGGAAATGCTTCATTGAAGGCACATGTAATTTTATTTAAAAAATCTTTAAAGTTGAAATCCACATCGTCCGATTCAAAATTCCAGTTCGTGCTCAAACAAAGATTGTAAAACGAAGCAAAATCAGAGACTGAGAAGATTCTACCTAAGTGACGAGTTTTCTTTAGGGGTCTGCGAGAAATATTAAATCTAGAAATGACTGCTTCATGATCTGATAGACCAGCGCTAGATACTGATGAATGGACATCAGATGAGGGAAAGTCAGACGCTACATAGTCAATAATAGAGGAGGAGTTTTTAGAAATCCTGGTTGGTGAAGTTACATGCATTGAAAGACCAAAAGAATCAAAAATAGAAATTAAAGCTTTTTGGGCAGTAGAAGCGGCAGCGTAGTCAATATTAAAATCCCCGCACAAAATTTACCCATCCTTCACCGGTAGACTGTCTAGCAGGTCTAGCAGGCTATCAAAAAACAGTTGCACATTAGTATTTAGAGCTCTATATATGCAAATAACGTAAAGATCAAAATAATTACTGTAAACTATGGAAAACTCGAAGGAGTTGTCCGCGAGCAGATAGTCGTACTTGTCTATTGGAAGGAAGTCATCACTCAAGGATAAAATCAGTGTTCCCCCATGGGCTGAGTTTTTCCGATTATATCTGGCTATTCATCTTTAGTTCTCAAGAAGTAAACATGTGCATATCTGCTAAAATCATCTTCAAAGATCAGGAAATACCTTGAACCTCCTAAAGAAACTTCTTCCATGGGTCCACACAGGTCAGTATGCACCACCTCCAATGGTTAATTGACCTTCGTTAACCTTCATGCTTTAAAGGTAGTCTGGCGATTGTTTTCCTTCACAACAAGTTATACAAAACTTATTGACACAAACATTGCTTTCCAAACCTTTTACTGTGTAGTGGTTTTACATGGTCGTCAAATCTTGAAAATCAAATGTGCTGATTGACGATGCCAAACTTCTTTTGAAACTGTCAGCTTCAAGACTGCATTTGCTGATTTCATCCCCTCACACACCTCACTGCCTTGTGATAACCATCCATTCAATTTATAGACATTTCCAGTAAACTGAGCAATGGCAATAACATGTCCATCACTATTAGTGACCATACAATTTGTTTGATTAAAATTGACCATGTTTTCATTTTCGATTATTTGTCCAATTGATAATAAATTAGTCGTGACACCTGGAACATATAAAGCATTTTTAATTTCCACATCATGCTTTTGCCCATCCACAATGGTTATGAGTTGTATGTTTCCAGTACCTACCCAATACTGGTAGTTTGGATTGATCAGCTATAGTAACCTCCCTTGGTTCATCCACTTGTTGAAAATCACTTATCCAGTCTTTTTTACATGTAATATGATGGCTTGCCCCTGAATCTATGTACCAATCACTGCTGCTGAACTCTCCGCTCATAAACACTGCACTGAGAGCACTGACACCTTTTCTTTTGTCACCTAACCCTGAACTGCCATATGAGCTGTCACTGCTGCCTTTGGGACACTTATTCATGTAATATCCAAAATATTCACATCGCTAACATTTGACATTCTGCAATGCTGAGCCATCTTTTTTCTGATATTCCTTTTTCCTTCCATAATTAGGCTTTTCCACAACAAAAGCCGAAGCCGTTGACTTATGAATACCTTCATGAGACATATCTAGCAACTTGGTTTTGATACTCTCAGTTGATATATCAATTCCACTATGCTCTATCGCCATAATCATAGGAGCAAATTTCTCTTGCAACCCTGCCAACAGTAATGAGCCTATCCATTTTTCATCAATGGAAAATCCTGTTTTTTTCAACTCATGTGCTGTTTCAACAACCTGTGTCACGTAGCCCTCCATATTCGCACAGTTTTCAAAACGTAAAGATGTCAACGCTCGCAGTAAATACATTTTACGCGTGAAGTCCGTATCTGCATACATTGTTCCCAGTGTCTTCCACAATGACGTTGCATCCTTGGAATCACGAACATGAACAAACAGTGAAGAATCAATTGTAAGCACCAACTTTGCCCGTGCCTTGCTTTGTTTAATGGCGTCGTTTTCTGAACCATCTAAACACTTGTCCAACCCTTCAAGAATTAAAAAATTCTCGACGGCAAAACTCCACTCATCGTAGTTGTCTCGACCAGTCAATTTGGGTACACCAGATAAATAGTCCATCATCGCCATTTCTTGTGTCAATCCACCTGTCACACGCTTTCAGAGTAGTGATTACTGTTTCTTACTGATTACAAAGTTCACTATATACAATCTTCGGGTGCTAAAGGCTCTGGGCCCATAACCTGTTGAAAAGCAGATTCGTTAATAGCCAATTGTATGGATAGATTTGTAGAATCAGAAAGCTAAAAACCTTCAAACTCAGTGTTGACTTTGACATACATATATGCTTTTTACCTTACCTTACAACTTGTTCACAATATCATACAGGCTAAGGTACAAAAAATACTGATTTTTAATAGGCGGATTTTGGCGTTAACCAGGTAACGATTTGTTATTACCAGGTTTGGTGAGTAATTGGTTACTGTATCGATACCAGCTCGGGATCAAACCCCAAAACGTTCTGGTTACTAGAAGTATTATTCATGGTATAACGTAACTACTTGATTAGGTACCTCCCAAGCGATTTGCCCCTACTGCGAAGAAAAGATAGGTTAGAAAAATCGTAACCTGGTTTACGCCAAAATCCACCTAATATATCACAACAAGACCTCATGTAGATTAGGGCTGTTACTAAGCTAGAACAGGGTTGGGGATGGAGTAAAATTTGTTCAAATATGTTTCAAGATCTACAAAAACCAAGTGCACATTTTCAAAAAATCTGGTCAAATAATTTCGGAAATACATTTTTTTTTTTCGAAAATGGTCTTTTTTCAACCACTGTGCGGCGGTTTAAGTTTAAATATTTCCGTCCAGTCTACCATTCATTCATCATCTATTTGATTATTTATTGTATTGGCATCGGTTGTTGACAATAGTAGGAGATCCAGTGACATTTTTCAGTGATGATTTAGTTAAGGCCTATTTTTTGAGAGTGTTGTACGGATACTAATCGAGTGTCATCCGAGAGGGTTTGCCCTGATCGCGGTTCCAAGGGGGTGGCGGAACGCCCCCAACCTGTAAAAAAATTTGCATCTTTTTGTCATTTAGTTGAGGCTGAATTTTTACCAGTTGTTCTTTGGTAGTCCACAATCATCCAGAAAAATTGGCGCATCGATTGGCAGGTTCCTTAAGGGTGGCGGATCACCCTCAACATGTCGTGGGACCGATGAACTTTTTATGATTTAGTTAAGGCTGAAATTTTGACCAGCTGTTCTTTGATAGCCCACAATCATCCAGAAAAACTGGCGGATCGATTGGCCGGTTCCTTAAGGGTGGCGGATCAACCCCAACATGTCACGGAAATATTGAACTTTCCATAATATGCTTCAGTTGTGGCTGAATTTTTCACCAGTTGTTCTTTGGTAGCCCACAATCATTCATACAAATTGACGGATCGATTGGCAAGTTCCTTGAGGGTGGCGTTTCAAGTCGTTCCGCCAGGTGCCTACTTAGAACCGCTATTTTGTCCGCCAATTGACATATACACTTGAAATGGTTGCCACAATAACATACTAGAATATTCAGCCTTTTACTGAATCATATTATTAAAAGTTTATTGTTCCCACGACATGTTGGGGGTGATCCGCTATCCTGTAGGAACTGTCCAATCGATCCGCCAAATTTTTTAGATGCTTGTAGGCTACCAAAGAACAACTGGTAAAAAAGTCAGCCTTGACTGAATCATATTTTGAGAATTTCAATATTTCCGTGACATATTGGGGTTGATCCGCCACCCTTAAGGAACCGGCCAATCGATCCGCCAATTTTTCTGGATGATTGTGGGCTATCAAAGAACAGCGGGTCAAAATTTCACCCTTAACTAAATCATAAAAAGTTCATCGGTCCCACGACATGTTGAGGGTGATCCGCCACCCTCAAGGAACCGGCCAATCGATCCGCCAATTTTTCTGGAGGATTGTGGACTACCAAAGAACAACTGGTTAAAAATTCAGCCTCAACTAAATGATAAAAAGATGCATTTTTTTACATGTTGGAGGCGTTCCACCACCACCTTGGAACCGCGATCAGGGCAAACCCTCTCGGATAACACTCGATCAGGGTCCGTTCAACATTTTCTCAAAAAATAGGTATTAACTAAATCATCACTGAAAAATGTCACAGGCTCTTAGACTACAAGTGTGCAAAGTTTCGAATCAATCGAGTTCCAAGATTCCGTTCGGTACCTATACATAATATAGCTTCTTTCTCATGCTCACTACGTTATATATTTTTTTTCTCTCGGGTTACGAAATCTCTAAACTTTACATTTTTTCAAACCCCCATTGACGACCAAAAAGAAGTCTCTTTTCAAAAACAGTTAGTTTCACCTTTTTCTTGGCAATTACAAGCCAGTCAAGGAAATTTTCACGTAAAAACGGTTATACATGAATTATTTTTTGTTTTTTTTAATTTAAAGCATTTTATATTTTCATAATGACATATTACGATCACAATACAATAATGTTTAATGTTTTGTGATTAAGATTTGACAAAAAAGTGTAATTTTGACTTCGATCTGTTATTTTAGGAGTATCAGAAATTTCAGAAAAGATGAAGCGTCGTTAAATATGACTTTTATTTTATTTTTTAAATTTGGGAATGACAACTTTAGTTGCATGAAAACAATGAAGTTTGCTAGTTTAGGATACACTGCTCAAATGAATCAAGCTCATAAAAAAAAACGGTGGATTCTTCCTCTAATTTTTTCGAAACCGATTAACTTCCATTTATTAAACAGATGCACATCAATTCAATCACGGAAAAAATCAGTTATAATGTTTCGAGTAGGTATACAAGTAGGCATAATCAAACAAATTTGAGGTTAAATTCGTCCTAGTTTTTAATCACTACTACATTTTTTCTAAATTTATTCAAGAAACCATTCAATGTGCGATCTTCTACGAAATCGTACTCTGGATGAGGGACATAGTGGAATCAGAGGAAATGAAAAGGATTGCATAGTTTGACGCGAAAGGGTGCAAAGGAAACACCATGTGGCCAAGGTCTACTGTGCTCAAAGACCAAAGACCATCAAGCGCATAATAAATGAACAATCAGAAGAAGTTCTACGCCCGAGGCAGCACGGATGAAGTATTTCCTTGAGCCTTGAGCTCTCGCGGAACCTTAGAGAGGAATGCTGCTCACGGAACATTATTGTAAGTTGAATATGTACCTCCACTTCTTGGTCATCTTGTGTGTGTTAACGGATCGGACTTGTAGGGGGTCCACTGCCCAGCTTTCGTGAATATCAGAGAATCCATTATGGAGAAAAGATGACCAGAAATGGACTCAATCGGGGGATGCTCGCAGACCACAGTTTTACAAATATGGATATTTTCCCTCTGTAATTTTGTTTCCTCTTTCTAGAAGTCATTATATGTATGTCTTTCGTCTCTAAAAAAAAATTAGAAACCGAAAAAAAAATACAGACTAAAAATGTCCATTTTTGTGAATTGAAAACAAAAATGATTTAAACAAGTCAGGACCGCTTAGAACTCACCAATGTCTTAGATGAAATATTATTTTCGAAATTACACGCCAACCAAGTTTGGCTAATAACCCTCCGCCCGTAGGATAGATATTATTATACACACACCTCCAAAATCCACAAAATACAAAATGTACTATTGATTTATATCCACGGCACATACTGAAAACATGCAGGAAAACCAGAACTTACCTATCAGGTATAAAAATAAAAATTGAAAACCACTCCGTCTAAACTAAATGTAAACATACAAATTTCAATTGTCAAATGACAAAAAACTGTCAAACCGTCAAAATAACGCCGAAATTACCTAAATACGGCTCGACTTTATTGGTGCCGTAATACAAACTTTTTACGCGACGTTTTTGAAACGTCACAGGCACCATATGATTGGTCGTGGCCGAGTTTGGTATCCAAACTAGTATTTTATTTAACGAGCATATAATGGGCCAAAATATGTTCATTATATGATGCATAAAGCAAATACAATGCTTTATCTACAACTGTCAAACAATTTGGAAAAAAAGTCACTAAATAAAGCCAAAAGTCGTTGCGTTCAGGCCCACTGCCCGTGAGTGAATAAAGAACCTGCCCTTGGATAAAGAACTATGATCGCTGCGTTACTGGTAATACTCGCTTATGATTGGCCCACTGCCCGTGAATAAAGAACCTGCCCGAGGATTTGATTATACGAGTGGAAAGTCAGCTTTTGAGGTAATAAAAAATAGTTTGTTTGGATATTTCCGTCTGACAGCTGACGTCATGACGTCACAGAAACCTAGCGTAATCCTATCAAACGAGGCAAATGCGCATACCTACAGTGACTCGATAAACTGCGCATAACTAGTTGTAAAAATAATGCTAAACTCCGTTTTTTTTTTAAATGTCTGACATTACGTCAATTTTACTGATACTAATAACGTACTCGAATAATGAAATGATCTTCATCTTATTTGTACCAGGTGAAACGAAAGGCTCAATAGTAATAATTTTATTTAGAGTTTTCCAACAATTTCAACAATAAACTTTTATTATTATTTTCGCTTGAAATGTAATATAATACTCAGTGAAGAAACATGCAATTAGTGATATTATATGTAATACTTAGTTAGAATAATTTGATGTATGATTGTTACAATTAACATTCTGCCGCCTCTCCACAATTATTAATAGACGAACGTAGAGACATGCATGTCTTCGTTTTGGTCTTTTTGTTTGTCCGCTTGCTGGTTTCGTCACTTCTGTCTTTCCCTGATGATCAGTTTCACTGCACGCCATCCTAAGATCACCATTAGGCTATTGTCGTGATTAAAAGAATAATTTTGTATAACGTGTATGTCGTAATGTATAATTTTAGCAAAGCGCTTTCGGTGAAACCACCTTCATCATTGCCTTTCTACAAGAAACACAATTTGTCAGGAATACAAAAATCGAGACAAAAATTAAATGGTGTTAACATACATAGTCACAAGAACATAATACTGAACTGCACAAACAGGTACATAGATACATGAAACATAAATCAATTAACATCCACTTTTAAACAAGCAAAATAAAAACAAATCAATATCGAAATCGATTTGATTTCTTAACATGTCTGAATTTGGAACAAATAAAATATTTGATCAAATCACTCACTCGAAGCCACAATTATGCAAAGAAAGCTACTGTTGACGAACCATAGATAGTTAGTTAGATGCTGCCGCGAATTGTGTAAGAGTGAAAGAACCAAATCGATAATCTTCAAGAAAAATAATATTCTACCACCTAAAGCTTCCACCCATATGTCTTTGAGTGTTTTTGGGATCCTATAATGGTTTGTTTTTAGTCTGCTTCAACATCATGATTTTTTCCATGATTCTGAACAGCAACGTGTCCTTCAGTATTTCCGTTATCATCCCTGCTCAGATCTGGTTCTACTTCCATCCTGGTGGTGTAGATTGTAGTGGAGCCTGTGGAGCTTGAGCAGATCTTCTTAGCCGGAGAAAGTCCTTTGTGGAATAGGGTCGGCTAGTAAACGGACCTTGAGTTGGTGTTAGAATATCGGGAATATCTCCTTCTGTGATCGCAGTAACACAAACGGCCGATCCCAAAAGAAATATCAATGGTAGGTAATAAAACATCTGAAAAGTGAGTGATGTGATAAAATTATGTTCTATCTTATCGAGCCACAAACCTTTTTAGGTAATTATTTCGGTGCGTTCTGTTCGTATTTATTGGACTGTTTAATTCTCGTTTATGGAACTGGATTCTTATATACCAAATCGCTTCGACTAAGCGGCCATAGGTTACACAAATTAGCGGGATTCACCAAATGTCACAACATTGTTGCCCTAACAATGTTGTGACACCTGTGTCTGTTTGTTATAGCATGAAGAAGTCTTTAAATATAGACGAAACGTCGCGTAGACTACTGTAGTTTCTATTCTCCTATTGTCCTGATATTCAAGAAGCACCAACCATATACTTATACTAGGGACAAGAATCATTAACCAAATCAAGTAAGTTTTGAGTTTGTGTTATATGATGTACAACAGATCCCACAAATTTCGTTGGTACCTGAATGTATGTTGCATCGTTGCATATACTTAACGTCAAATTCGACGACCATAACAGTAGCCATATTTTGATACCGAGAGAAATCACCAGAATTATCAGAAATTATATATGAAGTATAATATACATGGTGCCACAGATTCGAGTCCATGCATGGGGATCTCAGTTATTATAAGAGATAGAGGTCGATTAGATGGATGCAAAGTTGCGCATTTTTATGCTCAACAAAATGTCATTTTGACATTTAAAAAATTCCCACTACTTCCGAAGATAATATTTGAAAAAAAACGAAATTTCGCTAGAATGTTATTATTATTTCCTGAGTTTACTTGAGAAGATATTTTAAAATTAATTGCACTTTCTCATTGCCACTTTTTCTCCTCTTCAGTATGGCGGTATCAAATTAAAAATCTGACATTTCGTCTTAGAGCGGCCATCATCGAGGCCATCATCAAGTCCATTTCTTCAAGTACGGACCTGGATTTTTTATTTTATTTCAAGTTTGATTTCGACTTCCTCAATGCATTGAAATATAAAAATATACTCATCTAAGAAATAATACCAGAGAAAATCAGTTAGGCAACCCTTGTCTTCCTAATACATCGTTTGGTTCATAAATCCATCTTCATTCGACACTTTATTAAATAATAAAAATAAAATATTCGTTTATTTAGCAAATATGCTACATACATAAACATTCCAATAAAACAAAATAGCTTAGATAAAATAAGTTAAAAATAAATAGAGCAATAATAAAATATACATATACGATTACAACAAAATAGTCTCATTTCTTAAAATTTCATAACTACATATTCACGAGCTAACTTCTTGAATAAAAATAAATTATGACAGTCTTTCAATTCTATTGGTAAAGAGTTAAACTCATAGAGCCCCTTACATAAAATAGATCTGTAATGTTGACTAGACATGCACTTATCATATAGTATAAAATCATTCCTATTTCTCGTATTATAATTATGAACATTTTCAAAAACTTTGGTTTTATCACATAAATATGCCGGTAAAAGTCTATTTCTAATTTTGTAAATGAAAACAAACACATTAAAAACGATTTTTTGCTTAACGGACAATAAGTTTAAAGCTGTTAACATTGATTTTATGGAGGTATATCTATCACATTTCAATATCAACCGTAAAGCTTTGTTTTGAATCAATTGAAAATCTTGCATTATATAGTTAGGAACATTATAAAATAAAGTGCTGCAAAACTCCAAGTGTGGTGCTGCTATACTGTTATGTTCTTATGAGAAAACCTGCACAACTGTTCATCCTATAACGTTACATTTAATGCATTCAAATTGTGAGTTGCCATGATATTATCATTTAAAAAATATTTAAACGTTACTAGATCACGAAATAGTATTATAAATAGTCATAACTATGATGATTATGTGATTTAGTTACGTTTAAATACTTTATTTCATACTTTACATCATCAGAGACTGTAAAAAAAATTACTTGACTACTCAAAAAATGACATTTTGCATCATCAGACAGTGAAATTGCATTGGTAACACGGTTTGGCTGGCGCCAAACACGATATTTTCGTTCACTGTCTTATCTACACGGAAGATTTTGCGCCATTCGCAGAAAGCCTCAAACTCCTTTTGATACCTTTCCGCCGATTTGCGCTTCGCAGCTTTTATGCAAAATTTGGTCCATTTTGCAACATGTTCACTTACCATAAACGGTTGGTAAGGTATATCAGATAGGACAAACATAAGTTTTTACATGGTCTGGCTGGCGCCATCTCATGGTACGAATGTGAGGTGGACTGCCACCCTAAGTGTGTGGTTTGAGAAGAAAGCACTTTAAACCGATTAAAAATAGTTATTTCAGTATGAAACAAAATAATGTACGATACACAGCCGTTAAATGTCATTAAACTACTCGTCTAGATATTCCAGACTCGGCTCCTTTGTCGCCTCGTCCATAAACATCTTGACTCGTAATTTAAAAAGTCGTTTACCGCCTTAGTAACGTAAATAACTATTTCAAAAGATATACCATGGCAACCTACTGTAAAAAGATTTTTATAAAAGAGGCGTTTATTTCGAAAACGGGAACATTCAGGTTTATGGGCATGACTTATCATTCGAAAGGGATTCTAATGGGCTTTAAAAATAATTGATTATATCCACAGTGTGTTCCATTTCAAAAAACGCACTTTCAAGCTTTTTTATACCTAGAGAAAAAAAAAATATCATGACCCGGCACCTGTATAGTTTACGGAATATTAATTTACACCGGAGCAATACAGAGGACCTTCCTAAATTACTCTCAAAATTTCAACTTTCTATAAAGCCTAGTGGCTTAGTAATAGGATTAAACAAGAGTTATATTTTGAGAAAAAAAAAGGAAATTGATTGATTTCTCGGAAACCGCTACCCGCTAATATTCATGAAAACTATCCAGAATGTTCTAAAGAATTTAAAAATGCAATACTATACATAATGTCCTATTCAAAATATCAAAGTTGTTGCTATACTTCATAATAGAAGCGGCAAGGTTGCATCAGGGCATCACTGAAAATATTTTAGATCGATAGATCATCACTGCTTACCTGAATGACCAGATTTCTAGAACGATTCTAGGATCCGTTTTCCTTAAACGTTTACCATCAACCTTGGGATCGACACCCTGTATCGACTTGCACAAGTTGCAAAAAGTGAAAGAGAAAAGGACACCAGCACGGACTTAGTAAATAAAAATGGACTGCTAATGCAATGACAAGAAAATCACTGAAGCATGGGCGCTGCCATGATGGGACAATTTAAGTTGGTCATTCTGAATTTCAGTGGTGCCATCGTTAAAAAATGGAGAAATCTGTCAAGTTAATGTTTGATTTTAACATTTGAGGTTATATTATTTATTATTTTGATCCATATGAATTAAAATGAATAACCATACCAATAAAATAAAGCACTGATTAATACGTTTATTGAACTTGTAAATATTCTTTATCTTACGTAGCTATCAAAATGGAAGGTAGGTAGGTATTATATTCACTTTTCTCCGGCAATAATCTACTTTGTATCAATAATAATACAATCATCAATCATGGTAAGTACCTATTATAGATTGTAATCTGTGATTTAATATTTAATAAACTTTGATGACCTCTCTGTATGTCCTGGAGAATTCGTAGGTCAATACCTGAACCTGAATCTTGATCCAACTGCTATTTGGAAGTCAATGAGAGCTTGATGGCTTGATACCTATTCAGTACCTATACTTACCCGGGTGCTACTTACCAGTCTTGCTGATTTTTTTGGAAAAAAACAAAGATCGATTTAGTCGGATGTTTTATTAAAATATTTTTTTTTCATATTATTATGTTTAAATAATACCTTATATTTATGATGGATTTATTCTGAACATAATATTTCATTTCAAGTTTCAACACAGAACTTAACTAACTAACTTGTACTTCTGTCACACTTAACTTGGGTCATAGTTATTTAACAAAATTTTTGACATGATTTTGTTTCTTCAGGACTAGTTCCATCAAAGAACTCTTTCCCTATCTTCTGGCTGACTTACCATTAGGAGGTAGGAGATTATTCATATGGAAAAAACAAAATTTGTGAAACATAACTACCTAAATATACCTAATACTAACTCAACCAACATTTCATCATTTAAAAAAAAAAACTGAACCAACAATTAAAGCATCGGCAAGACAATCTAACTGTATTTTGATGACTGAGGGGCTGGCTATCAATTGGGATTCAACCCATGGGCAAGCTGGCCCTGAGTCAACTTAGCCCCTGCCAATACTAAGTCCGTGTGCCAAATAGACAAATGTCAAACATTTTAAGGTCTTGAGGTTATTGCGTTAACCCAGGGCTTAACCCAATTGATAAACAGTCCCTCAATTTAATTTTACTTTTAAAAAATAGGTTCAGAGAAGAAGAAATATTTTTTCAAAAACATGTGATTTAAATCGACTATTTAAAAAAAACATATGATTAAAATCGCGATTTACATCAACGCAACCCTGCTACTTACTAGAAACCGTTAGCACACAGTAATTTCTCACTCATGTTGAATTACGATAGAATTTTCACTTATGTAATTCTATCAGGGTTCGTAAATATCAGGATATTTACTGAGAATATCAAAATATCGGATATTTTCATTTTCGATAAAAATATTGGTTTATTGACAAGAGGGGGTTATTGAAACCTTGGTAAATTGAATGAAATGTAAAAAGCTTTCAAATACTAATAAAAACCGAACATGAAATAGATAAGTAAGTAAATAAAAGACATATTTTTGGAAAAAAAAACAGTAATAATTCACTTTGTATGGTCTGCTGGGGGCTGGGGGCAAGTAGGTAATTTGAATCATCTGACTCACTTCTTGTGTCAAAGTTAGGAGGGATTCGCAAAATTAGTTTTGTAACTCGAATAACTAAAAGACAAGAATTTTTGTTTGGTTTTTGGGGCTCAAATCATACTTTAATGTTTAGGGGAGACATTTTAGGAATGTAATGTCAAGAAAGGAAAAGAATAATTTTAATTACCAAAGAAAGCACTCAGTAATCTGAAAAATAATCCAAAAACCATCGAAACTCCAAAAACACTTGTTTATCAGATAAAAATCAACAAGGAAATGTGGACATGGCACCTAAACGCACCAGATAAACAAAATTGCAGGGACATAGAATTCTAGATTCACTACCATTTTCATATGCTTTATATTGGCAAATTGGACTTGGAACTAATGTAAATTACATTTGGTTTGTAATAAGTAATCCAGTGGTGAAAAATGTGGACATAGCACCTTTGCGCTTTTGGGTATCGAAATATATATTTAGTAAACTTTGCTTCAGTAATTTACAATCTGATTTGAAAAACTGTAAATTTCCCAAGAAATGTTCGGAAGCTAAACTCATGCTCAAAAGATTTCTAAACAAGATCTGAATTTTATACCTTCTTGGACTTATTTTGATTGAATTAACAAAAAATAAATGTTAACTTTCTAGCGTATTCATTGACTAATTGCTTCAGAAGATTACAGTTAACAAGGCCAAAAGTTGAAAATTTTCTTTAGCCAAGCAGTGGCACCTACCATGGTTCTCTTGCATCTTTGAACCACATTTTTAAAAGGGAACATGCGTATGATGATCCTAATAACTTAAAAATATACTTTTGTATAAATATAAATAAATATATTAATATAAATATACAGAGGGTGCCTCCGATTAAGTCCGCACTATTGCTACCTTCATTAATATTGCAGCTACGATGATGTTGAAATCATTCAACTAGTAGTTTTTTTACTGCTGATTAATAGAGTCAATAGCAACCATTCAATTGTTTCTTTATCTGGAATTTGGGTTAGTTTGGGTTAGTCTGTCTAACAAAAAAAGGTAAGCACAATCACTCATATTTGAAAAAATGTTTTCCCTGGAAAGGAGAAGCCCTCAGCCTAATTTTGTCAAAAGTGAACCTAGAAACGTTTCTGCCGCTCAAAACCGTTCCAGTTCTGACCGTACAGCAAAGTACAGACTTTCCAAGAATTTCGAGAAACGTCATTGAGGTACAAATGCTTTTTAAGTGAAGAATGTGCCCTAGAAAATTTGTCAAATGCTGTCAATTCTCAAACTTAAGTTTTCCTAATTTCTGGAAATATCCAGGTTTTCATAATTACCCAGAAGTTTATCCATGGGTTGAGGTCTATCCATATAGGTAATATCAAAATATTGCCAAAAAAATATGTCCCTAGTTTTTATTCAACGTTTTTCGCAATATCTGGAAAAATGGTTATCCAGATCTGCGGGACCTCAAATTTTATCTCAAAATCAAGAATTTTCTTCCTCGAAAACCTCCGAGTACCTACTACCTAGATTTCAAACCGCGAGGACGCGGTCGCTATAATTCTGGCCCACGAAATATCAATTTTGTGTTTTTGTCTCAACCCATATAAACGAAGCACTGTACTCCAGTTAATTAAATGATAAATTTGGATTCGTATTTATTCTAATGATAGCTTAATAAATATGTTAGAGGTACTTGATAGCTTTTGTTTTATTTTCTTATTGTTGGATAGAAAAAACCTCGGAAAAAACATTTCGATTCTTGTCCCAGTATCTCATAGAATCGAAGCACTGTGGAGCGTGCGGAGAAGTAACATTTCGGCACGATGTTTGTATTGTTAAAAATTGAGATATTGGGGACTGATTAAGTGAATGATTTAATTATGTTACTATATTAACGGCTTGCCCGATCTCCGCTCCGCGTCGGCGTCGTTTGTGCTGTTTCTTTCTACCATGGTTTGTGCCACTACTGCCACTGCATGCCGTCGCGCATAGAAAAGTGATTTAAATATACTGATATTCACTTTGCCGTCGCGTGCGGAAAAGTACATACCTTCTTTCCGAACGCTTCCATCAGTACCTAACTGTGTGAATCCAGAATCGAGTCCAGAGTTGAAGGGATTTTGATAAAAAAAAGCTTTTTACACTTTAGATGAGTTTCTGGCATTTGAGTTCTAAGTTTCTAATCTAATTTTTTGACTTGTGTGACTTTTTTTTGTACATTAACATGAATAAATTAATTTGAAGTTGACATTTTACGCGAGGTACCTATTAACCCACGTTTGTGCAAGTCATCTCATTTCCAGCTTTGTCGTTTGTTTCATATTTTATTTTATAGTATGTGTACTTTGACTACTATGATTTTTTTTCAAAAAGAAATACCAAATCACTCAGGAACACTTTACACCAAATTTCAAGCACCTACGTTCACATATTGTTGAAAAATCCAGCTGACCCCAAGAGCCCTACTCTTACTCACTTCACAAAGTCACAACACAAATCCAAAAAGTCGCTTGAAAATCTTATTGACTTGAATTAATCTCCAAATCAATCAAATCAAATCCAAAAATGAATAAAATATTGATATACGGATACTAATCTGTGACATAAACAATATAAACATAACCACAAAATTAATCAGTTGTCTGCACTGAAAAATCAGAGATGCCAACACAATGTGTCCCATCATGGCGGCGCCCATGCCTCAGTGATTTTTGGCAAGGTCGGCCATATGCATTAGCAGTCCAGTTTTTATATAGGTCCGTGGACACCAGTTTTGATTCGAAATCGAACGACGTAACAAAATATGAAATCTTTTCGACTTTTCGATCTAATAAGTATTCGTAGTCATGGTAACAATAACAACTTGTCACGCCTATGAATAGTTTTGATGATCAAAAACTAGTCGAGAAACTGTTTTTAAGCTGGAGTTTTATTATTCAAGCTCCAAGACTATCCACAGGCGTGACTACGGGCGTGACAAGTTGTTATTGTTACCATGACTACGATACGCGCATTGCATTACAAAGAGATCAAGAGGTTTGATTTTGAAAAATCTCGGATTATAATTCTGCATATTTTGGAATGACAAGTGTGACACATCATAATGTTCAGGAAGTCAGGAGCTATCCAAAAATGCATAAAAAAAGTTGGGTTTGTATTTGAAAAAATTAAGTTGATGATGGTTGCGGAAAATCGAAACGTCGGATATAAATTCCGACCACCCTACCTTCAAGAGGAGAAAAAGTGGCCATGAAAATGTGCCACTCGTTTTCAATAATTCCTTCAAACTAACTCAGGAGGAAATAAAAAAGAATTTTGAAAAAATTGATTTTTTTCGAATATCTTCGGAAGTAGTCGGAATTTTTTAAATTTCAAAACGGCATTTTGTTGAGCATAAAAATGCGCAACTTTGCCTCCATTTAACCGACGCTGTATCTCTTATGGTTTAGGAATTAGCAATGCTATCCCATCGAATTTGTAACACCCTGTATGTAAAACTGATAAATTGACCTCTGTTCAAGACCCGATTGTGGACTTTTAGCAATGAAGACGGGGATTCCTGGTGCTCTTAGGTTACCTAAATAACCGATAAACAAAATACATCAATTACATTTTATTTAGGGTTAAATATTCAAGTGTAATATGTTCATCATATGCGAGTCAAATACAATACTTTATCTACAACTGTCAACAAATTTGGAAAAAAAAGTCACTACATAAAGCCAAAAATAGTTGTGTTTAGGCCCACTGCCCGTGAATAAAGAACCTGCCCGTGGATAAAGAACTATGATCCACGCGTTACTGGTAATACTCGCTTATGATTGGCCCACTGCCCGTGAATAAAGAACCTGCCCGTGGATAAAGAACTATGATCCACGGGTTTCTCTCAGGCCGTGTAATATGTGGAACATTTTATATCTATAGATGGTTGCATAAAACAACTATTTTTTGACAGTTGTAGATAAATGTATTTTTTTATCATAATATTATGAAAGACACACGTTACTGTACTTTATTGCTCTCAAAAGAATGTTTTCTTGATCAAGATTAACCCAAGGCCTGTACTAAACAGATTGTTTTTTACATTATGCTGATTGTTCAATATTAAAGAACTCTACTATTTTAATGCTACTTTTTTTTCAAATTGGGCATGTTCTTTTGTATTTTTAGAAAATTAAGGCGGTACCTTAATACATATTTTATTTTTCTGCCATAAATATCATTTTTCTCGAGGGGGGTTCTGTGATACCTTATTCAAGAGGTCTTTTTACTGTGATTACGAACTCCGAGTTTGAAGGAGATATCATATGACAGCTTATCAAAATATTTGAAAAAATATTACCTTCGAGTGAATAATAATCCAGTAACCATGTCGTCTGAAAAGGGGGTACCTTGCGTTAGATCCGGTAGTTATGATTTTTTACTGACTTGTTTATGATGTTGGCCCAATGAATAATCCAAGTTTCCGACTTCGAGCGCTGAATGCAACATTGTGAAATTTCGAAAAAAATCCCAACATTTCTACCTTTTATCCAGTTTTCGATTATAACTTTGAAACACTATTTCAAAGTAGACTAGATTTGCTACAATTTGGCATCAGAACCGTCTCTATAGACCCAATAGTTTTACAGATACAGCTTTCCAAAATTTAGCGTTATATTTTCAAACTTGAAAATGCGGTAATAAATCAACATTATATCTACCTGGAAAGAGTCTGCGGCCATTTTTACTCGTACGTTTTAAACATCTAAGTTAGTTAAGCCGTCTGCTACTAATTTAATTGAGATTTAAATAACTACCGTAAAATGGGGGGTATTTGACCGTCCGGGGTGACTTTGACCGAAATCATAGAAAAAGATTCACTGTGGTATACTCAAGTCACCCTGTATGTTTTTTTGATGTATTGTTAACAATTAACAATTATGGATATCTGTAAATTAATCTTCAGATCAAGATTTTTTTTTTTAAATATTCAAATGAGGTTCATCCAATAATATAGCCAATCAAGAAAATATGAGTTTAAAAAATGTCGTCAAACTTTCATATCTGGAAAATTGAAGAAAACTTAATTGGTGTCATATCATATTTGTATTTCAATATTATATTATATAACAATGAAGTATTGGTCATCTTGAAGAAAAAAAAGCTGATAATGAAGCTAAAAATTTGTTTTTAGTCACTTCCTGCATTTTAATTGGTATTTTGGGGTGAATTTGACCGCAAGGTTGAAGTTGACCGACTCGTTAATTCTTGTTTGTTATAAATAGATTAGACGAAGTTGTCGTGGGGTTTCAGTCGTCTTTTTATTGTGTTTGAAATTGGGCGACTGAGTGAGGCGTGAATATTAATATTTTATGTGAAAATCGACTGTTATCAAAATGCCGCGAGTGTATAAGCGTAAATTGGGTGCAAATCGATACAAGGAGTATGATGAGGAAACTTTGGAAAAATGT
Source organism: Orchestes rusci (assembly GCA_958502075.1). NCBI lineage: Eukaryota > Metazoa > Arthropoda > Insecta > Coleoptera > Curculionidae > Orchestes > Orchestes rusci. Next base: position 26,125,945 of record OY293308.1, on the reverse strand, counting down.
TTAACTGAAGTCTTAGATGGAAAAATAAGTGCAACTAAGGCTGCGAAAAAATATAGCATTCCTAAAGGGACACTTATAAACAGAATGCATGGTCGACACATTAAGAAACACGGGGGCTAAGGCCAAACTGTGTTTACGCCGGCTGAAGAAACTGAAGACATGGATGTTATTTCTCAGTGTAACATTAAAAAAAACTTATGCGACCCCGTAGTCTGCCGTAGGGGGCAATTATTATTCAACATTGATTTCACAATGTTTAATTTGCAATAAGCTAGAAGGAATTGGCTTTACTTCTAAAGTTCTTGTAAAGAAAAATGTTCTATTTGGATGATTTGAGGTGTTTCTATGCTTTTTTATGGTCAAAAATATACTTTCAACATAAACTGAACTGTGTTTTATTGGGTCAACTTCACCTATACTACACAGAAAATTCGTTTAACAGGCAAACCGCATATGTGGTCAAGTTCGCCCCAGATGGGGTGAACTCGACCAAAGGCACTTTTAATTATTTTTTTGTAATTATGATATTTTTTTTCAATTTTGATGTGGTCAAACTGAAGTAGACATCTATACCCATAATATAGCTGCATTCATAAAAATTTACAACATTAAAAATATGATTTTTACATGGTCAAAGTATAAAATTGGTCAAAGTGCCCCCATTTTACGGTATGTATAATTCTTCTTTCCTTTCGGAATTAGCAAGACGTGAATTTTCCAAAGAAAATTCTAGAGGGTCGATATTCCCACAGAACAATAGATGTGTATGGTAACTAGCCTTGGAACACCTTCCAGGTAGGCACCATAATAATATAATGTTGTTCTAGTATGTAAACATTTCCAAGTTCGAAAAAATAACACTAAATTTTTAAAATCTGTATCTTGTAAACTGTTCTTGGAGACCATTCTGATCTCAAATTGTTGCAAATTTAGTCTACTTTAAAAAAGTGTTTCATACTTATGATCGAAAACTTAGTCCTTCTGGGTAGAAATTGGCAAAAACTGGATAAAAGGTGGACATTTTGGGATTTTTTTAAAATTTGTCGATATTGCATTCGACGCTCGAGGTCGAAAACTTGGATTATTCATTGGGCCAACATCATAAACAAGTCAGCAAAAAATCAGAACTACCGGATCTAACGCAAGGTCTAATGTACACTGTGGGCCAAATTAAATTAGAACCTAATTTGACGCTTGATAACTTTTTTGTTTGTTTATGGATTTTGATGATTTTTGGATATGATATTGGTCAATATGTTCTGATTATTACCCTAAAATTGAGCTTCCGAATTTTAGCCACGACCGGACTTAGAACGTTTCTATGAAGTGGGTGCATTTAAGCTCGTTGCAAAAACAAACTGCGCTACTCACAGACCCACTGATATATTTTTTGAGAAGCGCATAAATGGGAAAAGGTATCCTGAAAATATCAATATTTTAGAACCATAACCTAAGAAACGATGTTTTTTTCTGTTTGATGGTGCTTGTCGGTATAAAAACTGTTTCACTTTATTTTGATCCAAGTTTCTTGAAACTCCATAGCAACTTTGATTGTTTGTTAAATATTTTTAACATTTTTGAGATTCTAGAGTTTGCCTGTTTGATTTTAAATATTGTTGACATGGTTCTATATTTAAAAGATAAAATCTCGATTAAACAATTAATGGAAAAGAATATGAATGCACGGAAATGTCGCGGTCCCTTTCAAATTATCGAGTGAAATTTAACAAAGTTTGTTCAACGAAAAAAATATTTTTTTTTAATTATTAATTTTTTTTTTTCCAAATTAAAAATTCTAAAATGTGAAAAAATCGACAAATCTCTAACAAACTATCCACGTTGCTATGAAATTTCAAGAAACTTTGATCAAAATAAAGTGAAATAGTTTTTATGCCGACAAGCACCATCATACAGAAAAAAACATCGTTTCTTAGGTTATGGTTCTAGAATATTCATATTTTCAGGATACCTTATCCCACTTATGCCCTTCTCAAAAAATTATCAGTGGGTCTGTGAGTAGCGCAGTTTGTTTTTGCAACGAGCTTAAATGCACCCACGTCATAGAAACGTTCTAAGTCCGGTCGTGGCTAAAATTCGGAAGCTCAATTTTAGGGTAATAATCAGAACATATTGACCAATATCATATCCAAGAATCATCAAAATCCATGCACAAACAAAAAAGTAATCAAGCGTCAAATTATCTTCTAATTTAATTTGGCCCACAGTGTATATGGACTATAACTGTCAGTCATAGCCAATTCAATATAAAGAGTTTCAAGGCCTTCAAAATGAGCTCACTCATCATTTTGATGGGGGTTATACAATTTACCCCCAAAGCCCAACCCCATCAAAACGATTGAGTGATAGCTTATTTGAAAGCTCTTGAAACTCTTGATATAAAGGGTGATCCATTTAGTGCTTTAGGATTTTGAATGGAATTTCGGCAGCACTGTAAAAGTGGATAGCATTCTTATTCGACAATTTTGTAGATTGGGTTATTACAAAATATTATGGAACATTCGACGGCACAAGAACGTTGTAAAGTTATAAAAATTTATTATCAACGGCATTGATGATGTTATATCACGACGTGGTTCGGTAAATTCTCCCGCACGATCTTGTAATTTGATGCCATGGGACTTCTTCTTTTTGGGCTACGTGGAGTCGAAGGTTTATGATAACAATCCAAGAACTATAAAGGATATGAGAAATATCATAAGAAGTGTTACCTTTTCATGGAAGACCGGCCCAAATGTATGAAAATATAGTAATAAATTGGACTGATCGGATTCGCTATTGTGAACAAAGTCGTGGTGGACACTTGAATGATATTATTTTCAAAACTAAATTGTAATTGAATACTCTATCAAATCATGTATCTTTTTTTGCCAGCCCACAAAATGTCTAGTGTTGGATTCCATTTGTAATCCTAAAGCACTAAATGGATTTTGAGAAACTATCATATCAACGGGGATGATGGCATCGGCTTCAAACTGTTTTCAATTCAAATGAATTATTTTTCATATTACTAATAATAATTATTATTATTTATTTTATCATAAAGTAAGAAAACTTTGCCTGTCGAATCTATTTGATTGGTCTCATACAACAATCCTAATTGAAAGAAGGACATCTCATATTTATAATTATTATAATCACGAAGTGGAATTCATAATGATATGGACAAAACTCAACAGAGTACATCGTAAACTTCAAATAATCTGGAGTAGATCCTTGATAAGAGTATCCACTCAAGATAAGACATTAAAAAAAATTATATAAATCAAAACAAGTTCCACAGATTGAACACTTTTAACCAAAATGAAATTCTTTAAACTAGCAGTGTTTTTGCAAATAGCTTGTAAGAATCAGATCTGTGATAGAAGCTGAGCAAAATATATTTGGATTTTATTTCCAGATACCACCTCTGGAGCTGATACATCTCCAGAGATTATCCCCATACCTGGGGGCATGAGTGGTGATGGTGTCACTACTCGCTATTGGGATTGCAGTAAACCATCATGCAGTTGGTAGGCTTGCGCCAAATATATTATGTTTTCCATAGTAGACATGCATTCAGGTACGAGAACTTGCCAGATGGAGTATCGAATCCAGCTCGATCATGCGATATTGATGGAAGTACGACCGTGAGTCCTCATATCCAGTCTTCTTGTGAGCCTGGTGCTGAAGATCCAGTATCTTATATGTGTACTGACCAGCAACCCTGGATTGTGAACTCGACTTTGTCTTATGGTTTTGCTGCCGCTTCTTTCAAAGGTAAGAGAAGAGAAGCTGGATTAGTAATGTACTTACTTGGAGAATTAAAAGAGTTGGTGAATATTAGATATATATTGGAATTGGGAGCAGATAGAATAATATGTTGTTTTTTTTTAATTATTGAAGTATTATTGTTTTTCTCAATAATGCATCTCTGGTAATCAATTAAAGATTTTGGAATGCGCGCGCATGGTTGAAGATCTTTGTTTTGACAAGATTATAATGATTGATAATGATCTTGTTTGGAAAAGTTTGTTATGAGTTATGATGATTACATCATTCATTATTACTTGTGAGATAATGTCGATTCTTGATTGATTGATTGAGAGCTATTTTAGGTCACTTTGTTTCCAAATTTTCAGTTGATTATGATATAGCCAATTTTTTGCTGCTTATTTCGGAGATTTTCCATCAATATTGACATTACATTTTGTCAAGAACATGCTAAGATTCACAACGTTCTAGAAGCTTCAAGAATATACATACCTATTTTTCATGATACTAAAACACACAAGATATGATCAATTGCTGGACGAAACTAGAACCAAGCCGCGCATGTCGTCACTGCCAAATAACACCAGAGAACTTGCTGCATAACACCTACAATATAAAGGAAAGTCAAATGGCAGTGACATATTTTCAACCAGCGGCCAGTAATACATGAAAATGGTATTTCGCCAAACATCCACCGCGGCGCTAGAATTTGTTTGCTGCCTTGTCCCTGATTGATTGATCGGTTGATAAGCAAAGTTTGTTGTCATCATAGAACTAGTTGTCATTGTCAAAAGTTCTTATTATAAGTTATTCAATTTCATCTTTGCTGAAGTAAACTTTTTGAAAATGGAGTGTAATCAGAAGCGTCGTTATAACAGCTTTTGTGTGATTGTTAATTGTCATGATTTAGCAAGTAAGAGACATAGAGTCCATAAGGATAATGCGGAACCTTTCGCAAAGTGGATTTGTGAAGTGCGGAATCCATCACTGCAGAATAAGACTTATGAACAAATCTATAGATCTTATTTGGTGTGTGATATCCAGGATCCTCCTGGTTTTAAAATATGGTAATCGTGATCATATCTTGTTTGTTATAGTATCATGCCTATTTTTTGAAACGTGTTTCTCTAAAAAAATACAGCGTGCCCCGCTTCTCATGATAACACCCTGAAATCTTAGTTATTAATAAGGCGATTTTATACAAATTTGATTAGTAGATGATTGTTGATTGAGTTTTTTGTCAGAGTGAACATTTTTATTCACTATTGCATGGCGTGCGGTGTTAAGGGAGGGTAGAAAGTAGAAGGGGGTTGATTTTTTGGAGAAAAGATTTTAGAGCTTATTCATTTATAAATAAAAGTAATCAATAAATTTGAATGTATCAAAATATAAAAACACTTTCGCTCATTTCAGGCTCTGCATGTTCACAACATATTATTGAAGTCTTCTTTTTTTTTGCGACTACCAGTGTTTTTCTTCATTCTCATAAAGTTGGGTCTTCTGATTTTTTTTTGAGTTTTCCTTATCAGTTTTGGAATTTTTTTCATCCCCATCATTATTTGTACGTTAATTTTTAAACAAATTAGCTGAATTTTATTCAGCCACTTTGTAAAGAGTAAACAGGTACTTTTCAAATTCTCAAGTAGCACCGAACGATTTTATTCAGTCCCTCAGGGACGCTTCAAGGCAAAAGAATCAAACTTCAATCAAAACCTATTGGATTATGAAGAACCCTTAAGGTGGTTATTAACTCACTTTCAGCATGAGAGGGTCCACCATAGAAAAGAAAATTTCTTTTTCCTATTGGGCCCACACTGAAACTGGTAAATAAAATCAAAATTAAAATTTTTCCAAGGATCGTATGATCTTGAGTAACCAATTTTTAAGCTAATGTGAAGATCCTTTCAAAACTTCTTATACATTTATAAGTATGCGTGGCTTTGGAGTTAACTTGAAGTGGTTAGCTAAACGTACATCTTTAAAGAAAATTTATCTTTCTGGATTGGTAGAAAAGTTATGATGTAAAAAACGTTTTTTTCTTGAAACTTTAACTCCCTGTATCTCGGAAACGAAGCATTTTCGGACATAGTTTTATATGAAAAAAAATTCTTATTCTCTTGCATTCTACAGTGCGGCTCTGAAAGGTCCCCCCCTTTTTTTTAATGTGTGCAACGAAAATTTTGAAACTTGGCATACTTCAATTGCTGTCGAAATACTACTTTTTCATTTCGCCATTTTGAAAATTTGGCGTGTGAAAATTTCATAGGATTAAACGCATCCGTGCGAATATGACAGCCTGCCAAACTTTTAGTTTTTAAAAATGTCGTTTATGCCAAACTTTTAGTTTTTAAAAATGTCGTTTACATCAAGTTTCAATTTTTTAACGAGCTGAGACATCAGATTCCGGAACAGTACAGGTTAACAAATAGGAATGCTCATACAAAGCGGATAAAGAATTTCAAGATGATAAAAAAAAAATGGAAAGCATTTATTAGCATTATAATACTAAAATCTAAATTAAGATACAGTTTCCGCACTACCTCGCCTCAGCACTGAAGTTTAACCAAATGTGAAAATCTTGAAACGATATGAGCCAGTTGTTTGATTATTGTGTTAATTAGGAAGTGTTACAAAAATGCCTAATTCGCGTCCCCTCGCAGAAAAAATTGAAGCAATTTTTATTTATGGCGGAAATCGTGATTTCCATGAGACGGAAAGAATCTTCAATGAGCGCTTCCCGGACCGTCCGATATGCAGGAAATATCTTCGCGAATTATTGCGGAAATTTATCGGGACTGGTAGTGTTCAGAGCTTGAAGAATCAAGGGCGATCATCTATTTCGGAAGATAAACAAATTGCAATCATTGGTGAGATGGTGGTGAATCCTGAACAGTCGACTTCTCAGGTTGCAGACATCCGTGATACTTCGTCTGCTTCTGTAAAACGATTGCTGAAAAAACAAAAATTTTATCCTTATAAATTTCAAATGGTGCACCAGTTGGCTGAAGATGATCCTGACAGACGTGTGGAATTTATGTTTTTAGGGAAACCCACACGCAATATCCCGAAAAGGTTAAAGTATGGGCTGGCATATTGTTGGTCCTGTTTTCATTCATGAAAATTTGACAGGGGACCTGTATTTGAACTTGTTACAAACTACAATAGAGCCTTTGATTGTACAAATACGTCAGAATAATTCCAACGAATTTGGCATGGCACCAATTTTTCAACAGGATGGTGCGCCTCCTCATTTCAGCAGAAATGTAAGGCAGTATTGGGACATAACTTACCCCAATCGTTGAATTGGCCGTCGGGGTCCTACCGAATGGCCTGCCAGATCGCCCGATTTAACACCATTGGACTTTTTTTTATGGGGATATTCAAAACAGAAAGTATATGCAACACAGCCAGACTCTTTTAGATTTACAGCAAAGAATTACTGCTTTTTGTAAAAATATTAATGTCGATACTTTCGAAAAAGTCCGTCAGGAGTTCTCAGACAGATTATTTCATTGTTTGGGGGTCAACGGAGGACATTTTCAACATTTTTTACAATAAAAATTGAAGTATGCTTTCTTTGTTCTTAATTCACGAATTTATTTATCTTGTTAGTTTGACAGTCTGTCATATCCGCACGGATGCGTTTAATCCTATGAAATTTTCACACAATAATCTACTCGATAAGACCTTTCGAATGATGTGTCACACGACCCCCCTTACTATTAAAAAAATGTTTCAAAATGGCGCCCAGCCGCCATCTTGAATACTAAAAGTACGTCAGTAACATCAAAAAGTAGTATTTCGACAACAATTAAAGTATGCCAAGTTTCAAAATTTTTGGTGCACGCATTAAAAAAAAAAGGAGGGGGACCTTTTGGAGCCGCACTGTATACAGTGTAAGAAGGAAAACCCGAACTTGGAAAACACCCTGTATGTGAAGATATCATAATATACTGGCTTAGGGGCACATGCCGTAGACAAAAGCAGAGCGCGCCTCTTTTAAATTTTTTAAATGCTAGTCTGGGTCGAGAACGAGCAGGTTTTATTCAAGTGCCAGTGTCCCTAGATCTTACGAAATTATTATTTCAAGAATCTCCCTTTTGTCCGGTTGAAAAATCTTATCAACTTCATCTTTTGACTCAAGCAACCAGTCATTATTCATCTACTCAAATTATTTTTTTTTCAGGTTCAATAGAGATAGCGTCGCTATTAGATTCTGTTGTTTCAAAGATTTGGTGTACAACCAAGATGTCGAAGTCGAACCCAAACCCGTAAATTCTTAACATTTAGTATTTCTGCTGCCACTTTCTTTTTAAAATGGCCAGTTTGCTTATATTTCAAATACTTATGGCTTATTTCTTTTTCCATTGTAGCTAGTGCTATTATTTACTTATTAAATGTTGTTCCGTTGCCCTATTTCACACCCTACGGCACTGGAAGATAAAATTGAAGGAAGTTTGGTTTTGTCGTTTCTTACAATAGGTACAAATAATTAGCCTTTATGATAACCAGACTAGTGATGCGACGAGCGAATATCACCGACCGAATATTCCCATAAATTCCGTAACTTACGGTAATATTCGCTCACCCCCAAAGGAATATTCGCTTTTGGGTAACATATTACAGAAATATTACGGTTATATTACCGAGAACATTCCCGGAATTTCCCGAATAAATTCGGCTTAGAGTGGCAATACCTACTTCAAAAAGGAAAAGTCAATGAATGGGAAAGAAAAGAGTATTATTCCTGTATTTTTTGTTGCCAAAAATATGTTTGAAATGCTACCAGAAAGCAGCAGTATTTGATTAAATGTCAAAAATGCCCAAAAAATGTCAAACAAAAATTTAAAAAATATAATGCAGGTGGGGTGTTTTTTGAAATATTCTCTCAATATGAATATTATTCAATTTTTTATTAAATATACTCTAGTATTCAGTGCGTCCCATAATGAATGTCTAAACTCATTAAGAATGCAGTGTTTTTTTTTCCAAAACGCTCGGTCCTATCAATATTTAATTTTATTTGTCTTTTTTTATAGTCTATTCAGGGTAGTTCAAAAATAAACTGCGACCTTTAAATTGAGGGGTACGAGGTCATTTAAATTGGAAAAAAAACATATTTATAAGGTGAACAATATGCTGTGAAGAAGTTTTTAATTTTTCTTGTAGTTTTCGAGATATACTAAAAAACTTAAATATTTCATTTTTTTTCATTTCTATTGACTCTATTTCAAGGCTTATAGAAAAAAGAAAGGCACTTCATCGTATCCATTTTTTCTGCTTTATAATACATATGCTCATGCTAATATTCAAATTGTATTGCAACTTGCAACGTTTCGTCTTCCGGGTCACGCCATCAATTTTTTTTTTCTTAATGGTGTTCATTATTTTTTGCTTATTTTTTTACTCTACGGGAAAACCTATTTCCTAGTAAAGTACTTTCTCTCCGCCGGAGGAAAAGTAAAACTTTGCGGTCGATACTCAGTCGAACAATGTCCGTTTTACTGAGGTTTGAAGAAAAAATTGTTTCCACATCATGCATATTATTCAATAAATAATTACAAAATAGTCCGTTCTGAGTTCAATGTTAAAGATAAAATATTGAAATTTTGGTTGAAGCTATATTTTTGAACAAGGATGATAAATTACCCACCAAACAAAGTCTTTTGCTAAAATAAAGATAAATTTCCTGAAATTCTCATAAATTACAGAAAGTTCTCGTAATTTAACGAATATTACCGACAAAAAATAAATTACGGTAACTTTTACATCACTAAACCAGACTGATTAAGTTTAGAGCGTTCAGTTTTAATAAAGATTCCTGATTGCATTTAACAAGGCAGTTATAAAGTGAAATGATAAAACAGGGGGATGCTTCATAAAACTAAGTAGCTTCAAGGCTAATCGAAACTATGACCCTTCAAAAACTACAATAACGCTAATTAACGTTCGAGGTTAATTATTGATCTTGTTAGATTCTTCAAAACCAGGTTCAAATGCTGAACATCAGTTTTTAAGAGCCGACAGTGTATTTACAAGGCACTTTAAAACTATAGCAAATGCCAAACAACTTTCGATCCACGTCATAATTGCCACCAAGCACGTTGTTATGAAGTTTGCTGGTGGCCAAATTTGGTCACCTGCAAATCACATAAAAACTCGCTTGGTGGCAATTATGACGTGAATCGAAAGTTGTTTGGCATTTGCTGTATACTATCTTTTTATTTGCCACAATGAAACCGTTTTAAACCTCCAGCAAATCCAAATTGTTTTTATCATGCTACTTGGGTTGGCTAGAAAATAAATCAGTGTACTCTACTGGCTTACCCTGTGATATTTCTGACTTTACGCGTCAATATTGAAATTATCTCTGAAGATTATTGACGAAAAATCATCGTGGTCAGTTGTTACTAGATGTGGTTTCAAACCTGTTAGTAGGGAGCTAATCCTATGTGATTTCAGGTGGTAATGATTCAAGCAGATGCTGCACATGTATGCTCCTCTCATTCAAAGGCCAATTACAAGGCAAACAGCACCTTATTCAGATCACCAATACCGGAGGTGATCTGACACAGAACCAATTTGATCTCTCGAATCCAGGTGGTGGCGTTGGCATTTGCACAGTTTCTTGTGCTGAAATGTTTGGAACTGCTCCCACAGGTTGGGGTGAACAGTACGGAGGAATATCAACTGAAGCGGAATGTTCTGAACTACCCAAAGTTCTCCAGCCTGGTTGCAAATGGCGCTGGGAATTTATGGAAGGGGTACCAAATCCTGATGTTTCGTTCCAGGAAGTCAAATGTCCACAAGAACTCATCGATGTTACTGGTTGCTATTAAGTTTTGAATTTATAATAATATAATTTTAAAAAATCAACCTGTTGTGGAAATTATTGTAGTTATATCCGAAAAAAAACAATATTAGTTTGGTTTTACTCAGGTTATACTTGATAAGGTAATGAACTGGTACTTGAGGGACTTGGGAAAAAAATTCAAGCGCAGGTACGATCATAACAATTTCAGTCCCATACAGCAAAAATATGAAAAATAGAAAATGGACGAGTTCAAACATATTCATGATCATGCATGGTCATTATATTTCTCACAAGGAGACTGAAATCGTCACCAAATCAAGTTGTTTAACGTGTGGTATACATTAGTTATCGCACGGTTGTAGATAAATTACATTACGTTGATCTGGATTCTATCGTATCCTAGCAACCCAGATCAAGGTATTGTAATTTATGTAATTTCTATGAAACTTTGAACTTGGATAGCGCAAAAACGACTGAACGAAATACCAACATACAGCAAATGCCAAACAACTTTCGATTCACGTCATAATTGCCACCAAGCAAGTTATTATGTGATTTGCTGGTGACCAAATTTGGCCACCAGCAAGCTTCATAACAACGAGCTTGGTGGCAACGATGACGTAGATTGAAAGTTGTTTGGAGTTCACTATATAAGATATATTTGGAATCAGAAGAAAAAGATCTATCATTCTAGACAAAAATACAAAGGGTGTCTCATTCAAAACATACCATATTGTGTAAAAGTTTTGGACCTAATTTTTTTGCTCGCCAGTGGATTTCGAAAACGGCTTACTTTAGCGGATTTTGATAAAAGTATATCTCTTGCTGTACCGAGAAAAAAGCTTGGCCATTTTAAGCCATCAGAGGTGCAGTGTGAAGCGTCCTCTAATGACTACAATGAAAAGGTGTCCATATTAAGGTTTCGCTCCTCAAGAAACTCTGGAAACCAATTTTCAAAGTAATATACAGTTAAAAAAATGTATACATTTTTTGAAAAATTCGATTCAATTTTTTGAATATACCACCCTGTATCTAGAAAACGGAGCAGTTTTGCAATGAGGTAATTTGCTTCAAATTGGCGTATTTTGACATCAAGAATATGTGGTAAGATTTTGTAAAGACCTTTCACAGACACCCTGAAGAATGATTTCTATATCACTCGATAATGATGCATCTCAACCTTTCTTGTTCAAAATTAAATGATGAATCCAAAAAAGTCGCGTACCACCTTTTTAGCGCAATCCTCAAAGCCAGTGCTGGTACGCACACAACCATCAATGCAAATTTTTCATTTCTAATCACCAGATTATGAGTGCCAAATTGTACTTGATCATCTCGAACAGTTTTCTAAATATCCAATTATTTCTTTTTGTTTTCAGAAATTTCGCCGTCCTGTATTTTCTATACGATGCAGGCTATTTCGACCAATATTGTATGCACTTATCACTCAAAATATATAGGAAACTCCGATACAAAAGTTTGAAATTAAATTCGCCAGCGCCCTACAACGGGTAGTCCTCGTACTTTTGACTATTTTTTCTCAAAAACGTAAAGAAATCTGTTTTTATTGCATACGGTGGAGCCATCTATTGGATAAAATAGGATCTATACCACGTTCGAAATTATAATTCAAATATTTATCACATGGTTTATCAAAAGTTATTCTGAAAAAATGCATAACTATTTTTAAAAAACGTTCACTTTATAATGTCCAAAAACTATGTCCTGGACAAATGCAACCTATGCATATTTTTCAGTTTATAACTTTTAATAAGACATATCATTGTGAATCAATATTTAAATTAAATTTCGAATGTTGAGTCTATAAAATGCAAACCACAAAATCTAGGACTTGTATACCCAGTTGTGCTTAAGTTATGTTGTTCAAAATCGGATTTTTGACATGCTGAACCAATTTTTCTAAAACAGTCGAAAAACTTTCATTGGAAAGGATGTGGATTGTGTTTTGTTAAAAATATCCACACATCCAGGGGACGATACATTCCTCAAAGAACTCATGATAAGCTTACATTATAGTCCAATCCAAGGCTCAAACACAAATTTCAAGATGATCTAGGTACTGAAAATTAGAAACTTACGGCACAAAATTCAAATTACACGTGGAATGACAATGACGTCTAGGGTTAGGGATTGGTTATTAATGGCAACCGTTGTTAAGGAAAACCCCCGTCCCTAGCGTCATCCAACGGGTAGTCCTCTAAACAAATCCGACTTGATTTTCTGGTTGCCTAAAACTTTATTTACATTGGCTCCCATTCAAGTTTCTTATATATTTTGAGTGATATGTGATTGTATGGAGTTTTTTACATCTCCAAACGTAGAATTCTTTGTTGTAGTTTGGCACATTCTTTGGGATTTTACGAAACAGTTCCAACATGTATGTTTTTTTTACAACTTTGAGAAAACCCCACACCAGTTCTTAGCAAAGTTGCCCCACTGACTCTAGGGTGTTGATATTACCATCATCTAAACATAACCTGAGAAAATATGAGGTTCAATTAAACAATTGCACATTTGGTCCTTCTACCCTAAAAGACCATTACCGTCGTTTCTGAAAATGAACTTTCAAAGTTCATGAAATGGTGACACCCTACACATCAATGGATCAAATCCTATTTGAATGCAGACTGAAATGTTTCATATTATTCAAAATAGTGTTCAGTTAGTAGGTATTAATAATTGCCTTCATGCAAATCAAATAGAAAATAGAATGTATATTGTTTTAAAAAATTTGTCATTTAAATTTGAGAAAAATAATAACAAAGTAGTTATGTGCTTTGGAAGGCAATATCGTTGAAAATTCTAATTATTTGGTTATCAATCATTTTTTCCTGATTCAAATGGTGACAAAGACTCGAACACATGATTGTAAGATACGTATATTAAACATTCAACCTACCAGTCACACAAAATCGAAAGTACTTGAATCATTTCATTTCAACATCGTTTATGACAAAGACGAGTTTCAAAATCACAGATGTTGGAGTAGTTGCATCGGCCACTATAATTTCCTGTCCATCTATCAAACCTAGCTCCACCAGTGTTTTATTCAAATTGGGTCTAGTTCTTTCCTCGATAGCTTTTATGCTAGGAATGTAAAGAGTTTTGCTTTTCCCGTCGATTGTTGTGGTTAAGCCAGGATTTTTCATTTGGAACTTAAAATAAGAACAACCCAGATGTAAACATCTCAATCTAATTATGACTTTAACGAACCAACCTTGGGATTTTCACATAAATACTCTATGAAGTCCTTCAGCTTCATCTTTGTAGCATCCTCGATGTTGATTGGGTGGGGAATATTTGAGCAAACCGTACAGTTGTCTTTTTTCTCAGCTTCATATGTGTAGGTGTATATGCCATCGATGTCATTGAATACCATAAAATTGTTCATGTGATTGCAACAACTGGTGGCAAGTTTGAATACCTGTAAGAGAATCAGTTCCATTATGATTACATGGTTTTGAATAATATTGTGGAAATACAAAAAAAAATAAGTTGAAGTAACAATCTACCTGGAAAAATTGTTGATAAAAACCAAATTTATAGGTTGCAACAAATTCGAGTGTATGCATGAAGATCTCCGTTATTATGGGGATGTTCTAACAAGGCATAAATACCGTCCGTTTCAATCAATTTTGCCAAATGGTTTTTATCAAAAGTTATGTGGGACCCTGGAGTTTACTGATCCTGAGACGATTCAATAGCGGGTTGAAACAAAGCTTATAAGAGATACACGGTCGCTTAAATTGTGGCAAAGTTGCGCATTGTTCACCAAAATGCCATTTAAAAATTCAAAAAATTCCGACACTTTGAAAGATTTACAAGTTTTTTTTGGGTATTTAGGCACACCCTGAGAATAAGCCTATTAGTAAACAATAAAACCTATCAATATCAAACGTTTCGGAAGCGAATCTGCTTCCGTCGTCAGTGGAATCTTAAAAAGGAACAATCAATTCAAAAAATAAAGATCGTTTTTTTGTGGTTTCGCAGTAAAAAGATATTCGAAAAAAGCCGAAAACATTTTTGCAAAGACGTTTTTATTATTTATTTTATACAGTGTTTTTCATGAAGTTGGGTACAAATAGATTTTTTTTTTGATTTATATTTTCAAGGAATTTTTAAATTAACTTTATTTAACTAAACTACATCGGTTTAATGTTGAGTCATTCGAATTTCATATGAAATAAAACATTTAAGGGATATTAATTGAAAAATACCGTCTTTTTGTGTATCTAACTGTACCCATGTCCTTTTTTCCACAGTAGATACGATTTAATAACTAATGTCAAGATTCAACTATAATCGAACTATGGTGAATATTCGTGGATTAATTATTTTTCTTATCGCCAAAAAATATGGGAAAACGGGCATGGGTACCGTCAGGGACATGTCCAGACGGTATTTCTCAATTCATATCCCTTAAAATGTTTTATTTGATAAGATATTTGATCAATGCCTGGTTTATACAACACATTCATAAGCATAAGCATAACTTTAGTCATAAGCACAAAACTTGAACGTATGGTTTCTTATGAACGCGTTTATAGAACCTTCCACAAACATAACGATAAGCATACGGATAAGAAATTTGATAATTTTCATCTTTATGTCTAAAGTTATGCAAACATCGGAACAGCGCAGGCGTCATTTCTGGCAGTGTACGGTAGGAGTCAAATATAGTCCTGTCTTCATATACGTATTATCATGATTTTCTTTGGCGCCTGGTTTCTCGAAAGTTGTTCATGTTCTGTTTTGGTTTCTGAATTGTTAACTGTTTTGTGCATTTTTGTGAATATTTCAATATTTCCTGAAGTCAGTTTTAATTTGATGTTAAGTATGAGTTTTGATTGACAAGCAAATTTTTAACGCTTATGCTTATGAAGTTGTGCAAACCACCTTAAAATTACGCTCATATTCACGACTTTGCTTATGACTAAAGTTATGCTTATGCTTGTGAAGTAGTTGTATAAACCAGGCTTTATTCAACATCAAACCGATGTAGAGTTGAGTTGAATAATAGTTATTAATGGTACTAGTGCGTTGTGTTGAAAATGAGTCACGCGAGAAAGATCAGGCCGAGTGGTATAAGTACTCAAGTGACTTATGGAACATAACGCAAGAGTGCCATACAATGTTTTATCCAACAAATGGAGAAAATCGTTTTTTTATGAGATAATCATTAAATATAAGTTTCAGTTTTTGCAAGATTAGCGGGTTAGGAACGATGAAAGTGAACTTCACTTTTTCATCAATGCCGACGTTTCGAACCTTTATTGGTTCTTTTTCAAGGCTGTAAAAGACACATATGTATAAGAAACGCGAAACAAATTCTTTGGACGATCAAAAAATACAACAACCAATCTAAATCTACACCCACCTATTTATGCGCAATGAAGTTCCAGGTCACATGATAACACTGAAACAACTCCTTCACACTGAACAATGACCAAACACTATTAATTTCCACGAATAGGTGGGTGTAGATTTAGAATGATTGTTTTATTTTTTGATCGTCCAAAGAGTTTGTTTCGCGTTTCTTATACATATGTATCTTTTTCAGCATTGAAAAAGAACCAAATAATGGTTCAAAACGTCGGCATTGATGAAAAAGTGAAGTTTACTTTCATCGTTCCTAACCCGCTAATCTTGCACAAATTAACATCTTCGGGACCCTAATCTTATCAGTCATGATAAGTTTCAGTGTCCGAATGACTAGACAGTGACATGTGTACATTTTGATCAAAATAGATTATTGTTTGTTTGGTTGCCACGGTAACGTGATAGGTTGTTTGTTTGCTACGGACGCGAGAGTTATAATCCATAAATAACTAGTGACTAGTGAGTTATGGATTATAACACACTAGTCACACTATTTGACACTTCACTTGTCCAAAATAACATCAATAATGACACCTATAACTATAAAGTATATTTCAAAATAAAATCATCATTTTCCATTTTCTTTTAATGGAAACGTTAGAGTATGAGTTTTTTTTTTTTTTGATCTGATACAAAATCGGCACATTCCTTGGTGGATTCTAAGCAACTTTTTCTTATGAAGTTCTTTGATATCTTGTCAAATTAACCCATTTTCGACCCAACTTGGGTCGAAAATGGGTTAATTTGACAAGATATCGACCCAACATAAACTTTTGTCAAAATTCCCCCCAAACCGATGATGTCATGTGTCAAAATTGATCTTTTTGGTTATCGGACATGCTACCCCCGAAAAAAGTTTTTCAAAAATATAAATGTGTAATAAAAAAAGAATCCCATATTATTATGTACCTACCCAACTTTATGGCGGACACTGTATATCTTCATATGAATTCATTCTAAAATAAATTACACTTTGTCATTGCCAATTTCTCGTCCACTCTGACGTTTCGTATAATATGAGTGGCCATCATCAACTTTATAAATGCACCACTAGATTTTGTACCTGATTTTTAGTTACCTTTTGTCTTCCGTAAGGCAATAACGTGATTTGATTTTGGATTCACAAAATCAGTAAAACCCACATAATACAAATTCACGGAAGCCATTTTTTGGAGCCAAAAACGTTTATGTTTGAGTTAAGGGTCCTCTTCCTCATCTCGTCAATGCTTGCGACAAAATTGATTCTGTTTACTATTTATAATTTTTTTGTTGCAGTATTTATTTGTTTTACAAAGTGTCTGTAAAAGGTCTTTGCAAAATCTCACCACATAACCCTGAGGTCAAGATAAGCCGATCAAAAGCAACTTACCATATTCCGAAATTGCTCCGTTTCGTAGATACAGGGTGGTAAAGTTATTAGATAAAAATCAAATTTTTTAAATTGTGTAAACATCATTTTTTGATGCACAACTTTGAAACTTGGTACCCGGAGGTTTTTTGAGATGCGAAACCTGAATATGGACAACTTTTCTTTCTAGCCGTTAAAGGGCGCTGCACACTGCACTTCTGTGGTTCAAAATGTCCATTACTTTTTTTCTAGTATGGCTTTTGATTTTTGTTATCAAGAAGATGAATTTTAATGTATTTTTAGGCAAAAAAAGTGCTCTTTGCATAACCGGCTAAAGTAAGCCGTTCTTGAGATATTTTGATTTCTAGTGTTCGATGCCGATATTCAAATCACTTTGAATCAAAAAAAATATCGTTACTTTTAACGCTGAAATCAGATCAGTGATTTAGTAGTTTTTGAATTTTATAGGTTGACATCATAGCTTTATGGGTCAAAATAAACATATCAAAATTAAGAATAAAATCGGTCCAGGTCTAGGTCCATGGATTGATATTAATCCTAATTTTGATATGGTTTTCTTGCCCCATAAAGCTATGTCAACCTACAAAATCAAAATACTATTAATTCTCTGACCAAATTTCATCCTCAAGGTAAGTGGTTCGAATATTCTGGTGCGGCATCAAAAACTAAAAACCAAAATATCTCGAAAACTGCTTACTTTAGCAGATTATAGCAAGATTACCTTTTTTACTTAAAAATGTATAGAAAATCATTTTATTTACAAAAAAAGTAAACGCTATACCAAGAAAAAAGTTATGGCCAATTTAAATCAACAGAAGTGGAGTGCGCAGCGCCCATTAACGGTCACAATGAATAGATGTCCATATTCAGGTATCGCATCCCAACAAATCCCGGCTACCAATGTTCAAAGTAATACGTTTAAAAATGTTCACACATTTTCAAGAATTCGATTTTTATCGTTCAACTTTACCACCCTGTATTTAAGAAACGGAGCAGTTTCGGAATAAGATAAGTTGCTTTAAATCGGCTCATTTCGACGTAAAGAATATGTGGTGAGATGAATCTAGATATTAGTTACCGATATTGGATTGTTAATTCGATTTTTGTTTCGTCAATCATTGTTGTTAATTTGTGCAGGTTTTTCCATGAGAATTTCAATTATTACGTTTCGAATAAAGATGGATTTATAAACAAAACTAAGTGTTAGATAGACGAGGGTGAATAACTATTTTTCTAGGGTATTGTCGCATATTTTTTCGATTGTTGTTATCACTCAATGCCTCATTCCAGTAATGACACATCAAGTCATACCCTATATTAATGAGATGTTCATGACTTATTAAAAAGTCAACCGTCTTAGCTCAACACTGCCGCAATCGACTTTATTTTTCAGTAGCAGCGAATGTGTTGATTGAATTTTTTTTTATTAAAATGGACATTCAACCTTATTTCAATGTTAAGACCTATAGTACAATATTCTCCATAGAAAATCCGGCACCACTATCCGCGCTACAGGCAATTTGAATCACTACGCCTATGAACTGCGTCATCAATGACGTGCATCAGATTTTGTTTTATATCAGCAGAAAAAAATCATGAAATCTGGCAATCCTATACCCTTTTAGTGTTGAACAAGAGTTTGGAGCTACGAAAGGTTGATATTTGTTTGAGTTCATTTGTAGGTTGATATCTAACTGAATGCGTTGTGATTTCGACTTGAATACTCCGTGCAATGAGGGAAGAGTAGAGTGACGTAAGCGGCGCAATTAACGAATTCATTTTCCAATCCAGAAAAACGCATTCCCATGCAACAAAAAAAAACATTTTCGCACAGGGATTGATGATTGATGTCGCTGTACTCTTTAGACTTCACTTCAATTGCATATTGCATGGACTCCGCCATGGGATAACGATTAATGATCCAAATACTGACTTGATCGTTACGTATAGAGAAGACAATAGACACTTTAAGCAAACCCAACATTTTTTTACGTATCCGCATCCGTATCCGTAAACGAATGTACATACGTTAATATTATAAAAACGCGCTTAAGCAGCGATCGGTTCTACGTATACGAAACGGATTGGTGAAACGTCAAAGTTGTCAAACTTCGCGTTTTGTAAACTAGATATTGATTTTTGTTTATATTTTTGGTTTGCTTTGGATGTTTGTGTATTTTTCGTTTATCGGTTTTGAAGAGCTTTTGTTATAATTCTTCGATTAGTTGAGATGTGTTCACAGATACGGATACGATGAAAGGCCCGCAACGATAGGTGCAACGGAACGAATCGGAACCCCCGCATCTATTTTGAGCATGCGCAGATTGATGTGGATACGGATACGTTTAAAATTTAGGACGTGCTTAAAGTGTCTAATATACGGCCCACTTTTACCATTACACCGAATGCCATACACAGCATTTTTGAATCTAATTTCATTAATTGATTTGACTTAACAAAGATTTCACATTAAAAAAACATTGCAATTACCTCTGTAGCACACACTGCAGCGATGACTGCATTCGTAGAAGCCACAGCGGGAATAATATTTTTGACAACTCCTTGTACAAGTCTAAAAGTAACGCCTTGAATATTGAATTGATTGGCCCTTTCTAACGCCTTTTCATGAACCCAAGTCAAGTGTTGAGCATCATCACCATCTAAAGGTACTCCAAAGGTGTTTTCTAATAAAATAGAGATTTTTTATGGATTGCTTCAACCAATTATTAGATTATTTCCCAATTGTTGTAAGACCTACCCTTTGGCCACTGAACCACTTTGACATATTCAACGCAATGTTCTGGTAGTCTGGGTGTATTAGCAATGGTGCACAAAGGATAAGTGACTTGAGGAGGATATAAATCTAGAGTACATTCTACACAGGCTGTCATCCCTGGAAGAATAACCCTGGCATTTCCTTTAAAACCTTCAGTTCCTGAAATTAAATGTTGATATTGACATTCTTATTTACAGAAGATAATTTTTGTTAACATGAATAATTACAATAAAGGTTGAGCAACACACAAACTATGTACTGCTTTTAGTGAAAAAAGCAAAACTATAGACTCAAAAATCCAAGGGCAGCTCCTCCATTTGGTCAATGACCTCCCAAACATATTTCAGAGAATAAATAGTTTCACCTCTTCCAATTATTTTACAATAATTATCATCAATCCGGTATATGATATTTATCTATGGCTTGGGCTGCTCGTCGGAGTTGCCCTTATGGCGATTAAGCTTGGCGAAAAATACACAGTTAGCGATCGTAGCCGAACGTCTAAGCGTATTAGAAAATTAAACGTGGTCTGGGGTCATCAGCCAACGGTAAATTTTGGAACATATCGCCGCCAATAATCCTCTCGACAAAACGGATACGCGAAGTCACGAATACACTAATCGCGAAGCGCATCACCCCTATTTACGATATCTTCTTGTGAGGTTGGTTTGAAATAGTTTGCCCATAGTAGAATCACTATTTTTTTTCAAGTGATTTTGAGTTATAAACTGTGTCAGTCGGTTGAGTCTACTTTTTATAGCTAATAAAATCTCGGTAATGCTGAAAACTGAACAGCTTAAAAGGGCCAACGAACTTGACTTTGCAAAAATAAGTGAATTCAAGAAAAGGGGTCGCATGCCCGATAATCAATAATGAAATAAAACTCCACATAGAAAAGAAAAGAGATAAATGACTTAGTCGCATTCACATTCGCGGTACCAACACATAACACTTCAAATATACAGAAATGATGAGCAAAGAATTCATGGGAGAATTGTCGACAAAAAATGAATGCTACTTCTTTCTACTATAATATTTTTTCGAAAATTGATTTTTGACGGAGATACAGTGTGTTAGAGTTTCATTTTTTTTGCAGTTTTTTGCAATAACTTCTGCCACGCTCATAATATTTTGTCGAATGCTCGTATTTGGGGCTTTATCGGGATGAGGAATTCAAATTTGCCCACCATTTTTTTCGCATTTTGTAAAGGGCGCCACATACGAGTTTAACTTTGATTTGAATGGTCTCAACTTTTTTGTGCTACACTGTATGCGACTTTTGATCAAATGATTTTATTCTCTCAACCTTTTGACATAAAAAAGGGATAATATTTTTGCTTCGATAAATCTAGCCGTTTTCGAGAAAAACGCTAAAATAACTCTGCTTGCATGAAATGAATACAAAATCATTTTAATTTATTTTCAACATGAAACATTGCATACTTTGGAAACATGCACTATAGTTGCCGTAGAAAGAGTTTTGGGAAGAATTAGTTTCGAAAGTTGGTGATTTTTTGAAAACTTGTTGTTACGCTAATGGTTCGTAACGACAAAAATACTGACATTGGAAAAAATATAAAGAAATGTACAAAATAAACTGATTCTCTCCAAACTTGTTTTTACGGCAACTTATAGCGCATGAATCCAAAGAATGCTATGTTTAAGGTTGAATATAAATTAAAAATTTCGTTTTGATCGCATGCAGGTAAAGTTATTTTAGCATTTTTCTCGAAAACGGTTAGATTAATCGAAACAAAAGTAATACCTTTTCTATGTCACAGGAGACTTAGGAGAATGAAAACATTGACTCAAGAGTCACTTACAGTATAGCACAAAAAACTTGGTAGGTACCATTCAAATAAAAGTATAGGTTCGCATATGGTGCCCTCTACAAAATACAAAAAAACTGTGGGCAAATTCGAATTCCTCATCCCGATTGAGCCCCAGATACTAGATTTCGCCAAGATATTATGAGCGTGGTAAAAGGCATTGCCAAAAAACTGTAAATAAAATTCGAGTTTAACACCCTGTAACTCCGTTAATAATCAATTTTCGAAAAAAACTTATGGGAAAAGGTGGTATTTATTTTTGGTCTACAATGCTCCCCTGAATTTTTTGCTCATCATTTCCGGACACCCTGTATAGAACGAAATGTCAACTGATAACGATACCCAATGTTTGTATAAACCTTACCAGATGACCTCGTTTGTTGATTAACCTTTTATTGTCAGTCTCAAGAATGATGAACGAATTCTCGTTATACATATTAATCAGTATACATAAATAACATTTAGTACCTCCATCAACTAGAGGGATCATGCTAGTTGGATCCAATACTCCATTTTCATCATAGTTCAGCATAGATACCACCATGCCATTGATCCATCTTCTAGCTAGGATAGAGTCAAGACCACAGGCTATGACATGAAATTGTCTATAGAAGTCTTCATCCTTATCTTGGATGGCACAGAAATGAGGAGTCACCTGACAACCCTGAATTCTCGAATTCACATACTTGGCGGCAACCTATTGGACAAGTGTTATAAGAAATAAATGGGATTCGTCTTAAAAAAAAATCTGTAATAAGCCTGATGAATAAAATTAAGCAATTGCTTTTACCTAAATACTATCCTTCTCAGTTGTTTATGATCTGGAAAAATCTATTTCAAGAAATTGAAGTGAAAGCATTTGCTTGTTCTCTATTCATTACCCTCCTACCAACTTTTGAACAGTTCAATATACAAGATCGCGAAATTTGTATTCCCAAGGTATAAATGAGCTCATTCTGCATTCATCAAGATGGAAAAAAAAATTACTGACTTAAAATTTGAAAATTAGAAAGAGACTACGACTTCGAACTTTTGAAGATTCCTCATTCAAGTAACTATTATTCTTATTATCCCTTATTCTGAAGGTCTTTTCATCCTTCTAAGACCATTAGAATAAGGTATCCCTCGACCCCCTGTCCATTTATTTCTTTCTTTCAAAATGTCGCCCAGATGTCAAAAAACACTGTCACTGTGTTTTCTTATATTAAAAATGTGTACAACAATCCTGGATAAGTTGAATCAGCTCCAATAGCTCAAAAAGCTTCATCAGTTTTTAGCATACAGTATGTCCCCGGATGCATATTTACAGATGCTAGCGTGTGTTGGCACCGGGGTGTTGAAATCAGCTAGGCTTTGAAAAAAACATTCATCTACAAATACTAGCCTATTTGGACACTCAGTTTAAAAAGTAACGCTCCTGCCCATATTGCTGCTCCTGCCCGAGTAAAAAGGTACGCTCCTGCCCAGCGTAGACGGTGGATGTTCTTTTGAATATCGTTAAAAAAGTGACGCCCCTGCACATATGGCTGCTCCTGCCCGAGTAAAAAGGTACGCTCTTGCCCAGCGAACCAGTTCGTTGGTTAGCAACAGGTTAACATTTAAATTATTGAATTCATTATTGTAAATCATAATTTATGTGTTGTGTATGGTTATTATGAGAATTCTGTATTATACCCACTACCCACAACATGCCACTACGAAAGCGCACTGGTTTCAGCACTCTAGTCGGAGTGTCCAAATAGGCCAGTATTTGTAGATGAATGTTTTTTTCAAAGCCTAGCTGATTTCAACACCCCGGTGCCAACACACGCTAGCATCTGTAAATATTTTTGTATTTTCTCACCAGCCCTGTAATATACATTTCTTTCTCTTTATCGTTTTCTGTCCAAAATTAAAAATATAATAATAAATACCAGAAGTATCTATCAAGTAATTTTCACATTTTGTTATTTTTTTGTCTCCCTGTATATTTGAAGAGTTTTATTCGACGGATGTCAGTTGTGGACCAAGCAAAAACTTTTATCAAGGATGGCTTTTTGTCGTATCTTTAAATTTTTAGTTTCATATTTTAACACCTATCAGGGGACATACTAGGTGTGTTTGTTATCCTCCACTAGTGCACACGAAACTGCACTTTTCTACCATGCGGCGTTTTTTATGCTGTTTGTGCAAGTAGTGTAGAGTGTTTGTTATATTGGGGTAGGTTGCCTATTACTGCACTCGCTACCCCAGGTCAAGAGGAGGTGTGACAAGTGCAGCGTAGTGTAGAATAGGGTGGGGAGCTTATTTCGTGTATTTTGTAACCAAACCATGTCTTAAAACCTGACTTATAATGAAGATGAACGAACAAAAAGGAAAATTTGTAGCGAAGAATCAGTGTATATCTTATCAAATGAATTGAAATGGGTGATGAAAATAGTGAAAGTGAATGTAGCCATACGATAAAGACTCCGATCAAACATATGAAATCGTCCACTCCAGAGATACAATTAGAAAGATGGGAAACTGGTAAGCTTTGTATCCATTTATATTTTTTTATTCTTATTCAATTTCTTTTTCTGCTTAGATTTGGAATTCGCAACACTTCTCATAAACACTCAAAAATCAACATTAGCAGCAATCTCGATCATGATCCCAAGCCAAGCTGCAGTGGCTTATCTGGTAGAGCGATGCTAGCCTAAATCCAACCCAACCTAAAACTGTTGATAGAGTATTAACTAAATTGTAGATATCGAGATAATTCGTTGAATAAAGCTCTGCCAATGCGAAAATGCTTTTTGAATCCAATATCCGCATAGGTAGGTACCAAAAGCACTACGTCTCAAAAAACTCTCTCTATACAGTTTTGCTTCTTCTGCGGTAAAGTGTATTTAAAATATTATTAAGGTTAAGCTGTCTTCAAAATCAGAACTTCTAGATGAGATTCATCATCATCGTCGCAAACTTCAGACAATAATATAGTCCCAAATCCATAATACTTTATTTTACTATACAAATCATCCATCGTTCACACAGTTGTTTTGTTGGTTTATTTTTTAGGCTAGAATATCTGCACAAACGCGTTTGTTGAATCTCCTTTACACTGACAGCCATGACTTACACCAGCAGTCTGCACTACCCCACCCTACACCAAAATAACAAACACACCTACTGTTTACACCCTGAAAATGTGGGCAAAATCGGTGAAGGCGTTTTAAAAACAGGGAGAAAAATTCGCATTTTTTGTTTTCAACTTCAACATCTTGTATTTTAGAAACGACGCACTTCCGGCCATAGGTATCACATCTCAAATTACTTCTCTATGCTTCCTCAACAAGTTTTGACCAGTTGAGCAGGGTCACCCTGTATAACCCTGAATGGACCTAATTATACAGTGTCCGCCATAAAGTTGGGTACATAAGGGATTTTTTTTCATAATTTATATTTTTTGAAAACCTTCCTGGGGGATAGTTTGTGCGAGTCCGATAATCAAAAAATAGATTCTGACACAAGCCATGAGATCATGTGTTAGGCGGAATTTAGGAAAAAGTTCATTTTGGTGTCGAAAAATAGATTAATTTGACAATATATCGACAGATTTGAAAAACGTTGTTTAGAATCCAACAAAGACTACATGCCGATTTTGCACCCAATGAGATTAAAAAAAAAATAAAACTCATATTCTATGGAAACTAGAAAAAGGAAAATCGAAAATGATTTTATTTGAAAATTAACTTTATTCAACTGAACTACATGGGTTTGATGTTTAATCAGTCAATTTTTTTATGATACCAAAGAGTGAAGGGTTATGAATTAAAAAATACCGTTTGGTCGTGTCCCTGACTGTACCCATGTCCATTTTCTCACATTTGCTGGCATAGTCCAAATTTAGTTAAATCTTGAAAATATTGATTTACCAAAATCCTGTCTACTGTGGGAAAAAGACATGGGTACAATAAGAGACACGACCAGACGGTATTTTTAAATTTATATCCCTTGAATGTTTCATTTCACAATATATTCGACTCGTTTAACATCAAACCGATGTAGTTTAGTTGAATAAAGTTAATTTTGAAATGAAATCGTCATTTTCGATTTTCCATTTAATGGAAGAGGTAAAATATGGGTTCTAATTTTTTTTAATCTGATTTGCTACAAAACTGGTGGATTCTCAACAACTTTTTCTTATAAATTGCTTTAATATCTTGTCAAAGTAGCACATTTTTGAACAACAAAACTATCTTCTTTCAAGTTCCCGCTAAACCGATGATCGCATGTCATGTGTTAAAATTGGTGTTCTGGTTATCGAACATGCACAAACTATCGCCAAAAAGTTTCTTGGAAATATGAATAATAATGCAGCATCGTACAAATGGCAGAACTCACTATACCTACTTATAATTTTTTAAAATTTTTTTGATCAAATACGAAACAGAACCGACATACCCAATTTAAACAAAATCCTTTGGAAAATAACAAAACTATGCTAAAATAACCACACTACTGGTGACCAAATTTGGCCACCAACAAACTTCATAACAACGAGCTTGGTGGCAACGATGACGTGGATCCAAAGTTGTTTGGCGTTTACCATATGGCAAATGCCAAACAACTTTCGATCCACGTCATAATTACCACCAAGCACGTTGTTATGAAGTTTGCTGGTGGCCAAATTTGGTCACCTGCAAATCACATGATAACTCGCTTGGTGGCGATTATGACGTGAATCGAAAGTTGTTTGGCATTTGCTGTAGGAATATTTTTTTTTGTAATTTTTTGATCAAATCCAAAATAGAACCTACATGCCTACTTTGAGCAAAATCCTTTGGAAAACAAACAAAACTATGCAAACATTACCCTACTACATAATTTTAATTTTTTAATTTTTGATCAAATCCGAAATAGAACCTACATACCAAATCTGAACAAAATATTTTGGGAAATAACAAAACTATGCAAACATGACCTTACTTAACTGCTGGACACTCGAACTTATACATGCACATTTTTATGTAAAGTTGAAAGTCCAATATCTTCAACGAGAATAGAGATATTTCAATGCGGATTGCGCAATTTAAACCTGGTTTCATCCGGATTAAGCTGGATGGAATGGATCTTTCGTAGAAACAAAGAATCATGATATACAGGGTGATTCATTGAGTCATGCAAAAAATCAAAATTTTTGTGAGTATGCCATTCCAGTGAGCATCGAATTCAGGCGATAAAATATGGTTTGATACTTTAGTAATGTCAATATCTCCAGACATTTTTGTCAGTTTTTGAATTCAAGGGCGTTGTCATTAGATACCCTAACAAACATCAAGGTAGGTTAGCAAAATGTTTGAGACGCTATAACTTTGCGATCGATTAACGGAATTCTACGGTTTTTGCAGAGATAGTAACCTTATTCACTAATCGAAAGAAAAATTAAAATAGACATTTTTTTTTTCAATCGATAAGGTACTATGCACTCATGGTCAGATAAATAGCACAAGCCTAGAATCTGTTTTTTGTGTAACTTTTGATAAAAATGACTAGCACCAGTCGGAAATGTTACAATAATTGATAGTGATAGTGAATTGATAGTGTAGCTATAAAATCTTAAACTTCGCAAAATTTTTAAAAAACCATGAGAAATAGGACATTTTTGCCATGTTCAAAATTTCATAGGTATCCTTTGTTCAGTAATTGAGAAATTACATAAATTTTGCACCTCTTTCAAATGGTGCTATCCATTTTTCTCAAAAGCTACACAGAAGAAAGTTTTATTGTTGACATCTTTTTCAAACGTGTTAAAAGGGCCCTAGACAACTTTTTTTTCAAATCGCCAGTTCCCATCAACTGCCAAATCGATTGAGGTTTTTATATGCACCAATACTTCTTTGCAAACAGATACAATATCAAAGTTTTATCAAATTCTAGGCTTGTGCCATTTATCTGACCATGAGTGTAGATGCCTTATCGGTAAAAAAAAATGTTCATTGTATTTTCTCTTTCAAGGTATCCACTTCTGCAAAAACCGTAGAAATCCGTCATTTCAAACATTTTGCTCCACCTCCATGATGTTTGTAAGCGTATCTCATAGAAAAGAGAATATTATATTTTAATCACTTGGTGTATCTTTTGACAACGGGGGTTGAATTCAAAAAATGTTAAAACTGACAAAGACGTTGCTGGGGATATTGACAATACTGAAGTAACGAACCATACATGGAGGATATTTATTCTTAGATTATTTTTGAAAGACTCAAGCTCATGACTATTTTTTACGTAAAGTGGAAGATCATTGAATTGAGTAAGACCTCTATAAAACAACCTAACTTGAGTTCTTGTCAAGCGGTTAGTTTGTACGTGAAAATTATTAACATTTCTAGTGTTGTATGTTGTATCCATGAACATCACTCACGTATAACAATTCATTGGACAAATAATCAGGTACCAAACAATGTATCATTTTGAAAATCATAATATAGGTTCTGAATAAAATAACTTGTCGTACATTCATGACTTCAACTGTCTGTAACATCAAATTAACAGGGGTATATCTGTCACAGTGCAAAATAGATCTTAGGGCACGATTTTGAATTTTCTGTAATTGATACACTTTTTCCTGGGACAGATTAAAAAGAATTGTGACATGTGGAGTATTATGGATTTATACAATATTGTTTTTATAAATGATGAAAGATTTTTGCCAATTCTTTGTAAAAAATAGACTTTTCTAGACATTTCTGATGAAATGTAGTCCGCATGCCTGTTGAAATTCAGATTTTCATCGAACATCACTCCTAAATATTTGATAACTCTCACTCTCTCTAAATGGTTGCCGTTTAACATGATGGTAAGGTTACAACTATCCAATTTACGAATTGTGTTAGGTGTTCCAAAGACAACAAATTTACATTTTTTAACATTCAGAATTATACTATCATCACTTAGCCATTTACAAATATTGGACAAGTCATCATTCAAGTTTTTGACCATATCAATGACGTTTTTATTTACCCCATATGTATAACATTGTGTAATCGGCGAACAATTTGATATGACAGACCTTAACTACCTTGAAAATGTCATTTATGTATAAATTGAACAGGAGTGGTCCCAAAAAAGTGCCCTGTGACAAAATAATGTGGACAAAATCCTTTGGAAAATGACAAAACTATGCACACATAACCTCACTATATCATTTTTTTTAAATAATTTGATCAAATCCGAAATAGAACCTTCTTACATAATTTGAACAAAATCCTTTGAAAAATAGCAAAACTGTGCAAACATAACCTCACTATGTATTTTTTTTAAATGTTTTGAACAAATCCGAAACTGAACCAGCATACCTAATTTGAAAAAAAACCTAATTTGTAGAAAAATCTTTTCAAAACTATACAAACATAATCTCACCTTAACATTTTTTTTCAATTTTTTGACCAAATCTCAAATAGAACCTACGTACCTAGTTTGGATTAGTTTGGGTTACAACCTACGTACCTGAATAGTTCGAACAAAATCCTTTGGAAAATGACTAAACTATGCAAACATACTCTCATTAAATAATTTTTTTTTATTTTTTTATCAAATCCCCCCTAGAAACCTAATTTGAACAAAATCCACTTTTTGTCTAAGAGCTGGCTACGTTCGGTTATTCGTGAGTTGGTTGATGGGAAATTTTAACTTTCACAGGTTCGATTGTTACCAATATAGCGATAGACGGTTCGTCAGAAGGCATCTGGTTAAACTTGCAAATTTTTTTCGAAAAAGAAGTGATAAGTTAAGTTTCTGACGATTTGCAATATAATCCGTGATAGGATGAGGATGTCAGGAAAAAAAATTCAGAACACTAGGTGTTGCGAAAACTTTTGCAAAATTATCATGTCACTAGGTTCAGTGTTTCTCAAAACAGTTCTATATCGTCCCATCTTTTCCATTTCACTCTCCATATCACAACGCCGCAAAAGAAGTTTCACTTCGATAAAATCCATATGTACCCAACTCTCGACCCAACTTTATGACGGACACTGTACTGCTCACTTCTATGATATTGATATTCCCAAATTCAATATGTAAGTGTCAGCGCTTAATGTAGGTTTCGGAATAGACATTCTACAATAACCAAAACTTTTTCTAACAAGTTTATTATTAGGTAGGTATACTCTCTACTGTCTGCATAAATTGCAAAATAAGAATGTTGACAAGTTCTTAGTATAACTTAATAACTCATCGACTTTAAGCCTTATAGAACTCAATGGAATAACTATACTTGTCAAGATGTCAGGTTCATTAACAGCATTTTTCAATTTTATTTTTCAAATTCATTTCAGTCAATTGAACGGTCAAATCCACAACCTTACTTCTATCTGGATTGTGTTATCGCTAGTTAACGGCACCTCCGCGCGCCCGCTCGATGTGATGCTCATCTCACAAAAATAAATAGGGTGCGTTTTGTGTTTTAGAGAAAAAGTGTCTTGAAAGTTTTTTCGTCATTTAAAGTTATAGGTAAGTCATGATTAAAAACTTAGCATCCTTTGCAGAATCATAAAGAAGTGATGGTTATTGGGAATGAGGACAGTAGTAATAAGAATCACTTATTCGAAAATTATTCCCGACGTTTTGGCCTTTTTCAAGGGCTGGAGTACATGTTATTCTTTCCTAATTATCAAGTTGTAAAATCTTACTCAATTTCAGTAAGTAACGGTACAGGGTTATTCATTATATTTTGACACCCATCTACAGCTCTTATTGCGAGTGATAGAAAAAAACTTTAAATACAAAAGTTTTGGTTTTTTTCACGTAGTATCTTCTGGTGATAGCGGAATCAACAAATCGAAATCATAACATAGAAAAAATTCATTAAGTCATATTTTTTTAAATGGAACACCCTGTATATTATTGACTAAAATGAAAGATCTCTTTAATCTGATTTCAAATATATATGGTTTGTAGGCATTTGGTTCAGTCACTTTGAAACTATTTGAATTTAAAAAATATATTTTTTTAAACTACAACAAATATTCACAACACTAACTTAATCATATAAACTATCAACATTCCATTAAAAACGAAGCTACATGTTTTCTACATAACCCCCATAACCAAAACTTTTGTATTTAAAGTTTTTTTCTATCACTCGCAATAAGAGCTGTAGATGGGTGTCAAAATATAATGAATAACCCTGTACATGTATGTACATTCTCAGGGACAGGGTGCCAGTTCTCGTAAACTATTCATCATAAAGACCCAGGAAAAAAAATCTATAAAGTAATGTGCCCAAGAGAAAATGCTGGAAATATATTTCAAGCTTCTAGGATCGCCGCAAGGGGGCGTAACGGTACTGTGAAAACAGAAAATCGATACATTTTCAAATTTTTTCCCGGTGAACTACAAAATAAAAATATGGAAACAGATTTTGGACGATATACTCTACCAAATTGCCCCCCGACACTTTTCACTAAGTTTTCAAATAAGACAGCTACAAGCTGTGAAACTTGATGTCACTAATTTGCCTAAGTATAACTTCGAAATTCCTTGACCGATTTGACTGTTCTTAAGCTCATTCTTCATTCATTGCTTTTTCTGGTGCATTTACTCGGGGTCGATTTTATCCGCTTTAGCCGACCACACAACATGAATTGTGAAAGTCAAACATGAATTTGAGGTTTTTCCGAATTTTTCAAATGCAAACCCACTAAATAGATGCCTCCATCGTGTTATTTGGATAATCCCCTACCACTTTCATGAAGGTAATTTTTCTATATCTTTTGAAATAGAAGAGTTACGGAGACTGAATTAGGAATCCGTCAAGGAATACTTTCGAAACAGCCCGTGTAAGTTTGAATGTGTCAAAATAATAGGAGTGCCTTGCCAACGGTCGGGATTTTGAGCATTGGCACTTGTTTTTTTGTTTTTTTTTTAATTAATTTTATTATTTTTGATATTTTTGGAATAAGGTGTTTACTGGTCATCAGTATTATTTTCGGCATGTGGTGCACTGTATTCTACTACTCAGCTGCTCGTAGAAAAAAAAAGAAAATGTTAAACGCGAATCAAAACAAATCTGATGTGTATATTTTTGACTCATTCAAATTTATAGGGGCTGTTTCAAACGTATTCCTCGCGTGATTCCTATTTAGTGGGTTTGCATTTGAAAATTTCAAAAAAACCGCAAACACAGGTTTGACTTTTACAATTCATGTTGTGTGGTCGGCAGAAGCAGATAAAATCGACCTCGAGTACATGCACTAGAAAAAGCAGATTTTCTTCTTTAAAACGAGCTAAAGAACAGTCGAATCCGTCAAGGGATTTCGAAGTTATAGGCAATTTTGTGACATCAAGTTTGACGGCTTGTAGCTGTCTTATTTGACAACTTAGAGAGAAGTGTCGGGGGGCAATTTTGTAGAGAATAACGTCCAAAACTCGGTCCAAAATCTGTTTCCATATTTTTATTTGGTAGTTTACCGGGAAAAAAATAAAAAATTTATCGATTTTCTGTTTTCACAGTACCGTTACGCCCCCTTGCGGCGATCCTAGAAGCTTGAAATATATTCCCAGCATTTTCTCTTGGACACATTACTATACAGATTTTTTTTCCTGAGTCGCTGAAAATGAATCACCCTGTACATGACGGTGATGTTCCGTCACGTACTGAATTTGAGTGAGATTTTACAACTTGATAATCAGGAAAGAATAACATCTGTATTCATTTGCTCCAGCCCTTGAAAAAGGCCTGAATTAAAGGCCGAAACGTCGGGAATAATTTTTGAATAAGTGATTCTTATAACTACTGTCCTCATTCCCAATAACCACCACTTCTTTGTTATAGGTAAGTATGTAATTGGGCTCGTAAAATTTCAAGCAATTTATTTTTTATTTATGGAGCTCCCTCGGAAGGTCCATATGGAGGAAATTTGTTGTTTGGTCAAAACGCATGTTGAACTCTACTTTGCGGCGCTCGTACGTCAAAACTATTGATTTTACCGAAAAAAAAGGACATCATCACATAAATTATGGAAATGTTTTTCTCTAGTCTAAAATTAGTCGGAAAAAAATACCTATATTGTCAAGAAACTGCTGTTAACCATTTTTCCAATGAGGCGTCTGAGATAAGAGGTGGCAAAGTTGAAATTCGGAAATCTATAAAAGTACCAATTTTCAAAACTCCCGCAGAACTTACCAGGTAAAAGTAGGTACCCAATGACTGTTGAACTATTGTTCAAAGAAATCATGCCAATTGAAAATAAATTCACTTAAAGATATTTTCGTAGAAAATAGCATGCGACATAACGAGTTCACAAACTAAGAAGATATTGTAATCTTGATCAAAGCATTTCTTGAATTAGTTCTCCTTGAAGTTTAACAAACCTGTATCCTGAGGACGAAGCCTTTCTCGACATTTACTATTAGAAAGAGTTTATTTTTATGAGATCTACGACACTTAGGAATAGGAACCTGTTAACACTTTTCGTAACACCATGTAGAATGTAGAATTTTAATGGACAGCCAAATAGAATCCTTGAGAATTTAACATACCTAGTATCGGTCCTTTTTTCAACCCTGCTCTAGTCTTGAGTGATAAAAGATTGAGTCGCAAAGGTTATGTAGGTATGTAGCAAGGTATGTACAGCTTATAGAAATAGTTCTATTAAGGTAAGTAGCTACAAAAAAAAACTTTACCTCCGATTTCGATTGTCCAATATCCTTCTGCCTAAACAAGAATTGTCTATTTAGATTTGATAAATCGATAATATCCATGTCGATGATATGAATATGTCTAAATCCCATCATAGCCAAATCCTTCAGCAGTTCACACCCGAGCCCTCCAGCCCCAATAATGAGTACTTTGCAACTAGTCAGAATAAAATCTAAAATTTCTGGAGACGGTTCAAATTCCGGATGGCTAAATGGTCCCGGTCTTTCCAGGACTTTCCTCAAATGAGTCCATCTTTTTTGAGATGATTCATTAAGGTCATCCATTATTTGTTTCAGCAAAGTATTCACAGTTCAATTATGATTCACAATCACAACGGTCACTTAAGTAAAAAATAAATGATGTTTTTGTATATAAAAAAAAATCACAATAACAAACTTTTAATGATTCTAACCTCACATTCACTAATCTGAAGTATGCGGTTTAAATTCAACTTCATCGAAGTGGAACTGTCAAATGTCCGCTTGCCAAATGAGAATCATAGCCAAATGAGAATCATATTGTTCCATCTACAATGAATTTGTCGAAAGCGTGACTTTGAACAAAAATTGGATGTGGTTGTGATTCCCATTTGTCAATCCAAAATATTTGACAGTTCCACTGGAGATGAAATTGAATGTAGCCCTTACGTCAGTGTGAATTGTTCATGTTGCCAGATCGTCTTCAGAATCCAAGGAAATATCTTTTTCCAAACAACGATGTACAGCTGGTTCGAAAAAAAAATAGTATTACTCAATGATCTAATAACTATGATGAAACATTTCATTCATAAACTGTGAAAAATTGTGTGGTCAACATCGAACATAGGAGAGACGTGAGGAGTTGATCGGGGAACAAAGTGGGGATACGTTTGCACCTCAGCGGAATGTGCTTCGGTTACTACACGCGAAGCTGTCAATGACGTAAGTATTTCACAGAATTCTTGAATTCTTATTTACTGCAAGCCTAACACTTGCGAGTCATTTCAATAAACCATATAAGTAAATAATGAAGCATTACAAACCAAACCAGAATAAAAACACAATAAACATTCACAAAATCAACACCAAATCCCACCCAAAAAAATATGAGACGAAATATGAATAAAACGTTTAAACAAAATCAGATTGATAGGGGCCTACCCAGTTTTGGTGCGTTGCCGTACTTCACCTTTTTAAATTTTCGGAAGAAAATACTGGTTTTTCTAAATCCAAATACCTAAACAAATAGCTGCGCCAAGTTAGCCTCCCCGTAACCGAATTTTGAAAAAAGCTTATACTCGTCTACTGTGCTCAAAGTGTGCTTTACTGTGCTGATATAATTTTAAACTGTGCAGCTCTATCGTTGAATTTATTCAAGAAATAAGTCTGGGGGGCTAACTTGACGTTCAGCCCCTCCAAAATTTTGAAAATCAGCTCAAACAAAAGTGAATTCTTATTCTATCCGAAGTGTGCTGAACTGTGCTGTATCTAGTTTTTGTCAAATCTTTCATTTGGTTCAGATATTCGAAGAATCTGATGTTATTTTTGATACGCGGTGTATATGCCAAATTGGAAGCTGTCGTTTGCATATTTTGTTTCTGGCACTACAATGAACAATGTGGACCTCAACAGAGCACTGGAGGAGGGGAGAAGGAAACTTCTGGATGCGGGACTCAAAGTTATTTGCACAGTCAGCGATCAAGGCAAAAATAACCAATCTGTCATGAGTATGTTTGGACTAAACAAAACTCATCCGTATTTTGAATTCGGGAATCATCGTGTTTATCACGTATATGATGTCCTGCATTTGATCAAGAACTTCGGAAACAACATGCTCAAAAATAGATTTTTGTAAAAAAATCAGTTTGTCGATTTCGACGACATCCGAAACGCATACCTAATCGATCAAAGCAGCACAACAAGCAGGATTATGCCGAAACTCTCCAGGTCCCATATGGATCCAGACAATTTTGAGAAAATGAATTGTTTACTTGCAACTCGAATTTTCAGCAATTCTGTCGCAGCTGGAATAAGAACTGCTGTGGGTACAGGAGAGATGACATGTTCTACCGCACGGCACACGGCAAAGTTTGTTAGTTTCATGAATAATCTGTTAGCCAATCCATATACTTGCCCACTCTCATCAGAAAGGCCATTAGTGGAACAAACATTGGAAGAAGCAATTGACATCTTTGAGGAAATGCAGAAGCAGATGTCACCAGGAAAATATTCTAGGCCAGGTTGCTTTAATGGCATGGTTCATACACTGAGGGCAATACTTGGAATTTACCACCACCAGAAAGAACTAGGATAGGTACGCATTTATCTTGACAATTAAATTGGATCAAGATTTTGCGCCAATCAGACAGCGGGGAGGATTCAACATGAATCCAACGGTCCGAACGTTCAGAACCACGTTTCGACTGTCATTAAAGGTTAACTTGCTTAAACCGTCTCGATCATCAAATTGTGAGGACGATGAATAAGATACCAATCTCATATTACATTGCAACCGGCAAAAGTATCTAGCATTGAACACCTTTAGTCAACAAGCACAGGTCTGATTGCATCATCTTCAACATCAGGTACTGCGGAAAGCAGCAAAACTAGCGAAAATTGCAACGAACAGAAACGGAAAAAACGTGCCACTTTACAATAAGAATGTTCAGACACATATTTTGCAGGTTATTTGGCGAAAAAGACAATTGACAAATTCAATTGTGATAATTGCAAAAATAATAATTTAATTTGTGAACGATTAAAGCCTGGTTCTCACGAGGCGATCTATGTTGAACGATTTTTGTTGAACAACAAAAATAGCAAGCGATTTGTGTTTTCGTTGATGAAACGGCTTAAAACCCTGGTTCTCACGAGTCGAGTTTTATCGGTCAACTTGCAATCGCTTTGGAATTGAATGACAATCGCTGGGTGATTTTTGATGGTCAACGTAGAATCGCTGTTGAATTTAATGACAATCGTTTAATAAGAACATGCAATTCAATAGAAGTTGAACAACTTTTGTTGAACGACAAAAAGTTGCCAGGCTCTGAACTTTGAATCGGCTGGTCGTCGTCAAGCGAATTCAAAATTGTCATCGTGACAACCTCCTGTCAAAAATTGGAGTTATCAAAATTTGTTCCGTTGAAATATTGAAAACATCACTTCCCATAAAAACATTTTATATGGAGTGTTCAAGTTCCTAGACCATTATCAGCAACAAGAGTGCCTGTGGAATCACACCATCGATAAGAAACAAGGATGCCAAAGAAGAAGTTTTGTGAATATGGGCTTGCTCATACGTGGAGGGTTTTTTTATCTAGCCTCATCTTCAATCAATAACTCTTTTGAAAGCCTCTGTAAGGTTCCTAATCGGTCCCTTCTTGAAATCCAACCTCTTAACCAAAATCTCTGTTTCTTTCTGGAAGTTTCTTTTGGCAACATTATTCCTAATTCCTGAATCAAGATATTTTTTATTTCGGGCGACAAGTTTGAACAACCTTACTTAGAGCAATTTTCAAGTTTGACAATGTCATTCCAGTCCGATAATCGTTTCAACACGATTTTTGTTGATCAACAAAAGTCGTTCTACTAAAATCGTCTTTTGAGAACACAAATCGCTCGCGATTTTTGTCGACCAACAAAAATCGTTCAACTAAAATCGCCTCGTGAGAACCGTACTTAAAACAGAACATTCGTTATTAATAATGAACAAGGCTTACAAACATTTTTCGTCTGGTCTACACAACCTGAACCACGCCTAACAATTCTTGTGAGGAGAAGTTTGTCAATAATTGATAGAATGATGATGCAATGTCCTCAGAAAGTATACTTGAACAGATACTTGAAGGAAAAAATCAAAAAACCCCAAACTAAAATACAGTTTTTTGAGGAAAGTTCATGTGAAATTCATCTGGATTTTCTAATAAGCCTAATGATTCGCTGTAAATTAAACAAAGAGTGTAAATGGCGAACATTGACCTGTAAAAAAATATGCATGAAAAAAAGAAGACTCGTCATTGTACAAAATCTGTAGATATTCCCCTTTCAATAAAATTGTGTAACGCTTTTTGATTAGATGAAATAATTTAATTAAGGGTTGGAAGGTGAAGCCTTCAAAGTCTCGAGCGCCACCCCCTGGATTTATGTGGTAGAGGCCCACAGTGCCTCTCGGGTAGCCTTTAGACAGTGGAGAAAGTAAATCCAGGATTCATCTGCGATGAGGGTGTCCTCTGATGTTAAGGGTGTTAAATATCATCGCTATTAAAAAGGCAGTTTGGAATAGATCGTATTTTCCGCAAAGTTTGTTGGATGATTTTCCTTACCAGGAAAATAAGCAAAGGCAGATTGGATCAAAATAAACCGATCTATTTTCCATAAAAATGTTGGGACAAACTCCCCTGAATGCAGAAAAATAAATCAACTAAAATTAATATTACAATCAAAATAATGAAAATGAAAGAAAGGGTGTGTAACGGTTTTAAACGGGAAAGCGAATTAACCCCAAAAGAAATGTTCAGAATATTACGATCGAGCAGTTTATGACTGACGGGAAAGAAAATGGAAAGTTAAGTAGGATGCGTAGAAAATGATGATTAAACGTGTCGCAGTGGAATGAATGAAATACAAGACGCATTGCCACGAAAATGGATAGAAAATGTGTGAGGTTTAAAATAAAGGCAATTAGAACGTGCATTGAAAATGAAGAAAATAGACGACGTGTGACGATGATTACCACGACAAGGCGCGTATAACGATGTTAACTCCAAAAGCACCAAGAGCAAGCATTTCCAGATTTTCCCAAGCATTTAGACATTTAATTCCACTGTCTGTGGACCGGTTAAAACCCTCCCTTAATTACCCCTGACGATAAAATGAAGAAAAGAGAAGAAAAGCAAAACCCCATTTGAATTGACGTTAAAACCCACCCCTGTTAATTTTAGAATGAAATACTACAGAAAAGAAACACTTGGGAACATTGGCAGGTATAATAGGAAAAATCCTACCTTGGAAAACTGCACGTGTTCACAAAAAAAAACGGTGGTACGGTGTTGGGCTGTTAGAGTCGAAAAATGGCACGTGTACACGGTTTAGATCTCGAGCGCTAACTCACTGTCGAATCGTGATTTATCACGCCGGCACCTCCCGTTCCCCTCGACAGTAGTACCGAAATTTTGTCAAATCGCGCAGTTCATATTTCCTGACTGAAGATCTAATTAATCCTCTATTCGGATAGAAAATTAACTAGCGCGGGCTTTGAATATTTTGAGTTTGAGAGACGGTGTGCGCGGTACTCAAAATATTTTAGAAAAGAACAGATCTGAACATTCGATGGTTAATTAATCCTAGGGTTTGAAACACGGAAAAGCAAAAAAAATAAAGTAACTTCGTTACAATTGTATCATTATTAAATTTTATTTATACCTATATATCCTGAATAACTACAATTATTGTATTGTTATGTCTCGTGTAAATATCTCATTACAACGCACAAAAATGTTTATCTCAACATGCCAACAGATTTTATACTGGAAGAGTTTGTAACTTGGAATAAATTTCGTGGATGAAATTATTTTGCTTGTTTTTTCAAAATCCCCTCACATTTCGATTTATATTTTTAGTCAAAATCTTTTTCATTAGAAAAAATATAGATACAGTGTGCGTTAATCATCATTTATTCTTATCTCTGATAATTCTTCAATCTATTTATTTATATAGATTTCAGTACGTGAACAACACTTCAATTTCAAAATTATTTTCAAAACAAAGAGCAGGGAAAGTTATGAGTGTAACATAAAATTCAAATGGTTATAATTTTTAGATTTCGGAAAATTTCCAAGAATGTTTTAAATTTTATTTGGAGCCAAACAAACTTACGAAAATAAATCTGGACGATTTTATTGCTTGCTATCAAAACCAACTGTACCTATTTCATTACTGTGGTGAGTACTCCCAATTCTCGATGAACAACAAATAGAATTAACGGAGAAACCCTCGTTAAACTCATCGTTCTTGACCCGGCCCCTTTATCGATCGGATTGCATAATATAACGATTCTTTACCTTACCACGGGCCCATACCAAAATCCGTCTCTCCTATTGGTTGATTCGAATATGGCGGCACATAATTCAGATTCAAATTCAAAGCGATTATTGACAGCTGTTGTTGTTGTTCATCACAGGCCACTAACTTCGAATTGAATTGGACAATTTTTTTTAAAGTGTATGTATCAATGTAGTAACTGAATGTACCGCCATTTTGTAGTATTTAGAGATATCGACTCAATATTCTAGGGTTATAAAGTACTCAGCAGGACCTTCAAAAATGAAGTGTCACATGACCTCTATTCCTATTTAAAAAAAACATTCCAAGATGGCGCCCAGCCGCCATCTTGAGTTTTTCATAAGTCAATTTCATGTCAGAACATAGTCAACATGCTTTGTATTTCATCACCTAGAATTTGAAGTCTCTAAGTTGAGCCGTTCAAAAAATAAAAGGGGGGGGGGGACATTAAAGAAAAGCACTGTATAATAAATAATATGTGGTATTACTTTATATTATGTCATGATATATTTTTTCAAGACGCACGCATCTTCCGCCACAATTGAAGCCGTTTAAATCCTTAAACGCTCCAAACCGGGCGTTTAACTTTGAAGGCGTTTAACCGACTTGAACGTGTCCAATTTCGCCGGTGCATACGGAATCTTGTAGTTAAACGCCGTCAAATCGTGAACGAGCTTAAGTACGAACGGAGAATACGGGCCTAAGTATTTTAACGCCGTAAAATTTTGAACGCGTTCAATTATGAACGGAGAATACGGGTCTTTGCACTTAGTATAAACTATTTTAATAAAGCACTTGGTCATGCATGTTTTCAATATTGTTTTGGCTTTTCAAAATAATTTTTTCAAGTGAATTGCAAATTAACTCTGCTACCTTACTTATGTTTCTTCAGAGAACTCTTTCTTCTCACCAATAATTTTCCAACAACTAGATATAGCCCGAAGTCTCTTCAGCTTAGTTTACACCGACAACTTGGACCGCGGACCAAGTACTAAATTCGAACTATATCAGAACCAAATATTTTGTTCGAATGGTGTAAACGGTTGCGGACTAAGCTGGTCCACTCTTGGTTCGGTATTCGCCAGCAGGTGTACCGAACTAAATTTGATTCGATCTGGATCAAAATTATGAGGTTATGTTGATTGTTATTATTGTGAATTGTGTTGGTTCTGAGTTTCTATGGCAATCTGAGCGTACTCACTAATGTTTTTTTTGGTTACGAATTCTGTTGATGAATAATTTCGACTTGTTTTGAAACTTGACGAATTGCGGGCGTACTCATTTAGTTCACGCGTTGCAAGAGGGTGTAAACGGGCAAGAAGCAAGCATTGGTCCAACAGTACTATCCCCACCTACTTGGTCCTATCGGACCGAACTAAACGAGTTATCGGAGTAAACTTGGCTTTTGTGTTATACATTGAGGGGAGAGAGGAATTCTTGCGTGAATTCTTGCGAGTTGGCCACACTGCAATTTTAATAAGTAGCTACCTTGTATTCAAGGTATTTTGATTCTAATTGAAAATACTCCATACTCTATGAGTGCATCTCCGGTAGTTACCAATTATATAATATGTACATTTTTAGATCACTAGTGATAATAAAACATGTTCAATGAGACCCATATTTTTCCATGAACGACACGATGCAACGAAATACATCTGGCAACACGACACAAATGCCTATTTGGGATCAACCAATCACAGCTGATAGTCATTAGCCTAGTTTACACCGATAACTCGTTTAGTTCGGTCCGATAGGACCAAGTGGGTGGGGATAGTACAAGGTTAATTGATATATCAATTAACCTTGGGGATAGTACGGTAGGATCAATACTTGCTTCTCGCACGTTTACACTGTCTCGCAACGCGTGAACTAAATGAGTACGCGTGCAATTCGTCAAAAACCAGACGAAATTATTTATCAACACAATTCGTGACCAAAAAAAACATAAGTACGCTCAGATAGCCTTAGAAACTCAGAACCAACACAGTTCACAATAATAACAATCAACATAACCTCATAATTTTGATCCAGATCGAACCAGATTTAGTTCGGTACACCTGCTGGCGAATACCAAACCTAGAGCGGACCAGTTTAGTCCGCAACTGTTTACACCATTCGAACCAAATAAACTACTCAACAAAACGAACGGTACACCCGAAATTTTCGCCTATGTTTGGACACTCATACTTTTTTAACGAATCGATGAAAAAATATGCGGTTTGCACCACGATGTAGAGCATTTCTTTGCGGTTTATGCGAATGGTTCAAAAAATTAATTTCCTCAAAAACATCTTTTATACAGGGTGGTAAAAGAAGTACTGTAAATTTTCATTTTCTTTACTGTCCCCCCATTTCCACAGAGATTTTTTTGAGCTTTTTTTCGATATGCCCAAGTGTTTGTTACGTCCATACCTCGAGACATTTTTGAAATTTTCTTGATATCTTCTTTCGTTTTTGAAATATCGACTTTTTTCAAAATTATGACACGTAGGGCTTTGAATGGCTTCTCTGCTAATTCTAAGTTTACAACTGACAATGTCATGGCATATCTATTGTTTAGCTGTCTTTCTGATGACTTATTGGATACTCTGCAATATTTTCAGTATACAGGGTGTGCCAAAGAATTTTGATCATAAGTAAAGCACTTTTTAGTTATTTTGTCAGGTTTTCTTGAAAATTATTATGTCGGGGATGCTGAATCAAATTCTAATCGACTTTGGAGTGATGTTCAATGTGATTTATCGAAACGGTTTTGATAATTTTGCTGGACTTTCAGTTTTCGAAAAGTCAAGTTATCATTTATCTGACCTGTTCAAATATCTTTCTCATTCGAAATTTTGAGCACATTTTGTTAAAAAAATTTATTAATGACTTTTTTTTCAACATTTTTTTTCTACTGCGCAAAAAAGAATTTTAAAAATGATGATCGGAAGTGGCTAGAAAAATTTAGCACAAAATGTCATAGCGAATTTCTTTATTGGTAGGTGCGATACATTTTTCGATCACCCTGTATACCCGGGCACCCGATATACTTCCAAGTGTAAAAACTCTGAAATTTTTGATAAAAATACAGGAGAAAAAAAAACCTCCAAAAATATCACATCAAAACATTTATTTATGTCTAACTTTTTTTTTTCGAGCACCCTAGACAATCAAACAAACTTGCATTTTTGGAAAAACACCATGCATGAAGTCATTAATAAAATTTTGTTAGATAAATGATAACTTGACTTTTCGAAAACTGAAAGTCCAGCAAAATTATCAAAACTGTTTCGATAAATCACATTGAACATCACTCCAAAGTCGATTAGAATTTAATTCAGCATCCCCGACATAATAATTTACAAGAAAACCTGACAAAATAACTAAAAAGTCCTTTACTCATGATCAAAATTCTTTGGCACACCCTGTATACTGAAAATATTGCTGAGTATCCAATAAGTCATCAGAAAGACAGCTAAACAATAGATCTATGCCATAACATTGTCAGTTGTAAACTTAGAATTAGCAGAGAAGCCATTCAAAGCCCTACGTGTCATTATTTTGAAAAAAAGTCGATATTTCAAAAACGAAAGAAGATATCAAGAAAATTCCAAAAATGTCCCGAAGTATGGACGTAACAAACACTTGGGCATATCGAAAAAAAGCTCAAAAAAATCTCTGTGGAAATGGGGGGACAGTAAAGAAAATGAAAATTTACAGTACTTTTTTTACCACCCTGTATAAAAGATGTTTTTGAGGAAATTGATTTTTTGAACCATCCGCATAAACCGCAAAGAATCGCTCGACATCGTGGAGCAAACCGCATATTTTTTCATCGATTCGTTAAAAAAGTATGAGTGTCCAAACATAGGCGAAAATTTAGGGTGTACCGTTCGTTTTGTTGAGTAGTTTATTTGGTTCTGATATAGTTCGAATTTAGTGTAGACTATAGCCTAGTTTACACCGATAACTCGTTTAGTTCGGTCCGATAGGACCAAGTGGGTGGGGATAGTACGGTAGGACCAATGCTTGCTTCTCGCCCGTTTACACAGTCTGGCAACGCGTGAACTAAATGAGTACGCGCGCAATTCGTCAAATATCAAAAACAAGTCGAAATAATTCATCAACACAATTCGTAACCAAAAAAAAACATAAGTAGGTACGCTCAGATTGCCATAGAAACTCAGAACCAACACAATTCACAATAATAACAATCAACATAACCTCAAAATTTTGATCCAGGACGAACCAAATTTAGTTCGGTACACCTGCTGGCAAGTACCGAACCAAGAGCGGACCAGCTTAGTCCGCAACTGTTTACACCATTCGAACCAAATATTTGGTTCTGATATAGTTCGAATTTAGTACTTGGTCCGCGGACCAAGTTGTCGGTATAAACTAGGCTTATTTTAACCAATCATAGCCTGTAGCTCCCTTGGAACACTGTTGTCGGCTTGTTTTAAATTCAAAATTTTTGAAAGCCGAACAGCTGATTTATGTGAACAAAACTTATCAATAATCAGTAAACTAAAACTGTCCTATAACACCAACGATATTGAGACACATAAAAAATTAAAACATATCCTCGTTAATACACTGGTCAATCCCTTTTGATAAAAAGTGAAAATTCTGAGTGCTTTTATATTTGCAACAAGGCAACGTTGAACGAACGTTGAACGAATTCAACGGACGAGATGTAAATAATAACATGTTTATTATACTGACAAACAATTTGCCCGGAATCTAGGGTGTACGCTAGTTCTGTGGATTCTATGTTCTAAGCTTCTCACCCACGCATATCATTCAATTTAAAACATGGCAACGTGCAACTCTTGAATCCGGTGACATGAGTGACATCTGCCATTCATGTCAGGATACAGGCTGTATTAGATTATAACATTTTTCAGAAAACACAAACAGCAAACAGAACTTAAAACAAAGGAAAAATTCTAAAATTCCTCCCTCATTCCCTCATTCTCTCTCTATTCTCTTGAACTCTGCATTCATGATCAAAATGGCTGGAATGGATGTTGTTCTTGAAGATAAAAAAGACGATTCGGTTGATCGTCAAAAGGTAAGTTTCCATCTTTGACTATATACTATAGGGGTAGATAGTCAAAGGTTTCCATCTACATTATTCTATTCAACTATTCACCAGGCTATTTACATACCTATGTTTGTATAAAATGGATCATAGAAACCGGCGAAGTATGTTGATACGAGCGGCATCCAT
This sequence comes from Orchestes rusci, assembly GCA_958502075.1. Classification (NCBI taxonomy): domain Eukaryota; kingdom Metazoa; phylum Arthropoda; class Insecta; order Coleoptera; family Curculionidae; genus Orchestes; species Orchestes rusci. The sequence continues at coordinate 26,081,065 of OY293308.1, read as the reverse complement.
TTATGCCAGAAAAAACTAACTCAAACTAACACTAACCAAATTCCAAAACTAACCTGACCTAACCTATGAAAAAAATCGTCTCGCAATTCTTGAAGACACTAGAATGTGTCTATAGGTATAAGAAAATTTGGAAAAAATCGAAAAATAGCTGAAAACCGTATAGGTATGCAATAATCACCACCAAAGACTCCAAAGAGTACCTAACAGTTGACAGTATTACACTATATCCTTCTTAATATTCTATAACTACTCAATATCCAACAGTGACCGATATTCCCCCGGATATTCCACTTATGTATCCTGCAAGTATTTCTCAAACTTGAAGTCATCTTAGAATACCTGAATCCTCGCCTGAATCGATAACTGACCTCCTAGAAAACATAGTGAGGTTTTTTTATGATTCATTTCTGGTTAAGCTGGTCATCTTCAATTTCTTCAATTTACAGTGCCCCAGCTTAAGTATCTTCCCCAAAACAAGTATATAAAAAACGCTCGGACTCTTTGATTTTTTGTGTGACTGGTGGCTGGTGAACTGACTGCCGCACACGTTTGTTTTGTGTCAGTTTTTGTTCGAATAGACTTCATCGTCGAACAAAACAGCCAACAGCAACGCAGTCTGTGAGCCCCTTAACGGTATTAATATACAGTGTGTCCACGTATTGGTTTTCGGTAAGGTATAAATGACAAAAAAATTCCGAGTTAGATTCTTATATTCTGGGAATCGCTCCGGCTAGGTCTAAAACTCGGTCTAAAACAAAGATGTTGAAAAAATAAGCGAAATCAATAATTGATATTGATTTGGAACTGTTTAGTGAAAATTGACAAGAGTAAAGAATCTTTGTTTTGAGAGATATCAGAAAAGTTGTTTAGAATCAAAAGCTTAGACACACTCCCAATTTTCAGACAAATCAGCCCACTTTGATTTTAACAGTAGATTGTATCATCGTGATGGAAAAAAAATGCTGATTTTAAAATATTCTCGAAAATATTCATAGAACAAAGATGAATAAATACACTATTCTTACAATATAAAATGTTTATTACTGAAAAATCATCCAGAAGAAAAAAAAAATGGGAATTAGGTAATTAATAATTTCATACCATACTTACAAAATCAAAAAAGGCAAAATTTGTCTGAAAATTGAGAGTCTGCTCAAGCTTCTAATTTTATACAACTTTTCTCAATAAACTTTTCTGATATATTTTGAAACAAGGGTACTTTATTCTTGTCAATTTCTACTAAATCTGTTCCAAACCACCCTGTATATAAATTAAGTTCGATCATTTTCTCAACATCTTAGTTTTAGACCAAGCAGGAGCATTTCCTAGTATTTCAGAATCTAACTAGGAGAATCTTTGTCATTTATACCTTACCGAAACCCAATCCGTGGACACACTGTATAGAGTTTTAAGTACTAAATCCAAGACTGAATCATTGACAAAAAAGTAAATAGCTACACCAGTTACCTAGACACTTGTAAGTACAGTACAAAGTAGCTTTACCTTTAAGCATACATCTTTTCTCCTAGTAGCTTGGAGAAGACTAAACAGGTTCTCGCGCATTGCTCGGGACGTCTCTTGCGATTATCGTTGCAACCAAATCTTGCAACGATAATCGCTGAATATTATTTCATAGTGTCACCAATGGACCTGTGTTGCTACGAACGATCACGACTCGCGTCGTGAACGACTGTCGTAGGAACAGTTTGGATAGTTCTTCAAGCAAGAACTGATGAGAACGGCTGATAATCGCTGGAACCCATTTTGCTCGAACAGTTCAACGGGGATCGGTGAACGATCATCGCAATAGTCGCCCCAACAACACGTACCTTTAGAGAGCCTTTGAATCTAAACGTCTTTATTTATTTGAAAATAACGATTCACGACGAGAATCATGAGGAAACCTGACCAAAAACTCAAGCCTGGCAATAAAAATATAAAAACAAAATTATGGTTGGGTCAAGTTGAAGATTCGTAAACTCCCTGCTTGTGAACTATCTAGTTAACAAGCATCTAGTAAAAAAGCTCGATATTAGTGAACATTGTTTTTAAGGAAACTTGATAGAACATCTCCAACTTTTGGGTGCTATTGGAAGAAGACTGTAAGGGTTGGAGGGATGAAATACTGATGAGTAACTCTTGCTACGTTCTCAAAAACTCACAACCTTTGTGTACCGCATTCGTGTTTTTGATTTTCGATTTGTAATTTTCTTGGTTAGACATTGTTTTCAAAGTGAACTTGGTAAAAACATTCACTTTGGAGGGCTGTAAAATGTCAACTGGGAGGATTGGAGGAATGGAATTTTGAGGTCACTCTTTTTGAAATTTTCATTCACACTTTTGTATTACATTGGGGTTGTTGATTGAGGATCAGTAATTTTCTTCGTTAGTCATTGTTTTTCGAAGAAACTTGGCAAAATCATCCTCAACTTTGTGATGGGGGATCAAAAATTCAATGCTACCTTTCTGGGCATTCGAATGGTTTATTTACAATAAAAAATCACATCTTTATGTAGATAGTTTCAGCCATCTTTTAAATCATTTGTTTAGGTTTGCCCATTTCTATTGAGGGTATTTGTCTCTTCAACTGGACACCATCACAAAATATCCGAATATCTCAAAGGAAATACCCCAACAAACGAATTACAAATTTACACTTGGAAGGATGCAACGTTACACGAGCTAACCCAGCTAGTCAAAGAAGTCAACCCAGAAGCCAGGCGAAAAGGCACCAAATTTAGCTTTGCGTTGGTTTTTCCCGATTTTAAAAGCCCCATGTACAGGTTGGTTGATACTGCATGAATTCAAGCGCTGTCGTTAAATAATATCGAATAAATATCTATTTCTAGAATTCGGGAAATTGGCAGTACAATAACAGGTGTCAAAGGTTCTGATGATATGAAGACTTTGAATGATTATAGAATGGCTATTGGTGACTATATGGACATTGCCATTACACCTCCCGACAATTGGAATAGTGGGCGGGGAAAAAATTATTCGAACAATTTTGGCAATAGGGGCCGACAATATTGACATCAATAAACCGGACTCATTTATTCATTTTTCTGTGGACTCTGGAATATTTCCATAGTGTAATTTCCAAGATATTATATCTCAAACTTTGGATGTTTATCACGTTAGTGAAAACTGTAATGTTTACTATTTGTGTTTAATAAGATTTCTGACAGAATTGAGAAACCGTGGTTTTATTCGGAAAGTTTTAATTATTTGGCATTGGATTGGAACAAATAATAATTGTTGTTTGGCAAATCTGGAGTAGTTTGCAGTGGCTCTTGGCAAATATTGCTATTCGGTGTTTTTCCATTGTCGGTATTTTGACATGAGTAAAAATACACCAATTTGTATTTGCCGTTGGATTTGATACGCATATTCGTGCAATCAACGAGTGGAAATTTTGGATTTGTGGACAAATTTAAAGGGGTAATGGAAATGTACTGGAATCTTTCGACTTTTAGTGCAGGGATTAATGATGATTCAATATGTAATGTCAAGTCATGGAATACACCATCTTCAATTTCTTCCTGAATCGTTGTTTCTTATGAACAACCGCAAGTTATCTCCACTCGGCGAATACCGCATGTGTGACTTTCCCAAAATAGGAAACAAAGACACTAGTGAGGGCCCTAGAGACTTACAGGTAAGAAGTAAAAGTCTCAGAACAAATGATAGGCCGACAAGAAGTGATCTACACACAACTGAGATATGTGAGAATATTATATTATATTATCACAAAAGTAATGATTGTTACTTAGATATTACATATTCAAGAACATTTATCATAAAATGTTATCGCTTATTCCACTTGCTCTATCAATAACAGGTGCATTTTGTACCAAACTTACAATATCCACCATGCTGTCTAGCGATTCTACATTGATTATTGCAGGCTAGCCAGGTGCAGTTGCCGGCTTTGTTCAATATATTTCCTAAAACGAACAAATTTGATAGATGATCAATATTAATTATTAGCAATCCACTTACTTTTAGATCCATCCATATTTTTTTCTTGCCCATCTTCGTTGCTGTTCTCCTCACTGCTTTCTCCGATATCATTTCTACTATCATTTTCATCTTCAGGTTTTTCACCGTTTCCTCTGCGATAATCCGAATTATTTTCATCGCGATTCTTCTCACTATTGTCTAGATTTTCGCTATTCTTTTTGTTTTGATAAAGTGTCATCTCACTTTGATCTTCGCTGATCTTATCCTTATTCTGGTTCTTGTTTTCACTGTCTTTGCTAATTATTCTAGATACATTCACCTTTTGTTCATCATTATTCAATTGAGTCCTATTTATCTGATTTCTGCCGCGATCGTCTTTGTTATGGTTGTCATCTCCTTGATTACTTGCTTCATTTTCTTTTTTTCTGTCCTCACTTTTATTCTCGTTCCTTTCACCACTGCTACTTTTTGATTCATTTTGGTTTTTCACTTCAATGCTGTTCTCAACGCTCTCCGCATTGTCGTTGTGACGTTGATTTCTTCGGCGATCCACTTCACTGCTATTGTTCTCATCGCCATTGACTTTTTTTTCATTATTTTTGTTATGAGTGTCTTTCGTTTTATCATCATTCCTAATCTGATTACTCTTTTCATTCTTGTCGCTACTTCGATTTCCTTGTTTTTTCTCTTGATCAGGTTCGTTATTGATTTGGATCTTATTTCTCTGATCCCTCAAGTGATTATTTATGTCTTCTTCATTGTTGATAACCTCATCGCTGTTCACGCTATTATTGTGACGTTGGTTTTGACGGCGATTTTTTTTATTGTTTTCATCGCTTCTTTGTTCTTCATATCTATTCCTTTCATTGCTGTCTTCATCGCTATCCACCCTGCTGTCATGACGTTCATTTCCTCGACGTTCTTCCTCACTGCTACTGTCCCCTCTTTCTTTATGATTTCTGTTATCAGTTGCCTTTCTTCTGTCATCATTCCTAAACTGACTGACCCTTTCATTCTCGTCGCTTCTTCCGTCTCCTGATTTCTTCTCTTTGTCAGATTTGCTATTAATTTTATTCGTATTTCCCTGATTTTCCAAGTGACTCATGTCTTTCCCATTGCTGATAACCTCTTCGGTATCCATCGTGCCACCGTGATGTTGATTTCTTTGGCGATCTTCTCTGTTATTGTTCTCATCGTTATTAATTGTTTTTTCGAGATTTCTATCATCAGTGTCGTTATTCCTAATCTGACTACTTTTTTTATTCTCGTCACTTCTATCGCCGTTTTTATTTTTTTGGTCAGATTTCTTATCATTCGTATTTCTCTGATTATCCAAGTGATTATATTTGTCATCTTCATTGTTAACATTATCGCTATCTTCGATATCATTGTGGTGTTGATCGCGTACTCGATCTTTTCCATTCCTTTTGTTCTTATCGTTTCTTCGATCTTTATATGCATCCATTTCATCGTTTTCTTCAGTGTTATCCTCATCGCTGTCCACTCTGCTGCCGTGACGTTGATTTCTTTGGCGATCTTCTTCACTGCTGTTGTCCTCATCATTATCAACTTTTTTTGCATGATTTCTCTTTTCACGCTGGTCGCTTATTTCATTTTTTTGTTTATTATCTTGATCAGGTTTGTTATCGAAGTGATACTTTTTGTCCTTTCCATTGTTTTTAATCTCATCACTATCCACTCCGCCACTGCGCCCTTGATTTCGATTGCGATCTTCTTCACTGTTATTCTCATCGCCTCTTTTATCTTCATATTTATTTTCTTCATGGCTTTGATTGCTGTGATCCGCATCGGTATTTTTCCTGTCGTCGTGGCGTTGATTTCTTCGAGGATCTTCACCGCTATCGTTTTCTCCACTACTATTCAATACTTTTTCATGATTTCTGTTATAAGTGTTCTTTGGTCTGTCATTATTTCTCATCTGACTATTCTCTTCATTCTCGTGGCTTCTTCCATCTCCTTGTTCATTTTCTACATCAGGTTTATCATTAATTTGATTCGTATTTTCTTGATTTCTCAAGTTATCATTTTTGTCCTTTTCATTGCTGTTAACTTCATCGCTGTTCATGTCATTGTGCCGTAGATTTCGTTGACGATCTTCTTCACTGTTGTTATTCTCATTGCGTCTTTCTTCATATGTTTCATTTTCTTTAACGCTTCCATTGCTGTTGTCCTCATTGCTATCCTCTCTGCTGTTGTGACGTTGATTTCTCCTTCGATCTTTTTCTCTGCTATTGCTCTCATCATTATTTATTCTTTTCCTTTTATTTCTATTATGAGTGTCGATGGTTCTGTCCTTATTTTGAATCTGACTACTTTTTTCATCCTCCTCGCTTCTCCCAGCACCTTTTTTATTATTTTGATCAGATTTGTTATCAATTTGGTTCCTATTTCTCTGATTTTCAACGTGATACTCTTGGCCCTTATCATTGCTGTTGACCTCATCACTGCTGTCCACGCCGCCATCGTGACCCTGATTTCGATGGCCATCTTGTTCATTGTTATTGTTCTCATCGCTTCTTTCATCCTCATATTCATTCTCTTCGTGGCTTTCATTGCTGTGATCCTCAACGCTATTCTTCCATTCCGGATCTTCTTCACTGCTATTGCTCTCATCACTTTTCACTCTTTTTTCATTATTTCTGTTATCATTGTCCTTTCTTCTATCATGATTTATAATCTGACTACTTTCTTCATTCTCGTGACTTCTTACATCTCCTTGTTCATTATCTGCATCATGTTCGTTATTATTTTGATTCGAATTTCCCTGATTTTTCAAGTGATTATTTTTGTCCTTTTCATTGATGGTAACATTATCGCTATCCCCGCGTTGATTTCGTTGGCGATCTTCTTTACTGTTATGCTCATTGCGTATTTCATGTTCATATTTTTTTTTCTCTTCATCGCTTTCATTGCTGTTTTCCTCATCACCATCCACTTTGCCGCCTTGAAGTTGATTCCTGCGGCGATCTTCTTCCCTGCTGTTATCCTCATCATTATCCACTATTGTTCTGTCCGTACTCTGATTCCTCTTTTTTGTCTGGTTACTTATTCCATCTATTTGTTTATTTCCTTGATCTGGCTTATTCTGATACTGCTGGTCCTTTTCATTGCTGTTGACTTCATCATTATCCACGCTGCCATCGGCACCCTGATTTCGATGGCGATCTTTTTCACTGTTATGGTTCTCACCGTTTCTTTCATGTTCATGGCTTTCATTGCTGTGATCCTCATCGCTATTACCCCTGTCGTCGTGACGTTGATTTCTTCGGCGATCTTCCGAATTCTCTTCACTGCTATTGCTCTCATCGCTATTCGTAATCTGACTTCTCTTTCCATTCTTGTCGCCTCCATCTCCTTGTTTATTCTCTTCATCAGGTTTGTTATTAATAATTTGATTCGTATTTTCCTGATTCTTCAAGTTATTATTATCTTTGTCCTTTTCATAGCTGTTAACATCATCGCTATCCCAGATATCATTGTACCGTTCATTTTCTTGACGCTTTTCACTGTAATCCTCATCGATTCTGCCATCTCCATAATTATTCTCTTCACTTCTTATGTTATCAATCTCGTTCTCTGGCTCGTCCCTTCCACTTTCAAGAGAAATCTCTGATTCTGGTAACCAATCAGATAACTTTTGAAACTCATCTGATGATCGACCGACGACAAACCTATGATTCTGATCTTCATATCCCTGAAATGGGTTCCACCTCGAATCTTCTTCTGCTTTAGGTTGTGAGTTTAAAAATGGCAAGTCAAACATATCATCTTTTGACTTTTGAAACACTTCGCTTGGTAACTCGCCAATAAGGTCATCTTCTTCATGTTCTCTTAAAGTATTCCAGCCGGCATCGCGTGTCTGCCCTGATTGTGGATTCGAATGCATAACTTCGTCTATGGAAACGTCATTTGAACTTTCAAACGTATTGCTAATAAACTTGTGCCCATCTTTTCCATACCCTGGAACAGGTTTTCTGCTTGGATTTGAATTTGTGTTCGACGATGAGTCTCTAGAATGGTCAAACTTGCCGATGGCATCCGAACCATACCCATCTACTCCAAATTCTTGAAATGACTTCCAGTTCAGCTTTTGCGGCCAGTCTGGGTAACCTGACTGCTGCGAAACTGGAATTCTTTGAACTCCAGTGTAATCGGCATCACAAGGTTCTAAATAAGAATCATACTCTTCATCCGATACATAGATATCCGATAAATCCAGTATGGAATAACAACCACAAAGATTCACCATAAAGAAAAACGATATCACTGAACAACTCCGCATTTTGATTAGATGATTTCTGACTCTTTAGTCAGAGGCCGAGAACATTTTGTTAGAATTATATCATGACGTATGTTTGTGAGACATGAGGCAACATATCTTTGTTTGAAAAGGTTTATTTAACTACATTTATTTGAATAAACTGAGTAACGCATAATGTTCAATAAATTTCTTTTGCAAAGAGACCGTTTTTGTTTGTCGGTTTATTCAAAATAACACAAACAGGATATGAAGTACCACCACGTTCATAAAAACACTGCTCAGCTGCTTAATTCTTTATTTCAATGAAGTGTAAAGTACATTTACTGCCCAAAAAACTTTCTTCCAATCTTTATAAAATTATAAATTATGACATCACACAATCTTCGCCGGTATTGGTGCTTTTTGGTACGACTAATAGCACGTACAAGAAGTACCGTATTTGCAGTATCCTCCATGCTTGTTGTTATTTCTGCAGGAAGTATTGCAGGCGTACCAGGTGCAAATCTTGCTCAGTTTGTCCAAGATTAATTCTGTAAAAATAATTATTTGATTTGTTAGGCGGTTTTTCTGAATCTTCGGTAGATACTTTTGGTTCTTTTTTTCTTGGGTTTCTCAAACGAACCTCATACCCAAGAAAAATGAAACCAGAAGTAGTCATCAGGTTAGTAATCATATTTATACTCACTTCTTACTTCGTCACTGGAATCATCATCGCTGTCGTCACTATCATCGCTCCTGTTGTTGTTGCGGCCATTATTTCTGTTGTTGCGGCGATTATTTCTGTTTTGGTTGCGACGATTGTTTGATTCGTTGCTTTCGCTGTTACTCTGTTCCTTACTGTCATCATCATCATCTTCGGATTGTCTGGAATCATTGTCATCATCTTTGGAATTTTCCTTGTCGGATGATTGCTCAGAATCATTATCGTTTTTGTTAGATTCCTGTGTTTCAGCAGCAGCAGATCCGTCTTGTTGAGTATCGTCAGATGCGGCGTCACCAGTTCCCGCAGCTGCTGATTCATTTTGCTGGGTATTGTCTAAAGCAGAATTGGTGTCCCCAGCAGCAGCAGATCCATTTTGTTCGATATTGTCTGAAGAGGCATCAGCAGATGCATCTTGTTGGGTGTTATCTGAGGCAGATGCAGAGTCACCAGCTGCAGCTTCATCTTGTTGAGTGTTGTCTGAGGCAGATGCAGCGTCACCATCAGCAGCAGCCGATCCATCTTGTTGGGTATTGTCGGAAGCTGATGCGGAGTCTCCAGTGTCGGCAGCAGCGGATTCCTCTGGTTGAGTATTGTTGGAACCAGATGCGGAGTCGCCAGTCTCGGCAGCAGCGTTTTCCTCTTGTTGGTTATTGTCGGAAGCCGATGCAGAGTCACCAGCAGCAGCTTCATCTTGTTGAGTGTTGTCAGAGGCAGGTGCAGAGTCACCAGCAGTACCTACATCTTGTTGAGTGTTGTCTGAGGCAGATGCAGCGTCACCATCAGCCGCAGCCGATCCATCTTGTTGGGTATTGTCGGAAGCAGATGCGGAGTCACCAGTCTCGGCAGCAGCGGTATTGTCTTGTTCAGTATTGTCCGAAGAAGATGCAGAGTCACCTACAGCAGCGTCTTGTTGAGTATTTTCTGATGCAGCAACTGAGTCCTCAGATTCAGCAGCTCCACCTTGTTGAGCATTGTCTGAACTTTGAGCTCCAGCACCAGAGCCGTCAATCTCTTCATTTATCAAGCTGTTTTCAGAGTTCACTTCGAGGATGGCAGTTTGGGCTTCCCAGTCATCAGTAACACCATCTACCCAAACACTTGGAGCAGCACTACTCAGAGCAAGCACTGCTGTGAAAGTCGCTAATAAGATATAACACTTCATGTTCGTTTCGTATCGTTCGAAATTCTATAATACTCGGGACGTCTCAGTTTGTTATATAGTTAAGATTTATATGACGCAAGATACATCGACAATAGGATGTTGACAAAAAAGTGGAATAGCGAGAAAAGTCGAATATGTACTCAAGGATTTGCGTTGATACTTAAGATGTGGAATAAATTCAGTATATATTGTATGTGATGGTTTACTTTATGACAGCTATTAACAGTTCATATTTTTGCGAGGTTCATTATGTTCTTTCTTTTGGAACTGTTTATCGAATTGTCGTTGAGATAATAGATAAAAACTGCGCATTCTACGTTTCTATAAGCTCTCACTACATCATGAAAACAGATAGGTACGCAAAATTTTGAAATATCTAATTGCTTGTCCAAACTTCAAGAATAAAGTGATATAGAAGAAAACAAAACAATTTTCGATTAGACATGTAGGTATCTAGAAAAGTTTATTTGAAAGTGTATAAACAAATTTAAAAATTGTAATACATTTTTATAATTTGTTTATTCGCAGTTTCAATTGACTTTAAAAATTCAATACAAATACAGCTCAAAATGAGCATACTGACTTGAATGGTATCAGAAAATCAGTCACTATCTCCCAGCAGAGAAAAATTTTCCAAATTTTAAACGTATTATATGCGTAACCTCGAAAATTGTTGTTATCTCCATATGGTTACTGTGCATATCATTTTACTTTCCACGCGATGTTGACTTAACGTTTAGATAAAAGTTTATTCATTCAAAAGATTCAATTCTTAATTCTTGGTATTCTCAAAATTGGAAGTGTTGATTTGGCAATGTTTTTTCATGAAAATATAAATCATTTTTCGAGATGAGCACGTAACTATGCTTTCTAGTGTTGAGGCAAAATCTCGAAAACCTCGATTTCATAATATTGTATGTGCAAATAATGATTGGACATTTTTCAACACATTCTGTTCAAAAATAATTTCGCTTTTTTTTTGCTTTTATTATTACTATTTTCTTAACGAGACGTTTGCTGACACATGTTCATGTACAAAAAGTGATTATCTTTCCATACTCTTTTCACAATGACACGTCATTGAAGTCCATACTACGCGTACCTGAAAAGGACCCAGTCGTTGTCAACGAATCGTAAAGTGTGTCATTCCTGTCCATATATTGGCCAATGAGTTAGAAAGTGGTAGAGATCAGTAACAATCGCTATCTCTTCTTCTTCACTTTCAATAATAAGCGGGTCCGTTCCAGGTACTTGTAGTAGATAAATAAAAAAAAATACCAACTACATCTTTTAAAAAAGTTCAGCGGGTCAGTTTAGTTGTGAGGCAAACCAAAATGATAAAACATTCGCCAGAAAATGATAACTCATTCGCCATGTTCATTCTCACTAATTTGTGATACTACTAAACAGGGTTTCCCAGCTAAAAGTATCCAACCCAAATAACTAGTCCTCAAGAAAAAAATAGGAAAAATTTTGCGTTTATTTGCAACTTCGCAACTTCACTCCCTGCGGTGAGGTTCAACCCCACAATGGTAAAGGAAAAAGGGGGTCGAGTAATACCTTATTTTGAAGCCCCTTCGACCCAGAATTGCCGAGTTGGAAGCCTCTTTCAATTTTTTCAACATTATTTTTTTACTTTTTTTATTTTAATAAATTATCCACAAGAGTTAGATGCTTTAAACTCGGGGGATATGATAGGAGACAAAAGATCTTCAAAATCGAGCCACCACTTTAATGCTTTTGCCAAGTGATTTTCTTGTCCGTTTTTGGGTGTGGATTCTTTTCCCTGGGTCACCCTGTATAAAAGAACAGCCTTCATTTATATTATTTTTTTTGCAGTGAAGGGTTTTTGAATACGTCTTATAACGGCTGTGTGTATTTTTCTTCCCGGTAGCTTCCACCCGCCAGTGTTGCAGACGTCTGAACACTGAGTTCGTTGTGTTTCTCTTTTTGATAAAATGACAGAGTTATTGTTTTAACAGCAAAGCCGAACCTCCCGTTGTAGCTTTGTCCATCAACCTTTCACCCAAAGACGCTTCTTCTTCAGATTTTCCTCCTATGACATATTGCTCGTCTTCTTTTAGTAACAATATGTTTTTACACAATTTTTCTCGAATTTTTTATTTGACTGGACTCGTGTAAAAGACCTGTGTCCAGCGCTTTGCCTGTCAAGAATTGGCATGACAATGAGACTGGCGGCAGCTACTGGATACGAGTAAATCTGCCCTAATTCAAAGGCTTGCATTCGATTGGATTTTACTCTATTTTTTGGCCTTACTTATCATTACAGTGTTTTCCTCAGTCACTGAAATAAACAACCAATCACGCGCACTGTCACGAATAGGTATTGCAGTTTGATGTACAAAGATACGAAGAGTGATAGAAAATAAACTTCCATATTCAAAAAAAATATTTAAAAAAACGATACCCAGAAAATGGGGCATTCCCAGTATTATTCATGTCACTCATGAACATCTCTGGTGTATTCGAGCAAAGCAACTTTTCGGCGTTAAACTTTGCGGACGGTCCAGATAGCAGGTTGATATTTTATAAGTAAAATAACTAATTTCCCCGAAATTATATCTAGTGTTTTCTCTAGTAATCTCATTTCGATAAAAATGGACATATTTGTTTTATTCCCCTACCTCTGTCTCTATAGTAAATAGCCAAAGAGTTTATCTTTTTGACAAATAATTTTTTCATATTTTTGTATTAACGTCTTCGCATTTCGGACAAAATATTTCCAAGAATGGGGGCTATTCTACTACATGCATGTGCGTCAGTGATTTCTAACAAAATTGTTTTTATGGTTGTGAATTATAATTTATGATCTGCATACAATTTTGGTGATTATTATGAAAAATTAAAGCATATTTACATTAGATATCATAAACGTATTACACGCAGTTTCTTGTTGATCGAATAACAATATGACTCACACACTGACAAATAGTTATTCTGGAAAGTCATCTTCAAAAGTCAACATAATAATATAAAACAGAAAACTTTTAATTTCTATATTGTACAACATTCTCTCGCATATAGATACATAATATGCAAAATTAGGAAAAGAAGAGAATAGATTGAAGAGAAGATCTGAGAGTAAGAAGTCAAAATGGAAGAAGAAATAGAAAAAAGATAAAGAACAAGATTCATTCATATTGTACATCATAAGAAAATATATCTCTATACAGTATGAGAAACATAAATACCTAATCTAATTAACATATTGAGTTTGGGGGGAAGGCCTGCTGTAAGGCAGTGGTTTGTTTCTGGACTGAATAGGCTTCTGTTGAGCTAGCAACTCTTCTTCTTCATCCAATTCTGGCTCATCACATTTGTTTCCAGCCTCATAAGAGAATTCCCTGAAAAATAGTTTAGGAGTTAATGCAACTATTATCACATAACGCAAATGAAAGCTACCTCTTAACACCGTCAGGGTCAACGTAACCGTATCTTCCAGAGATGATACAATCAATACCCAAAGTTTCCTCTTTAAAAGTTCCGTCATCATTTTCGAATCCCCAGGTTATGCTGCCGTCCTCATTATCGGTACGGTACTTTCTCAAAATTTCTACAGGCTTCCGTTTCCTTTGTCTGTAGTCTTCTTCGTCATCATCTAAGACTTGTTGTCTTTGAGGCTTAGGACGGTAAGCGGGTGCTGGAGCTGGCCTGCTCACCTTAATTATTAAAAATTTGTTATTGATTGGCCATGCTCAATAATGCGATCACCCACCTGTGGTCGAGGAGTTTGTCTAATAGGCTCATCTCTCAGATCTTGTCTGATAACTTGTCTTTGTACAGGCGCTGGAGGTGGCCTTGTGATTGCGGGTCTATCCCTTATCTGATCCCTGGCAATGGGAACAGGTCTTTCTGGTCTGAATGGCAGTGGGCTCGATCGTTCTGACAAAAAAAAAACAGTCAAGAAATCAAATGATCAATGTGCGGTTTTGCTCACCGTCTTCTTCTTGACCTTGGAATTGACTCAACTTATTCAGTTCGTCGTCGAATGCAGAGGTCGCTGGACTAGGAGATGGGTAATTGGGCTCTTCAACTTCTTCTACAACTGGTCTTACCTAATTGTCAAAGTAAAGTAAGTTTGTAGATGATCATATAACATTACCTACTTCTCTAATAGGTGTTGCAATGGCGTTTGGCCTACTCCTCACTCTTGGAAGAGGGGCATTATTTTGAATTCTAAATGGTGATGGTCTTGAACCTCCTACTATTGTGGCTCCAGGAATTTGTAACCTTGGCGGAACTTGTGCCGTAGAATGACTTATTAATATCTGCAAAACAATTGGAACTCATTCAGTAATCATTGATCAACACATTCAATTATGTGTATACAATGTGGAACAACCAAATGGAATAAACTCGATAACTGATGAATGAGGACGTTGTCTAAAAAACGCTCGGACACGTCGATTGATATTTTTAGTTGTACATTTTTTCCAGCAAAAACATTTTATAAGGGTTTGTCATGTAGCAGTGGCTGATACCATCTTTGTTATTTTAAATACAACACCCCGTATATTATATTATTATTAAAAAATTAATAGGCAAAAAAATTGATTATAATGCGCCCCTAAAAGGATCTACTGATGATCCATGAGATACGTACGGTTACTCCCACAAACAAATCAGGTAGGTATACCTACCTTGTCTCGATTATTGAGAACAAACTGCCTTTTTTGGAATAATTGGAGTAAGTCGAATTCGATAAAGCATTAATCTCTTCATGATATCATCCTCTAAATATTTAAAAATAATTTTCTGAAAACTACAGAAAATATCTGTGAAAAATGCAAAAAATCTTTTGCCATTGTGGTTGATTGTCCAAAAGTGAAAAATGGAAGAAAAAGATAAAAAATATCCGCAATTATTTTGAATGAGGTAAACTGGAGTATAAAAGATAATTTATTTTAAAAGTAAAAAAAATCTAAAAGACAAATATATATGAATATAGATTGAAGCAGCCCAAATTAGGAAAGGTTCATTGGAATGTAGAAAGAAGAAAGAGATTACAGGCTGTTGGATTTAGTTAGGTTTTTCACTTGTTAACACTCAAATAATCTTCGCACAAGTAATAACTACAGAGTGCGTTTTTGCCAACTATCTCATTTTTTTTCGTAGTCAGTTTATAAACCAGACAAATGTTTTATAAATTGTCACGAACATAAGAAAAATGCGATTTAGTTTTTCCAAAATATGTATTCTTGTCAAAGTTCGCTCAAGTAAACCGTCAAGATACAGGGTGTAAAATCTAGAGGTCGCTTCCAGTTGAGTCAAGAAGAAAAAAAACTATCATTACTAAAAATTCAATTTATCGCAAATGATTCAAACAAATAATATTCAAATGACCTTCATTTTTGTGTATGCAAAGATTAATACGTCGTAAGGAATTGAAATAAACTCTCTGAAGCATCTCTTCATCGTTTCCACACATTGATATTGAACTCATGCTGCTGATATTGCGTTGCTTTGGTCGCTTGCGGATTCTCATCAGCACACACATTCTCATTATTGTGTGAAACAGTAACGCAACTCCTACTCAGTTTGGGAATCTCTTTAATCCGATGAAGGATATATTCTACAACCTCTGGATGCCGTACCGTACGCGGACGAACATAATAGAAAGATGTACAAACCCCTCCGAAGACGTCTTTCAATAATCGCAAAAGGTGAATCGATTTGGAAATCTCTCACCGTAAATAATTATGCGACATCTAATCCAAAAAAAATATATCGACAACTTTCTTCGTTGGCGTACTGGACAGTCTTCAGAAAAATGTATTTCCCCGATTCACTAAAACTATACTTCACGTACAACTGGCAATTTCAAACATAAACACAGAGCATTGTTGACAAAAATAATCAACAATTACACTCGGTCACAACAGAGGTCTTTCAGGAATTTCATGTTTTCGCGTGCCAGGAAAGACGAATTATCATAAATGTGTCATCCTATTTGATCAAACTATGTAAAATTGAATGATAAAAATATGCACAGGTCAGTGGCGGTTCCTCAATAAGTGCACATGTGCACGTGCACCCCCAAATGTAATGCCTCATCTCGAAAAAAATAAATAAATTTTGTCCTGACATTGTTTTAATAATTATTTTTTTTTTGGTATAGCCTAAACCTATCAACTATTTCGTAAACAAAACTCCAAATCGCAAGTCGCTGATTATGCGTAACCAAAGATTAACGTAAATCCAGCCAAGATCTTGAGTCCAGCCGTTCGCTTTGCGGGTCCATTGCGAAATCTCCGCGACCACCGCTCATCGGAATATTAGATCTGATTGGTCAATCCCCTGCCGCCCGCTCCCTTGTTCACCGCGGCAGTCTAGAGTGACGATCGACGTTTAAGGTTTAAGGTGGCCCGCGAGGACATGAGATCAGTGCTTGTCATTATTTTATGTTAATAAAAGTGCGGGTAATCGCAATTCTCATAGGGCAATTTTTGTGTGGATATTATTGATTTGTCAATATTATTTTTGTTGTTGATTTACAAGTTTATGATATTATATTTGATTATTATCATTATTAAATCTGAAACCTATACAGAATTTTGTTTATTCAATACTAATTATCATTATTATAACGCTGATAGTTACCTATAGTTTGATATCAACAGAAAATGAATGATGATAAACAGGAAAATGAAACGCTGATTTTAAAACTAAAAAGTCTTCGGATTTAAGCGCAAAATGAAACGTAATAAATAAAAGCGTTCAGGTAACTGCGGTAACAGACCACTTGATTGTTTCCAGCTCTTTACTGGATACAGGGGATTCTAACGAAATAGTTATTGAAGAATTTATCTCGAAAAAGGACAGACGTATTGATTTTCAATTCAAAACGTGTTTGTGAAGTTTAAAAACTATTATTCTTGTATATAAAGACATTTTTTTTTGGTGAGGCCGAAGTACTCATCAGCGACAGCAGGGTAAGTTTTTAATTTATATTTTTTTTTGATAAGATCCTTTTATTTGCTAACCCAGATTGGCGGTTTGATAGCGCAAAAGAATATTTTTGGGCGTGGTCGTGTGACACCCATTTTTTTTTCGTATTAGAAAGATAAAAAACCATATGGAAAATAGTTATGGTCATTTCAAGCCACAAAATGTGCAGTGTAAGGCGCCCTCAGCGGCCACAGTAAAACGGACTTCATCATAATTGAATTTTTCATACCTCAAAACCCCCGTAAAACAATTTTCAAAGCACATATGTGAAAAGGAACTCCCTATATCTCGTAAATGGTGCAATTTTGGTAAGTTGCGTTAAATCGTCATATTATTATTTTCTCATGAAGGAGCAAAGAGTATGTTTTTCTTTCCGCACCTTTTAGAGATACCCTGTATCAATGATCTAATAACTATAGATGGAACATAGCAAGATAAACATAAGGACAACATCGAACTGTGCACTCGGGTGCAGAGTTTCTCCCACCACGTTGTTTGCCAAACTTACTCTATTAAAAGTATTCCTACGCAGCAAAAAGATTAAAACATTGTTTGGAATCATTTTTCAAACCATTTCATGTATGAATTTAATAAAATAAGTTGATGGTAAATTTTTGTTTAAATTGAAACATCTCTTCAAGATTTGTTCAGGTATTTTGCATTTAGTATTATGTACTGAAAATTTAAAAAGCTGAAGTACGGCAATGCACCAAAAATGGGTCCGCCCCTTTCGATCGGATTTTGTCTACACATTTCATTCATATTTCGTCTCATTGGCGTCTCTTGTTTTTTGAGTGGGGTTTGGTGTTGATTTTGTGAATGTTTATTGTGGTTTTATTCGGGTTTAATTTGTAGTCCTTCATCATCTACTTACATGGTATATTGAAATGGCTCGCAAGTGTCAAGCTTGCAGTAAATAAGAATTTTCGAATCATATAAAATAGTTACGCCACTGGCAGCTTCGCGTGTAGTAACCAAAGCACATTCCAGTGAGGTGCAAACGTATCCCCACTCAGTTTCCCGCTCAACTCCTCACGTCTTTTCTATGTTCAATGTTGGCCATACAATACACAATTTTTCACAGTTTATGATTAACTCAACTCAACTCAAATATGCTTTATTGTCGGAAGAACATAATCTTATTGACAAAGCTTCTGGCTAAAGTTAACATAACATAATGGTAGTAAAACATAATGCATTGATAACAAATAATTACATGGCTAATATAAGGCTAATATAAATGTTTTATCTATAGTTATTAGATCATTATGAGCAAGGAAAAAATAAAAAATATAGATAGAAATCATCAGAAAACTAGAAAATATATTTGATGACATTTTCATGAAGTTTTTATATGTATTACAAAAGAGAAAAAAAACTAAGTAGCAAATTTAAAAACATAATTGTTAGTGATTGATCAGTTGTTCATTGTTTCATTCTAGAGTAGAGTGAGGACTTAGAAGTAGAAGAGGAATAAGGACCGTCACAACCAGACACGCAAAGTTTTAGTCACTGTTTTTTCTTCCAGATAAATCTTGTCTTGTCTCACCTTCAGGGTGTCAATTTGAAAACTTCCCACTCTAAATAACTGACCCTCAAGAAAATAAATTGAAAAACGCTCGGACTAATGATTTTTTTTTTCGAGGAGGACACAATTTCCGCCTATTTTCAACTCTCCAAGATCACCCCCTGAGAGAGGGGGATTCTCACCCCCTAAATGTTAAATGGAAAGGGGGGTCGAGTGATACCTTATTTTGAAGGCCTTTCGACCCTGATTACAACTGCGGAGTTTCGAGATCTACTGTCATTCCTGTTGATATTACAGCCTGTCTTCCTATTCAATAAATAATTGACCGCAATAGTCAACTTCTCCAAACCAAGAGGATTTGATGAGGGTTCTGACCCTCATCAAATCATCTTCTAAATTGGGCTATTACTCAATCATTTTGGCGAGAAATTATTTCACCATTTTTTTTTTGGTGAAATACATGCTCGCCAGAAGGATTGAGAAATAGCTCATCTTGAAGGTCTTCCGTCCCTCATCAAATTCTCTTGGTTTTGAAAAGTTATCTCCTGCGGTTAATTATTAATTGAATTAAAAAAAAATAAAACAAATTTTTGACAAGCTGTCATATCAACAGGAATGAAGATACCTGAAACTCGACAGTTGTAGTCAGGGTCGAAGGTATCACTATCACGACCCTCCTTTCCATTTAACATTTTGGGGGTAAATATCACCCTCGCTCAGTGGGTGATTCGTCAGAGTTGAAAATAGACTCAAATTGTTTCCCTATCTTAGCAAAAATCGACGGGTCCGAGCGTTTTTCATTTTATTTTTTTGAGAGCCCGTTATTCAGGATGAAAAGTTTTCAAATTGACACACTGTATTTAAAATGTATGTGACTGTGAAATACAAAAATATTACATACATTATGATAAAATGGCATTTAAAAATGAAGTAATAAATTCTATATCTGTCTTTAATAATTCTCCTCTAATGACAAACAAGCACATTCGACTTAATACGCTTCGATAAACATAACAATGAACGAGTATATCATTACATCTGGTCTTAAAAAAACAGGTGTGATATTTAAGAAAGTCAAGTTGCAGGAACGCCCAATTACGTAATCCGAATTCGCATCTTGCGTAAGTTAATTTTTATACTGGGCCAGACAAAACACTCTGTTGTACCTTCAAGAACTGGTTTGTTTCTGCATTAATGTTCAATTATTAATTATAGGTACATAATCGTGCACTCAAAATATTGATTCAGATTTGACTGAAAAATTGAAGCAATATGGGAAAGCTGATTCATCTTACATTAAAGTTGAGTATATTTTCGGAAATGCTTTCAAAACATACTGACTTTATAGTCATGTCATCATACACTATGATGTTTTATACAAAAACAAACGCCTTTTCTTCCGAGTTTTTGCGTACAAGATAAAATTGCAAGAAAAGCTCACACTTTTACAATATTAATTTGATAATAATGAAAAGTCAGTCGATCGTGAAAAATGTCGATTTGTATAGCATAGCTCTATTTAAGAAAGTTGATAGCCGCAGAAACCACATTGTTTTGATAATCGTAGTAATAATTACAACATTTTGTCATAAGCGTATCTTTCCACCAAAGCAATCTAAGAGACGAAATCGGTTTTTATGAATATCAGCAATATGCTTCCAATTATTGTCTTGATCCATAAAATAATCGGTACACCTTGATTTTAAACAGAGCCTGCATAGTCGTAAATATAAGTACAAAAAACAACATTGCAAAATTGGAGATTAGGTGGAGCAGTACCTCATTATCTAAACGCCATTACCTTGGTCACCGGAGGTACTAGGTTGTTCAGTTGACACACCTTTGAAAATAGTTTTATTGTTAAAAAATGCAACTAATTGTTATTCATAGTAGAGTATAAGCAAGTAGAGAAATTTTAATTGAAGTTTAATTATACACAATTCATAAAACATTGGGGGAACTGTAAATATATAGCATTGAAAATACACACCTCGAAACTTGCTGTTTTTAGAAAATGATTGCGAGAGGAATAAAGAAAAACACATTTTTCCTGGGATGGATAGAAACTTCCTCTCATATCAAACTATTTTTATCAGATATTTAAATTCGTAAATGATCCATTTTTTTATGGTCAACTTCATATGAATAATGAGAATGACGTTTGCTTTTAAGCCGCAATACGTCCGTTGTGCTTTCTCTTGAGAATTATATGTTATCAAGAATTCTCCACTGCCTAGAGATTTCACGCAGAATATCGAACAAAGCTATATCAAAAGCAATGTTATATGCATTTCAAGTTCTGCATCCTGCATGACCATTGTTTTATCTTATCGAGACACCGTTTGATAAGCAAACACCGGCACCTGCATTTATAGGTGTCTAGGTAGTAGGTACCCATACCCATAAAATCCTGCAGTCCGTTATAAGTCCTTGTAATAAACTTGCGGTACAAGAGGTGCCTTCCATATTTATTCCCTTATTAATAGTTATAGGTGCACCGTATGGTAAATCCAGTTTAATTGGCCTTTGGAAATAATTTAGAACACGGTGTGTTTGGGGGTGACGAAATCTATTCATTCAATGGAAAATAATGTCATCATTGTCGCTAATTGCTTCGTGATGAATAGCAATGCAATCCGAAAGTTCTGACAGGATATGCATCACTTTGAAATATATAAATTGAAATCAATAGAACTCTACTCATCAACATTTTATTGCTAATGTGATTGCTTGGTGATTTGATCTAAACTGAATTAATCATTTACGTTCCTTCTTGATCCATAAAATAATTTGAGTATTGCTTTGCGCGATAATTCGGCAAACTTTACATTGAACAACACTCATCACTTCGGTACGGATACACTCAATTCTGAAATATAGGTATAGTTAGGTACCTTCTTGGATTATGAAACATAAAATCAATAACAAAGCGCGATATAGGTACTTAATACTGTAGATTAGTCAAATTTAGATTTGCCTCGCATCTCGTACCACCAATGACAATAGGGTTAAAACTAAACAAAATGAATCTCTAATTTTAATGATGCAAACATGCGTATCTGAAACCTTCTTTTTCTATCTTTGTAGAGTGATTTCAATTTATTTTTATCCTTCTCAGAGATTACTTTAGGTATGTTATCAATTCTACTACTCAGATTGAATTGAAATAATATATATTTTTCTATAAATAAATATCGCCATCAAAATATATTTTTTACCCACTTACCACTAAAACAACTCCAGTAACACTCAACCGACGCATCTTGACGCTGATTCGAATTACGGTTTGATCAAAAGGAGCCCTGTCCAAAAAGACGAATATGAACACTTTCACTTTCAGAAAAATGACATCGCGCCAAGAGCACGCAAAATGGGATCAATTCGTAAAAGACAGAGTGTTATATATTTGCCACACCCCGATAAATTCTTGAAATGTGATTGCAGCAAGGGGGCTAGGGGGACAGTTACAGTGGCGTAGAAAAACTGCAGGAGCCCTTTTGATCACTGCGTTAAGGTTCACAGCTATCATCATTATTTGATCATCTGAAACACAATCACCGTCCTTTGACTTTAAAAAAAAGTATGAGCCATGAGGAAATCACTTTTTTGTGTGCGCCTATTAGTGATCTAGCGTTGTTCTATCAAAAGATACGAGATAAATATAGATATATATATAGATATAAGGTATCGAGATATGATTTGATAAAATATGACTTGCAGAGCAGTGTTGAAAAGCATGTAAAATGTGTAAACATCTTAAGAAAAAACTATTTTTTTTCTACGGTCATGGATCGACGATGGTCATCATTCTTTATAAAATCAAGGACTTATGTAACAGAATATGCACTCAATCCGAAAATCTACCATTTCAGGCTTGATGTTTTCTTTAATTAATAGCGAAATGAGCAATAGTTAATTAGTTGATAATATGTTGATCATCATGAATAAATAATGTTGAGATGTATTTTATTTGTAATGAGAGAAAAAAGATTTCTTTGCACCCTGACTTACACAGGAGCATTTATAAAATGCATAGGAACTGATGCTCATGAACAGACGTATATGGGATAAAACAATTATTATATTATTACTGCGGTACTTTTCGTTTTTTTTTCCGAGATACTAGCATTGGAAGTTCTTAAGTTGACAACTTTTATGCCCCCAATAAGGAACCAGGGTGAAAGGTCTTATGCACGAACTGAATTGATAGATCTTCCAGATTCGTATTTTAATAGAGTTGACTATTCAAATAAGTATTTCTTACTATTTCCACAAGAACATAGTGACGAACATCCTTACAATTAGTTACCCGGCATATCTTTCTGTGGCCAGAATTTAAAATTAAAATAGAAAATCAATCGATTTTTTTTTTGACAAGCTGTCATATCAACAGGAATTACAGAGGCTTGAAACTCAGCAGTTGTACCGACCAAAGAAGCTTCGAAATAATGTATCACTCGACCCTCCTTTCCATTCAAGATTTCAGGGGTGAGTTTCACCCTGCCCAAAGGGTTGCAGATAAGGGTTCGCTTATACGCCCAATAAGTGTCCCCCTCAAAAACAAAGATACATGTCTGAGTGTTTTATTTTTACATGACAATAAATCCCAAAATCAATGCCGGTACGTTTACGATGGCCCACCCTGTATATTCTTTGTACATAATGTTTTTTTTATATTTGGGTTCTTGTTTTTTTTTGGAATTGTATGCTATGATATGAATCCACAAAAATATCTGAAGGTTATTATTCTTGTGCATTGAGAATATTCATGACCAATATAGTTTAAATAATTTTCTGCTGCTGAATTTTACATATACAGTGTGTCAATGTGAGTGTGCAACATATGGGATTTTTTTATTAATTGCAGAATCAAAATTCAAATGTCACCAAAAGTTGGTGCATGTTCGATAAACTCATTAGCTGTAATTAGAATAGTTACATGTCAAAAATCATACACGGTGGGTCAAAAAATATAAAATTTGTACAAGAGTAAATCACCCTTATTCCAAACAATTCCGCGAAGTGTTGTAGAGAAAAGTTGTCTAGAATTAAAAGTTATGTCTGAATAATAAAATTGTGGCGTACTGTATTTTTTTTTGGAAATTTATCATTGCCCCAAAAAATTCTTTTCAATATTCGCCTCAACACATTCATAAATTGATCAAAATCAAATCAGCTTCGCATGTTTTGGACACTTGAATTTTTATTTTCTTGGGAAATCACATACTTCATCATCAACGATATTAAACACAACTTTAGAATTCCACAAAAAATCTTTTCAACATCGTAGGATCAGTAATCATAATATTCATGTCAAAGAACTCTTATTCAAAGTGCAATTTTTGTATTTTATACCATTATTATACCTGTCTATTATTTATTACAAAAAAAAAAATATTTTGTGGGTGCTTTGCTATTGGTTTTAAGGCAAAACTTTAGATTCTAAACAACTTTTCTCTATAATATTTTGCTGTATTTTTTGAAAATTTTGAAAGGGTACTTCACTCCTGTCCATTTTTCATTTTTTTTTTTGATCCACCGTGAATGATGTTTGACTTGCAACCATTCTAATGGACAATTTGCACATTTTTTGGAAATATGAAAAATATATGGATTAGCAAGTACTGATGTCATGCATTGATGTTTAAGAAAATCAACCTATCGACCTCTATCAATGTAGTAATCACCGATTAAGGAGCGCCAATCAACATCCACGACGTCACAGAATACATTATTTATCTCCGTCTGGCGTATTGACTGTAATAACTAGGTTTAGCTCCGCCCCGTTTTCGATCATACAGTGGAATTTGTGTTCTCTTTTTAATTTATTAAGTATATTTTTGGGTATTTCGAAAAAAAAAATCCGCTGATGATTTTCAAATATTGTCTAGAATACGTATATAAAATTCCAAGTCATTTGAAAATGTATGCAAATTGTCCATTGCAGCTAATGAGTTTGTCAAACATGCACCACTTTTCGTAATATTTGAATTTTGGTTCCGCAATTCATACAAAAAAATCTCATATGGTGCACACTTAATTGGACACTCTGCGTTTATATGGATAATTATCGATTCTGCTGTTTATGCTTATTGATGTGACATACAGGGTGTCTCACGGTCTATGGTACGTTAGACGTTTACGGAAAACTAGACATAGGATCGACCTGAAAATTTGGCTGAGCCCATAATCGAGTATGATCTATATTTTAAAAATATTTTCAGTTTTCTAGTGTTGCCGCTTCTTTCCAAAAGTCGTAACAACTTTTTTATTTTAAATGGACCACCCTGTATATTATTTTTTTTTTGGATTCCTTGACTGATTCTAATCACTTTTGCTCTGTATACTCCTATACCCATCGGCAGCGGTTTTCGAGATATAAATTAATTTATGATATTTTTGTCGTAAAACACATCAGTGGATTGGATTGAGTTCAATAATTTCGTACTTGAAAACGGTGGAGAGTTGAAATTGCTATGCCGACTAGAGGAAGGTAGGTTTATATGGTTCCAATGGAGAAACCGATCTGATAATATACAGGGGTGCTTAAAATTTATTAATCTTTTTCCTTCACACAAAAATGATAAAAAATTCTTTTTTTCAAATGGGATCCCCTGTATATTACTTGAAAAATGAAAAGGCCAATAAGTTTCATTTCAACTGGTATCCCATGTTCCTATACCTAAACCTTCAGGATCTACAAGAAAAATGCATTTTACTAAAAAATAAATTAATTTATAATTAATATATATATATATATATATAATTATAATTTCAGACAAAAAAATACATTGATGAACTTATGATATTACATTTATTTCTGTGATATTACAGGTCGTCAAACAAACAAAACAATATACCTTGGTACGCTTGATACTTATATTGTTAAGATCGACGCTCGTGTTGGTTCAGTTAGGTACTATTTTCTGGCATAGACTATTGCTGACACGAAAAAGTCTAACAAATTTATAGTCAGAAACTTCAGAGAGGGTTAAAGGATTTTTTGAGTCAAAACATCCCTTTTTATTTTCATCCTCTCTGCAGTCTTCTACAGTTCTACATCTTATTGAATGATGTCATGAAGAATATAATTTGATTGAAATCATCTACATCCATCATACAGGGTGACAATTTAAAAAGGATCAGGATTTGATTGTGCCCAAAACAATTATAGTATGAAGATTTGGCAAGACACGTCAATTCAGATATCGAGGGAGACAACTTTTGAGGTATCTGTTGTTTTTCTGGAATCAACCCTCTCACGCCCAGGGTTGCTACCGCTGAAATTTCAAATAGCAACCCCCACTTATTTTGCGAATTTTGAAATCTTCACGTTATTCCTCATACGCTACATCACTTTTTTTTCAAAATTGAAGTTCCTAACCTCACAAAAATTTTCAAACGAACAGAATTATTTATTCCTTGAGCTGATGATAGTATGAAAATTTGGTAAGACACATCAATTTAGATATCGGAGGGAAAAACTTTTGAGGTATCCATCAATTTTCTGGATTCAACCCTCTCACTCCCAAGGTAACTACCCCTGAAATTTCAAATAGCAGCCTACACTTATTCCTTGATTTTTGAAATATTTATGCTATGATAAGTTGCATCACTTTTTTAAAATTGGACTACATAACCCCACAATTGTTTCCAAACGGACAGCAATAATTATAATTTCTCAAACTGATGAAGGGGATTCTTTGTGCTGATGACGGTATGGAGATTTTGTGAAAGATATTAATGCAGATATCAAGGGGGACAACTTTTGAGGTGTGTCATATCAACTTCAACCCCCGAACCTTCAGGGCGCCTACCGTAAGATTTTGAATGAAAACTCCTATTTTCCTATTTCTTTTGTCATTTTTGAGTTCCTGATATATGTCTAGATTAATTCTTTTTTTTTATTGGAATTCTCAATTTCACAAACATAACAATTGTGAGGTTATTTACTTTATTTTTGAAAAAAAAGTGATGTAACATATTATAAGTGGCTGCTATTTGAAATTTCAGGGGTATAGTTACCTTGGGAGTGAAGGGGTCGAATACAGAACATCAATAGATACCTCAAAAGTTGTACCCCTCGATATCTTTATTGACGTGTTTCACCAAATTTTCATACTATCATCAGTTCAAAGAATAATTAATTTTGTTCGTTTTGTGAGGTTAGATACTTCAATTTTTAAACAAAAAGTGATGAATCGTATGGAGTATAACGTGAAGATTTAAAAAATCGCAAAATAACTGGGTGTTGCTATTTAAAATTTCAGGGGTAGCTACCCTGGGCATGGGAGGGTTGATTCCAGAAAAACAACAGATACCTCAAAAGTTGTCCCCCCCGATATCTAAATTGACGTGTCTTGCCAAATCTTCATACTATCATTGGTTTGGACACAATCAAATGCTGGTCCTTTTCAAATTGTCACCCTGTATAAACAGCACACAAAATCGATTTTAACAACAAAATTGAATAATCAGATTGTGAGGTTGGAACTAGTGGGAGCTCATTTTCCCTTCTTAAACTTCCCGGGAATCTTCAAATCACTCGTCATACTCGTCAAACTATCAAAAATATGACATTCGCCGTATTATGGTTAATCACGCCCACTTCTCGCAAAAGTTCTCCTCCCAGATATTCAAGAATACGGGTCCTGGAGATTTTGTGATAACTATGCGAAAGAACATAATATCACTATTCGAAATCAGGAAAGTGTGGGAAAGTTTAATTTTTTAGAATAGAATGCCCTATACTTTATTACAGATAGATTGTTCGTGTAAGGTTTTCTTTGTGTCTAAAAGTTGTCGGAATTTATCGTCAACAGACTCTGTGGATGCTGTATTTTGCTTCTGTGAATTATTTAGGAAACAATCTGATGCAGGGTTCTCAATTATAGAAGAGTTCATCGCAGCTCCATGCTTTTATTTTTTGAAACTGGAGCAAAAAATCGTAAGAATTGGCTGTATTCCTCAAAGCCATTACATATTGCTCTTCTGTAGTGGAATCTTCAATGATCAAAAATATGACAGAAGTTCTGCCTGGTGCTTGCGTAGTTTCCCCAATCTTCCAAAGGTGCAAAAACCTACGCATTCAAATAACATCGTATAATATTTCCGAGTTAGTACTGTATAAGGTACTTCATAGATTAAACAGTCAGCTGTCTTTATATTTTCTCTTTTCAAATATAAGGCATATTTTAGCAGGTTGAAGAGACCAAATTGATAACGAGAGGCACCACATACCATCAATCAATATGGCGTAATAATGACCGGCAAAAAATGCAGATAGATTGAAATGGATGAAATTTTTCAAATGCAATGCGTATACAATCTATTGCACTCTCTTTTCCACCGAATGCCGACATCATTTTCTGTCCCCTCGTAAATTGTCATCTGTATAATAAAAGGACAATACGTACCCACGTTCAACCCTCTCTAGACAAAACGTACCACGTTTAGTCGCGGACCAATCAGACCGACAGCTTTTTGCGTTATGGTTATTACGTGGTACGTTTTGCAGTCTATTTCGCCTGAATGCGACCGGGGCGGGTAAATTGAAAAAGACACAATACGGGGCACGGAATTGCAATATGTCTTCAGTTTGATTAGCTTCAAAAGCATATTCATATTCCTCTCTTTATCATCAATTTCGACTGTTATCCATTTTCTCCTGAAAACTCCAGGTTATATCTTACCTGATTCGCAATCCTAGGTTTGGTTTGCATGTGCACTTTGTCCATCAAATTTGGAAACTGCTCTGTTGACGCTTGAATCACCGCTAACCAGTCGATCGAACGTGGAGAAAAACTGTACCAGTGCCTCTCAAAAAGAGCACGATCACAGAGAGATTTGAGAAATTCTCATATGCGCAGTGAGAAGCCTAGCTTCTGCGTCTGGCATTTACCCCTATCAACTATTCCTTGCATTGCTCATAGTCGCATGATGATTTCATACATTTTTGTAGAGGAGGCCTCTCTGCGCAATTTTTGCTGACGCGCCTATTATAGTATAATAAACATCAAGTAGCGACAGCTCCATATACCTAAAGGTGGCCAAATTTTGTTATGTCTCAATGAGAGAAATTCGCCTCATTTATACAGTGATAACATTATGAAACGTAAAATGAAACTATACTCTAGCAGATTCCATGATTTCAATGTTACTGATGCATAGTTGAATTACCTATCAAATTATACAACACGATTACCAACTATGCAGATGTCTATAGATTTTTGCGGAGTTTCAAATTCTTGATTAAAAAAACAATTTCACATTTCAAAATGTTAGCAGGGTATAAATGAGGCGAATTTCTGTCATTGAGACAGAGAGGGGTTGACGTGAGCTGTCGCTACTTGTTGTTCATTATTCTATGCGGCATGCAGAAATTTTATTCTTAACCAACTACACGAGTCCCACCGCTCAAAGAAATCCAGAAACAAAGTAGTTTCATGAAACAACAACGAAAAACAAAAGTTCGGTAAAAGGTTTCAAATCGCGATAAAACCGTAGTGACCGAAAAGGATAATATCAGTTATCAGTGCAAAGTGACGGTATAGTGCGGGTTTTCAAAGACACCGAAATGAGTGCGCCCAGTGACATAAGTGAGAATGATCTGAAAAACAAAAACAATGAGGAGTTGATCAACATAATAATTATGCTGAAAAAAACTATCGAGGACCTTCATAAACAACAAAATGAAATCCAAGAATTTTGGAAGACTCAGAACGAAGGGATGACAAAGACAATACTCAATCTAGTTGACCTGAATAAATCGGAAGACGCAAAAAATGAATCAAAAAAACCAAAAGGGAAACAAATCGCAAGTAAGTCATCCAAACAACAAATAAACAATCGCATTACAACTAGCAACAGATTTGAAAGCTTGCAAAATGACCCAGATCAAGAATTCAATCACATGGAACAAATGAATCAGGAGGAAAACATGGAAACAGAGAATCCTGAAGTAAACAGGAAAATAAAAAGACCCAATAAAAGGCCTAGAATCATCAACTCTTCGTCATCAGAGTCAATTATTGATGCGGATTCTTCAGCTGCTTCTGACATAGAGGAGAAGGAAATAACCAAAAAGCCAGAAAGACCACCACCTATTATTATGACAAACACTGAAAAATACAATCGAATCACGGCGGCGATGAAAGAAAACAAAATTAACTTCACTTCTGCCAAAATGGTTAAAGAAGGAATCAGATTCATTGTAGAAAGCGTCGAAAATCACCGAAAAATGACTGCCTACATGACAAAGCATAATATACCATATTATACATATCAACTAAAAGAGGAAAAGCTATACCAAGTAGTGGCACGTGGTGTTCCAACAAATATCAACACAGACGAAATTGAGGAAGCATTAAAAGAAAAAGGCTATGAACCGATTAAAATAAATAGATGGTTTAGGATAGATAAAGACAGAAACAAAATTCCAATGCCATTGGTACTAATACTATTACCAAGGAATGAGAAATCAAAGGAAATTTATAATGAAAACGAAATTTTACTTCTCTCGGTCAAATTTGAGGCTCAACGGAAGAAAAATCAAACCCAACAGTGTCATAGGTGTCAGCAATTCGGACACGCCTCCTTCCATTGCCACGTCCCCCCGAAATGTGTAAAATGCATTGGTGATCATCTAACTGCAAATTGCACAAAAAGTGTGAACCAAAAACCAAAATGTGCAAACTGTGAGGGGCAACACCCGGCTTCATTCAAGGGTTGTCCTGCGCACCCGAACAACAAACCACAAACTACAACCACGAAAAAGAACCCGTGGAGAAATATTGAAGAAATACAATCACAATCGCAAAGTACAGAAAGCCAATCACAACCAACAAATGCAACCAATCATCAACAGACGCAACAAACTAGTAATAACAGCATTGATTCTACACTATTCCTCATAATGGAACAGATGAAAGAAATGAAAAATTCAATCTCAAATCTACAAACAAGAACAAAGAGGCCCGTATTTAAAACAAAAAGAGTGAATGGCAGAAAATAAAGGTCCAAAATTTATGAGGATAGTCACATGGAATGCAAATAGTATCCAACATAAAACAAGAGATCTTCAAAGATTTATGGAGGAGTATGAAATAGACATCGCTCTTATTCAAGAAACGTTCCTTAAACCCATGATTCGCTTCAACATACCCAACTATAGCTCGTATAGAGATGACAGAAAGAATGGTCCAGCAGGAGGTACAATGATTTTGATCAAAAAATCTATAAAACACATGCAACTAAAAACAATGAAAAACGAACCCATAGAAACAACAACAATACTAGTGCCAATGGGAACAGGTGAGAAAATAGTTTTTACATCAACATATATAAGTCCAAACAAGGACATCAACGAGGAAAATGTGGAAAAGCTATTTGAATGGAAGAAAGCTACAATTGCAGGAGGAGATTTCAATGCAAAAAATAAAATCTGGGGAAACCGAACGTCCAATCAAAAGGGAAAAATCGTGGAGAGGGTGGTAATCAATCCCCCTTTTCTGAGATTGGCCCCTGATGAGGCGACAAGGATTCCCTGGGGAAATAACGGTAATGCAGAAATTCTAGACTTCTTCTTGATACAAGGAATAACAGTCCAAATGAATATACAAGTTATAGATGACTTAGGATCTGACCATCTACCAGTGATTTTGGACTTGGGCGATCCAAAACACAAAAACTCCAACTATGTGACACATTCATTCACAAACTGGGTACAGTATAACAAAAT
Source organism: Orchestes rusci (assembly GCA_958502075.1). NCBI lineage: Eukaryota > Metazoa > Arthropoda > Insecta > Coleoptera > Curculionidae > Orchestes > Orchestes rusci. The sequence goes on along the minus strand of OY293308.1, from coordinate 26,049,719 downwards.
ATTAGAAAAACAAAACTCGATCAACAACATGGAAACAATAGAAGAGTTAGATCAAGCTGTTGTTAAATTAACAGAAGAAATAAGAAAAGCGTCCATGGAGGCCACAACAACAAAAGAATATAAAGCTAGGAAATTTCTAACGTTACCTCCGATAATTAAGGGAGAAATTAGAAAAAGAAATAAACTTCTTAAAAAAGCCAAAGAATCAGGGGATCCAAAAATTAAAAATCAGGCCAACAGACTAACCAGGAAAATCCAAGGAAAATTGAACGAGCTTAATAATAATAACTGGCAAAAACAGTTAGAAGAAATTAATGATATGAAGGAGTCAGTTTGGAAAATGTCTAGTAGAATCACAAAACCAGCCAAAACTAAACTCTCACAAATCACTTACAATAATAAAACAGCTACGGATCTAACAGAAAATATAAATTTACTGGTAGAATTTTACGAGGAACAGTTTTCCGAAAATGGCACACCAACACCAAGCCAAAGACAGATGGATCAAATTGAGAAAGAATATAATTCGGAAAGACCGACACAAGAAGGGGAAAAAATAACAGAAATCCAAACTGAGACCATTTTACAAATAATAAAATTCTCAAAAGTGAAAAAAGCACCCGGTCCAGATAAAATAACGAACATGGAGCTGAAAAAGTTACCAAAAAACAAGATAGAAGAAATAAGGAAAATAATACAAGCAATAATGAATCTGCAACATTACCCAACAATGTGGAAAAATGCTGATGTCATCGTTATTAAAAAAGCGGGTAAACCAGCTAACAAGCCTGAAAATCTAAGACCTATCAGCCTGACAAGTCATTTGAGCAAAATCGCCGATAAAATCATACAGGAGGAAATAACCTACTATCTGGAAGAAAATAACATCATCCCAGAAGAACAAATGGGTTTCAGGAAAAATAAATCAACAATTCACCAAACTACCAGGATCGCCAATACAATAAGGAGAGGTTTCGGCAAAGGAAGAAAAACAGGAGCCATACTTTTTGATATTTCTAAAGCCTTCGATAAAGTATGGCACAAAGCACTCATCGTTAAAATGAAGAGGGCATCAATCCCAGAACACCTGACCAAAATAACAGATTCATTTTTAACAAACAGGACATTCCGAATTAAATACGAGGGAATAAGATCCAGAACGGGAACAATCTCAACAGGTGTCCCACAAGGTTCTGCACTCTCACCAACCTTATTCAATATATATACGGCTGATATACCGAAGAATGATGAAACACAATTTGCTTTATTTGCAGATGACACTGCAATTATGGCCACCTCAGCAAAAGTAGAAGCAATCACGAAAAAGTTACAGAAACACACAGACGAAATCACAGAATGGATGAATCAATGGAGGATCAAAATAAACCCACAAAAAACACAAGCAATCATAATGGATCCCAGGAGGAAAAAACTTCCGAAACCCGTCAAAGTCGAGGGAACACCTGTAGAATGGCAAAATAAAGTAATCTACCTAGGACTCATATTTGACAAAAAGATGAAGTGGCATCATAATGTGACAAACTCTAGAGGAAAAGCAATGGGACAACTAAGAAAGCTGTACCCAATAATCAACAGCAGAAGCAAATTGGACCTAAGATTAAAACTAAGCATATATAAAATGATGATTAGACCAATCTTGACCTATGGCTCACCTACATGGTCCACAATCACGGAAAATCAAATGCAAAAACTCGAATCCTTCCAAAGTAAATGCCTGAGGATAATTACTGGGGCCCCCTGGTTTATAAGAAATGTTGATATCAGGAGAGACATGGAAATTGAATCATTGACAGAACATATCAACAAACTGAACAATAAATACTTTGAAAGCGCTACAAATCACCACTGTCAACTGATAAAAAATACGCACCAACTTCCACTACCTTTGTTAGGGGGTAAGGAGAGGAGATATATACTCCCAGGAGAGAGAATATAGAATGACGACTGAAGATGCGCAAGAAGAATAAAATATCAGGAAATCTTTGTTAAGTAAACCAAAACATTTTGTTCAATAGGTTAAGTAGTTTTAAGTTAGGTTAAGTTCATCACATTCAGTTAAATTAAATATAAACTTGTAAATAGTTCTACATAATGTAGATAGATAAACCTTGAGTCATATTGTATCTTGTATTGCAATAACTTATGAATAAAGAGATCCCAAAGTAAGTAAGTAGTAAGTCCCATCGCTCAACGAGTTCGCATTTCATCGACCTACGGTCGGACGTTCATGTTATTGTCTTTGGAATGAACTTTTATTCATTTCACTGATTTGTACTCTTTATCTAATCAATCTTTTCCAGCCATGATGCGTGATGGAATCATACATTGTCATGTGTTTGAAAAAAATTGTTGTAATCAATATAATTCTAATTCTTGATAGTTTTTTCGATTATATTTACATGACAGTATATGCCGAGGTATATGCCAACTCTCACAATATATTCATAATAAAATATTGACGACAAAACGGTTATATTATTTATTATTATTATTATATTATGTTATTGATTTTAGCTTCATATTCAATATTTTATGAAGTTTTCCACGTTGATGCTCATAAGAAACATGACTAACCTTCTCATAGACAAAAATTCCTTTCTCATTATTTTTTAAAACATAAAAGAACGATTTCACGGGATATGGAGTATTTTTCCAGGTTGATTTTGAGTTTGGGTCAATTTTGGTTATTTTTTGTCTGACAAAAATGAGTCCCCTGGCAAATTTTCATAAATAATCTTTCCTTTTTCCGACAATGCATTGGTAATTTTGTAACGAGAATACATTTTTATCTAGTTTAAAAATGTTGCTTCTTTATATTGGTTCTGTTATATTATATTATAATAATGAAACACCCTGTTTTATCAATATTGCGAAAAAAATCGAGATGTGTTTCCGGTGTTGAAATTTTATTTTAATTTTTCTTTTTCCTAAATAATATTCAAACTGGTGTCGATCTTTTGATGAAAATTGGTTCATATTTGAGGATTCCTCATCATAGGAAATTCATATCAGATCTAAGTAAGCCTTTAACTTATAGAGGGCGCTACCACACTTTGGACATCCCTGCATTTTATTTTTTAGTGAAAAAACTGATTTTTTCATCATTTTCACGCAGAGAATTCATTGTTGTTAGAAGTCGCTACGTGCAATCATTCTCGAGATATTTGAATTTGAAATAATGAATACATTTGATTTTGAAATTATGGCGAAGCATGGTGTTTCATTGACAGTGCCAAAAATTAGGTTATGAGTTTGGCTGCTTGAAAATAAAAAGAAAACTCTCATCAATAAACATGTGTCCGCGGAAATGCTTCGTTACAAGAGCTACATGGTGTTGAAGTTTTTATTGTATTTAATTTTTTTTAGTTTTTTTTTCACATTTTTTTCTAGATAATATTTAAATAAGAGCTATTGATAACATTACAAACTAGTCAACTTTGACCTTTTTTACTGAAAATATGGAGCAAACCTACGGAATATTAATTGTAATAACTTCTAGCAGGTTACTTTCGCCATAATTTCAAAACCACATGTGTCAATTATTTCAAATCCAAAATATATTTCGAGAATCGTTGCACGTAGGGACTTCTAACAATTATAAATTTTCTGCGTGAAAATGATAAGAAAATCTGTTTTTTTTTACTCACAAATTAATATAATACAGGTTCATCAAAAAAAAAATGTGTAGGTAGCGCCCTCTACATGTAAGAGCCATACCAAGATCAAATTCTTATTTTGCATGATAAGAAACTCCTAAGCACAAATTTTCATCAAAAGATCGACATTGGTTCGAATGTTATTCAGAAAAAACCAAAACTGACTATTTACCCAAACTTTTTGTCAAAAACGTTTTATTTTCTATCTACCAAAATAAAGCGGTGTGACAAGTTCAATAATTTTTTTAAACAAACGGAGATTTCTCCCGTTTCGCTTGACCGATTTTAAAGGGCTTGGACTTGGGTCCACCGCTTTATTTTGAAAGAAGACAAAAAGTGTAGGAATATAGTCAGTGAATATGAAAATATCATCGATATATTTTTATCGGCCAAAATTCTATGAAAATCCTATTTTTCTACTTGATGTTGGTTGTTACGCTCCCTAGCGGCCATTTCAGAAACTTGAAAATATTTCCCAGGTTTTTCTCTTGGCCGTTTTAGTGATAATTATTTTTGCCGCAAGCCTCTGCCTCTAGGATAAATAGTGGCCAAGATACAGTTTACCTCGCATTTTTTTAGTTGCCCACTCTGTACATGATATTATTATAATGTATTGTAGTTTCACAGGGAGACACCGTTTTATGGAATGTTATCATTTTCCTTTTCAAACTTCAACTTTGAATTCAACAATCATATCAGCGTAGGTAAGCAATAAAGCACTGTTCTTACAGTTGTGAGTTCTGGCAAAGGGTATGAAACGTCCCGCTTAAGGTACAGGGGCAACATGCAACATCTGAACCTAGATTACAAGATTGCGCTATCTTTTATTTACTAAACAATGATTAGCAGCTGAAATAACTAACACCAAACTTAATTAATAGTAAATTATTTAAGAGGCTATATAAACACCAACCTCATGGTCTTGTATAAATAGAAGGTATAACTAGAACTAGACACCAGACAAAAAGCTCAAAACTTCCATAGTTCAAACAATTTAAGCTCGAAGTTAGGAATAAAAATGAATCTCAAATTCACAGTGCGCAAACGTAATTCCCCAGGACTCGTTGAGCGGTGGGACTCGTGTAGTTGGTTAAGAATAAAATTTCTGCATGCGGCATTCCGAAATTTCCCTTAGATCATATACAGGGTGTTTCCTAAAGATTGGTAAAAAATTCGTTGTGTGATTCCTGGGGTATTTTCATGAAAAAAAGTTCCTATAAACATTTGCCGAAAAATGCTTTCTAAGGGAGCTACGCCCCTTTAAATAGGGCACCCCGAAGACGGTTTTTCCTCAATATTTCCGAAACCTTACATACAAAAATCATGAAATTTGGTACATCATACAAACTTTTAATGCTGAATGAGAATTTGAGCTCAGAATTTCAAAATTTTAATCAGGGGCGTACCATACTGGCGGGGTTAAAGGTTAAAAGAATCCAATTTTCTTTAGGAAACACCCTATACTAACGAAATTTCCAGCCACATTTCGTGAGAGAGGTGCGCTCATGTGCTCCTGATACCCGGTTCCATCGCGAATAAGAATCTGCCTGAGTGGCATCCAGTTAAAATAGGACCATACATTCGATCGAAATTATTCTGAAATAATTAATTCCTCAATTAAAATTCCACTTGATTATGAAGAGACAGCCACCCACATTGAATGATTACTTTTTGAAATATAGGCGTATGTCTGATTTTTCCAGATCGGTAGCAAACGTAGACTCCACGTTATAGAGCCAAGAATAAAATTCCAAGACATCAAATGCTATACCCTCTACGTCATTATTTAAACCGCAATCTCAAGGTCTTGCTCTGCGACACGTTAATACTATCTCAATTTAATTACTGTTCCTCTATTTATGGGCCCTGCTCAGACTCGTTAGATACAAAAAGGGTACAAAAAGTTCAAAATTCCTGTCTTAGACCTAGGTATATTTGGGATTAGACGACGGTAGCATATTTCTCACTAACTTGAAGAATTACTATGGTGAAGTATGCATAACGAGTGCATCCTTTACGCCACCATGTTTTCTTACAAAAAAATTAAATTTCATCTTCTTAAAAGAATCCGTTTTAGAACCGACGTTCACAATCTGAACGTTCGGCGGACTAGTATTCCCAATCATAAAAAAGAAACTTTTTGAGAGTGATCTTTGCATTATTTTCTTTCTCTTTCTCTCCCTCTGATCCTTCCTTTCCTGTCATCAATCTATTTTTCCAATTTGGATCATCTTGTACAGCGTGTTTTCTCTTTATAATCATTATTCTTTAGGAATGTAATGGGTCAGGTTAGTTTAAGTGTTTGGTTACTTATTTAAGCATAGGCCCAAACAGCACCCAACACTAGTATCGGAAAGCTGAAAACGGCCCTTTACTTCATTTGATTAATATATTTTAAGCTGAAGTAATAAATGTCTTATTATTTTCCTTATTATTATCTATTTTACTGCCGGAGAAAATTCTTACCAAAACGTTATAATCCAATTAATTCACTATCAACTATAACTAGTTTAAATTACTATTCACAATATAACGTTTCAAATAGTATTTTTACAGAATTAATATATTATGCAAACCACGGCCTGATTTAACATTCCAGGCAGAGGCAAAAAACCATTGACATTGTAGTGAAAGCGGAAACCGAATGCAATTTACGCGCATTGCCGTTTTTATTCATTAGACATACGATTGCGACAAAAAGCAATTGTGTGGTCGAAAAACCAGTATCGATTACGGTTCTCCTAATCGATGATCAACATCCCGATCGAGTATTTTTCTATAAGCTTCAAAAGTGTATTCTATTTTTTTGCACAAAATATTTTTCCATTACCAATAAAATAATTACAAAACAGACGATAAAGGAGATACATCAAAAGAAAATCACGGAACAATGGACTATACAGGGTGTCCACTGGTGCTGGAGCTCATTATTATAAGTACATGAACCGCATGTAGAAAGATACAAAAAAATATATAGAAAAACTTTATAACAAAAGTAGCGTACCCACTCTATTTTTACATCCTCTGTATGTCCCACCATTTATGACCACTAGTTCATGGATACTCGATACACCGTATAGCTTCGCGGATTTCAACAAATTAAATGGTCAGTATTTCAATTTTATGGACAGTACTCTTTGGCATTATTTTATTTTCCTTGGTCAGTATGATAATAAATGGTCGGTTGAAATAATGAAGGGTCAGTAACATAAAGAAGTGTTCAGTAAAAATAATAAATGGTCAGTATAATAATAAATGGTCGGTTGAAATAATTAATGGTTAGTAATATAAAGAAATGGCCAGTAAAAATAATGAAGGGTCAGTAACTTAAAGAAGTGGTCAGCAAAAATGATAAATGGTAGATATAAATAATCAAGAGTCAGTATCATAAAAAAACGATCAAATAAATTAGTAAATGCCTGGTGAAAATAATGGACAGTCCATAAAATTAATCAAGTGACAGTAAATAATGAATGGTTGGTCATATATTTTATTTCGTATAAATACAAACATTTTTACAACGGAACGAAACACAACTTAGTAAAGAGAAAACACTCTGCCTTTATGTCATGATGAAGTAGTCAGATAGGTTCCTTTGAGAGGCGGATTTAGTTTGGGTTAGTTAGGGTTAGTTTGTGTTGGTAATAGAAATTGATGAAAAATATGCAGCGGCTCGTTGGTTAGCACTAGGTTAACATTACAATTATTATTATATATTATAATTGACGTGTTGTGTATTGGTTTTATGTGGATCAAGTTTGGGTTAGTTTGTGTTGGTGATCGAAATTGATAAAAATATGCAGCGGCTCGTTGGTTAGCACTATAGGTTAACATTACAATTATTATTATATATCATAATTGACGTGTTCTGTATTGGTATTATGTGTATCAAGTTTGAGTTAGTTAAAATTATTACTGACTATCGGATACTGGCCATTTATTATTTCCTACTGTACATTTGTGGAATTATTACCAGCTAAGTCATACTGACATTCCATAAATTTTTACTGACCATTAGAATCACAATAGTGAACATAGAAATACAGGCCAAATAGTACTTTTACTGCTCAAAAATTTCATTTTTACTTATCATTTTTAACAGAAATACTGAGTCTTCTACAATATTATACTGACTGCTTGTGATATTATATTGTACATAATGAATTAAATACTGTTCAGTTTATTACAACCCATTACAAATAATATTGTCATAATCATACCATTTTCGTCACCAGTTTTAACTATGTTGGAAGTTGGAGCATATCTGGCTGGATTGTCTTTGACGTGATTCCACTGCCACTGCTTATTCGAAAGTTTTATTTTGATCAAGATTTAGCAGTCTCTTCTGGGTATTACAATTTGACTGCCGACGTGCTCATCTGGAGCTATTACAATCTTCTTTAGGAGCACATTTCCCAGCAACAAAAAATTCCACTGAGCCCAAGATTCAACCACTAGCTACAGAATGGCATGCTATACTTTTCGCCAGGTTTGTCGTTGGTCTTCAAAATTCGCTCTGACCAAACCAAAATTCAGATTCTTTATTTGTTCTTTCCGTAATTTGTCTGTTTGTTAAGAAAGAGTAATTGTTGTTCCACGACATATTCACTATGGCTCTCTTTTCTGTTTTCAGAGTTCCGGACAGGGTCTTCTTGGCAGAGTATCCGCATTTCTTTGAGTTGTTGCAGGACGATGTTCAATGTCACAGTCGAATACTTGCAACCTCTCTCAATTCAACCGGCTACCTGCCCCTTCGGTCATTATATTGAAGGGCTTATTGGGAAAACGTGACAAGCTACACTCTGAACAAAAATAAACTCTATAATGCTCAACAACAATATGACAAGTCATATTTATAGTTAAGGTTTTGCGCTTCCTTCACAAGATGACGCCTGCTAGCTCATTTCTCAATAAAATGATTTTGTGGCTTGTCACGTTTTTACGATAAGTCCCTGAATTGTAAGTTAACAGAATTTCTGGTTAGTCCTCAGCAAAACTTTCTTCCGTGCAAGTAGTGTAAGTAAATGTTCAAATCCTTTGATCAATACCAGAAGCTCCTGGGTAGAAGGTGGTGTGTGTAAATGAACATTGGAAGTTTGTATCAGATAATGGCGAAAAAATCCACGTCCCTTCACTGCTTCAACACCTTCTCGTCAGGAAATATCTGAAAGAGTGTAAGAACATAAAATCGAAAATTAAATTAACTTAGCCTGCGAAAGTTGAAGTAACTTTTTTTGAACAGACCAAAACCATTTTATAATTTGCTAAATATCAATCTTGAGGCCGCGCAATATTAGCAAACCAAACTTTCGCTCATACTAAACCTGGTCTTGTTTTAATTGATTGATTTGAATTGGTAATTGATAGACTTATCGAAATACACCATTTATATTTTATTAGGAAACACACGAAAAGTCTCCAAGTACGTAGCCTACAGCCCAACCTGGCTTTTTAGGAAGACCATGTTCATTGGCGGGAACACATTATGGAGGGGATGCCGATATAGAGTCAACGGAACTCGCTTTTGACTCGCAGTAACACCAGCTGATGTATTTTGTGACGTCGATTTGCGTCGATATGAGAACCACGCCAATAATCATGAAAACACAACAAAATAATATAGGTTTTTATATGTAGAATGTTGATGTGGTGGACTTCCAGGATAGTTCTAAGAATGGTGTAAGATTACACAATGGTCTCAAGTGGGCTCTACCCCACGGGTATCAATCAAACATCAATCCTCAAAATGGTCTACAAAAATCCGATTGTACAGGATGTCCCTAAAATGAATGTACAACGCTTAACCTTAATCAAAAATAAGGCGATCTGGGCAAACTTACCTATATCCAAAATTGCTTCGTTCAGTCTACAGAGTACAGAGGCCGTCAAAGATCGAAAAAAAATTGATTTTTCATTCATTTTTCAAAAACGTGCAAATCGATTTCGATAATTTTTGGTACCTAGTCTGACCATGGAATTACGTTTTTTGATTCTATAGCGTCCGGTTGTGATTAACCGGAAGTGTTATGAAGGTGACGTCATATGTAGTTCTTCTTTTGATTTTTTTTGGCATTGACTTTTTGATAATTCAGATGTTTCTATCTGAAAGTTTAATGTATTAGGGAGTTTTTCTCTCTCTTGAAAAATTTTGCTAAGATAAGTGGTTGTGCCAGAAAAAAAATCTTTAGCTGCACAGATATTTTATTATTGATTTATTTTTTTCCAGCATAACTATTTATCCCAGCAAATTTCACCAAGAGAGGAAAAAACTTTCTTACACACTGCTTTATTAGATAAAAATATCTGATTTATCAGAAAGTCAATTCCATAAAAAACAGTAACGTCATAATATGCAGCTGTATCTTTTGATTTTTTTTGGAATTGTCTTTCTGATAATTCAGACGTTTTTATTCAATAACGCAGTGTATGGGAAAGCTTTTTCCATTCTCGAAAAAATTTGCTGGGATAAGTGGTTACACTGAGGAAAAAATTATTATCCATGATGGAAATTCTATTGATGACTGTTAACACAATCTGCATTGATATAGGAACTCACAAAATTGTTTTTAATCTCTAGTAAACTCGTTTTATGAAAGTTACTTTTTAGCAGTCAAAAAATCAACCTGTTAATAAAAAACTTATTGACTGTCAAAAAGACTTTTTGTCACCACGAAAATTATTATTTTTCATGCTGAATATTCTTATTTATTATAAAAGAAAAGGTTTTGTAGTCATCAATGAAGTTATTTTTGGTGCTTACTATAATTTTATTGGGCTTTAACAGCAAAGAATCATGTGACGTGCACTGAGGAAAAAAATTATTATCCATGATGGAAATTCTATTGACTGTTAACAAAATCTGTATTGAAATAAGAACTCACAAAATTATTTTTAGTCTCTAATAAACTAGTTTTATGAAAGTTACTTTTTAGCGGTAAAAATGTCAACCTATTAATAAAAAACTTATTGACTGTCAAAAAGACTTTTTATCACCACGAAAATTATTATTTTTCATGCTGAATATTCTTATTTATTATAAAAGAAAAGGTTTTGTAGTCATCAATGAAGTTATTTTTGGTGCTTACTATAATTTTATTGGGCTTTAACAGCAAAGAATCATGTGACGTGCACTGAGGAAAAAAATTATTATCCATGATGGAAATTCTATTGACTGTTAACAAAATCTGTATTGAAATAAGAACTCACAAAATTATTTTTAGTCTCTAATAAACTAGTTTTATGAAAGTTACTTTTTAGCGGTAAAAATGTCAACCTATTAATAAAAAACTTATTGACTGTCAAAAAGACTTTTTATCACCACGAAAATTATTATTTTTCATGCTGAATATTCTTATTTATTATAAAATAAAAGGTTTTGTAGTCATCAATAAAGTTATTTTTGGTGCTTAAAATAATTTTATTGTGCTTTCACACTAAAAAATCATGTGACGTGTGACTCGTTGCAAGCAAGCTACTTATATTAAAACCTATACAACCATCGCAACCCTGGTTGCCATATGGTTGGAGAGGTTTTAATGTAAGTAGCATTTTTGCAACAAGTCGCACTTTGGTGTGAAAAGCCCACTGCCACTGATGAAGGTTGAAAGCTTTGCATTTCCTTGAAATCCGGCTGCATTTTTCACTTTTGTCACTACCAAAGAAAAAGAAGAACTATAGAACGAACTGTTATGACGAAATACTGCGAAAACTCAAAATATTGTTCCGGCAACAATACCAAGACGATGCGGACATACCGACAATAAGTAACGTATTAATCATTCGTTCCAGTTCCAGATTCCAGACTCAGAGACGTGTCATGGCGACCACGCTTTCTCACAATACTTCTCTCATTGGTCAGGATATCACGAACACTCACGAAAAGGACCGATCCAACAGGCTTTGCCAAGACTAGCCAATAAACGAGTTTTGAGGGGTAATGAATATTATTTAACGACCAAAAAATTTACTGTGATGAGCAGTAAAGGAATTTATTTTTGTTTTATTTTTCACTGTGAGTTAAAGTTTTTGACTGCTAATAAAAAACTTATTGCAGCAAGAAAGAATTTTTTGGGTCAGCAAAATTTTTATTTTCATCAATATAAGTATATAGGTTGCTTGCAACATAGAGTCATCAGTCAGAAAAGATCCAGATATTGACATCCAAAAATTGATTTCCTCAATATGACCAAAAATATTATAGTGGTAAAAAAAATTGTTGACTGAATTTTCTCAGTGTATGCTGGAAAAAAATGATTCAGTAATGAAATTTCTGTATACCTAATTGAAAATATTTTTTGTTCTGACTCAACACTCATCAAAGCGAAATTTCTGAGGAGAGAGAAAAACTCCCCAATGCATTGAACTATTAGAAAAAAGCATTTGAATTATCAAAAAATCAATTCCAAACAAGAAGACGCCATTTCACTTTGTTGTAATAACAATTTTGAAAATAAAGATTATTATTATTATTATTATTATTATTAATAAAATCAAAAGAGATAACTACATGTGACGAAACCTTTACAATACTTCCGATTAATTACAACCGGTCGCTATAGAAACAAAAAACGTAATTTCATGGTCCAAGACTATATAGGTACCAAATATACCAAAATCGATTTGCACGTTTTTGAAAAATGTAGCAAAACTATTTTTTTTTTATCTTTGACGCCCTATGTAGGCTCAACGAAGCAATTTTGGATACGGGTGAGTTTGCCTTTGTTTGTTGATCGCATTATTTTTGGTTGAGGAATTTGTGGTCAAGCGTTGTTCAGTCGCATTTCAGGGACACTCTGTATAATCAATATTAGATATTCGTCAAAAATATATTTTGCGGTACCATCTGCAAAAATATCCGAAAAGCTGGTCTAAGGAATTAAAGAAGTATAAAATCCAACTTGCATCTCATTTTTACAGTGTTGGATAAATATCCTGTAAGTCGGAGATCATGTTGAATAAATTTTTTTTTTCTTATGAAATTTGAAGATTTTCGTTTGATTCATTTTTGTTCAAAAAAAAAACACATAGATAAATAAATATCATGCAGCTATATCAGAAAATTTAAAATTTTCGTTTCATTTCATTTGAATTATAAGAGAATGATATTTTATCCCGCAGTATCGGAGAATGAAGAAAGCTCGACTATTTTTCATTGATATGGTGCACCTATACCTATTTATACGCAACCTGTTCGATGTTTTTCAGCATATTTTTTTTTGAGCTGGATTGGAAAAAGTGTATAGATAGGAAAAATTTTCGGTGGTTTTCATGAATCATCAATAAGTTTTGTGCATTGCTGGTATTTTTGAGAGTCTGGATCATTTCGTAAACTTCCAGAGTGAAACTATTGGCTAATTGGCAAACATAAGTTGGATATGTCAAGTCACTAAACGTGCGGTCCTAAATAGATCACAAATTTCACAAACATAAACGCCAATTTAAAGCCTCGGAAGAATAATGCCAAGTCCATCATTTCCTCTGGGTAAATAAAAGGCAAGTCAACCCGTCTTTCCTAAACTGTGTTTCAAGTTTTTTTTTGTTTTGTGGAAAATAGGCGACTTCATTGAACTAGATTATATGTTCTTATTATCAAAGTGAATATTATATGTATATTGTTGATATTTTGAATGAAATATTCCAGTTATAATATTTTTTCTTGGACTTGGAATAGGCCAACTCCGCATGATATAACTACCTTTTTTTGTAATGCAAAACTATATGATCTCCTTTTTTTGGAAAAATACTAAAATAAACAAAATAATTAGATATTATTGTAATTTCCGAAAACTTAAGTTCCTCAAAGATCACATTATCAAACAATACTTTCACAGTTGATTCATCAAGATTCCTCGAATTATAGAGTAGTGTCCGTAAAGAAACGAATAAATTCATTTAAAAATATTTATCAGGTTTTATTTTTATTTTTTAATTCTTGGACATGTCCATCCTAATTTTTAGTGGCGCTGTTTTTGAACTAATTTGTATTAATACAAGGTGATACTGGAGGTGACACTTCAATTTTTCAAATAAAATGCCCTGTATATGAATAATATCCATTAAGTCCATCGAGGCGATATATAGTGACCGGCTAAAATATGGAACAAATTCATATCAAATTCGGGGTTTTGATTTGAAAACGCTTAGACACAACGGTGTTTCCTGTGGGTAAATTGGCTGAAGCGTTAACAGTATTGTCTAGTAACATGCCCGGTGGTACGAACTTCCAAGGCGGCCGACAGCGGAGATGACGTTACAAGCTGATGTTCAGTTCAGGCCTTTTTGGATGGACTTCGAGACCAGGAGATAAGGCAGTTCCTAATACTTCATCGTCCGGACAGTCTGGTGGATGCGCTGGCAAAAGCCCTGGGTACCGATTCTGGAACCGATAGAACGGTCATACGAGAGAGATAAACGATCACCTCCATATAATTCTCCGTTCCCTGTCTCTCTCTTTCTCTCGATATGACCGTTCTATCGGTCCCAGAATAGGCACCCTGGAGTTTGAAGCGGCTAAGCAGTCCGTCAAGATTCCCGCGCGCGTGCGAAGGATGGAGGAACAAGATCTCGCGGAGGAAGACTCCTTCGACGAAAATGTGAAGAGAGTCGTCAAGGAAATGGAGCGTCCAAGCGAAGGGAGCTACGACGCTGGAATAGGTCTGTCCACAAAATTTAGTTTTTTATTGAAAATGGTAGATATAGGTGTAACATGAACCCCTATAAAGTTTATGAAAAAATTGTCAAATATTTTCTGCGTTATTCGCTGAACAAATTTGTCAAAACGCGTAGAGGGTAGAAAAAGGGTGCGACGTCACAAACGCGCTTGTGATTAGACAGCAAAAAAAATGGTCTGGGGAAGTGAGACGGAGTTCTGAAAAGGTTTAAAAGCCGAAAGGAAACACCTTGTCAACAACTGCATATTATCACAATCTACGTCACGTCTACCTTTGGCAAATTATGTGAATCTCCTGCTTTCTGGAATTCGTCCTCCATATTTGCTGAGAATAAATAAACTTTCCTAATAATGAATGGCAATGCTCTATACTGTCGAACTCAAAACACATGCAGACTTTAATATAGGCCATTTCAGAAACCTGTCAACATTACGTCAAAATTGACAGCTTATACCGTAAACAATACATTTATTACAAAAAAATCAATTAAATTGTTATGAAGACATCAAGAAAAAAGGGGTAATAATATTAATATAACTTTCTTTAGCTCTGATAATAATGTCTGCAACTTTGCAACTAACCCAAACTAACACGACCTTTAAATTTTTGAAAGCATAGCTTGTGGTAAGCATCAAATAACTAATTATGTCCATGTTAGTTATTTTTGGAAAGCCCTGAGGGCTTGCATCAAAGTCTAAATCACTTTGACTAAAAGGGTCTATGTTGTTTATAATCGAAATTTTGTGTTTGTATTAAATCAAATTTCCTGGGCTTCCAGCTTCTAACTAACACTCATTTCACAGCTTTTCAGGTTCAGAATCTCAACAAAACCATATTGCACAGTTGGCATTTCGAAAAATGTCTCGGTTGTTTGTTTTAGGTTATTTTCTGAAATGGCCAATTGTTTTGACGTCTACCGTCACAATAATTGAATATAAGTACGTTTCGTCTTCCTAGCAGCAAGCATACGACGTCACAGTGCGTTTTGTTTGCTAAATCAAAGCACTCAATTTCAACGGCTGCTGTTGTATTTAAGATTGATTTTTTTCAAGCACACTTCGAATATAGTTTATTATCATATCAAAATCTTTGTTTTACGATACTTTTAATGTATATTATTTTTTTTGTGGACAGATCTATTGTGGAGAGCTTGGCCACATTCGTAGCCGATGCAAGAGGGAAAGACGGGCGGGCACCTTCTTCGACGTCGGAAAACTAGGGAGGGTCGATGCGAAGGGTAAATCGTCGACCTGTAACCAGTATGCCCCAAGGAAAACCGCCATAGTTGCATATATTTAGAACCCAAATCGAATAGCGTGTTTGTAGATGGCTTGATCAATGGAGAACATCGCACCGTGCTGCTGGATACAGGTGCGATGAAGACGATCATCAGGCCCGATATTGTCACAACACCGCTTGGGAGGAAAAGTGAAGAAAGGAAGCAGCGTTTAGTTTGAGCCAAAATTGCACGACTCCGAAATAGGACGGGGGATTGCTTGTGGAAAGAGCCTGGTACAAGTGAAGAGGACTGTCAGAGTGATGAACGTCAACTATCACCCAGTGAGCCTTGCGAAAGGTATTGTTTTGGGGCTCTGCTCGTCAATTTCCCTCTTGGTGCGACAAGTGTGCGAGGTTGAGGCGACAAATCCTGAGTTCACGGGAAGGAGAAGTTAGTTGCTACCTCTTGAAAGGACCTGAATAAGGGACAAAAACAACGCTTGGGAAGCCTAATACGAAAGTTCAGCAACATATTTGACAACGGAACGGGAGAAAAGGGTTGGACAAGCGCGGTACAGCACAAAATTAACACCGAAGGTGCACGACCCACCCGTCGAACTGCTATCGATAGGATACTTGATTTTGAAATCAGAGAAGAGTTTTAATGTTTTTGTATGTAATTTTTACAGGGTGATGGTTTATATTCAACTCAATATGTACATAGATATTGGGTCCTATGATTCAAAGTTCACGTTGACTAAACGTGTCTGTTAAGCTTGTTTACTAATCTAATGATTGTTTTAAATCTTCCATTTGCTTACAACGTTATTACCATGGTGAAATGAACATGTTAAGTTAACGTAAACGTTCAATCATAGCCCCCATGTCATGTCATATTTTGATTTTACAAAAAAAGCTGATTAATTGAGCAAATTTGAAGTATTTTTCATGGACATTCAGAATCAGATACAAAGAAATGCAAAGATGCATCGAAAACGTGAAGACAGTGGAAAATATTTTCAGATTTCCAAGATGATCGTACAGCCATCTCGAACTTTTAAAGTGATTTTTCACTGAAATCCACCAAGCAAATGTATCAAAAAAATATATGCTTTGTAAGGATAAGTTTAATCCAATTAATTTTTGTTGAACACTTTTTGACGTTTTCACTCAAATAAAGTGGTGAGAAATTGCTATTGCGTTCCATTTTTTTGGGAATTATGCAATTTTCTGTTGTTACATCAAAAAGCGCGTTCTATTTGCATCAATAAGAGACTAGATATCACGGGTAAAATAGTGAGATGGTTTTGATGGAGCAATAAATGCTCTCTTAAAAAGAAAATATATTGATGTTATCATTTTCATATTATGACTATTGACCTATACACTTTTTGTTCAAAAGGTTTTTTCCTATAAAAAAAAAGCGGTGGGGGAGTTCAATTGTTTTTTTAAACAAACAGAGATTTCTCCAGTTTCTGCTTGACCGCTTTTAACGAACTTGGGCTCATATATGAATGAGCATAATCTGCACTTCAAAATGATTTGCTTTTGGATTTGTGACCTTTGGTGGCGTTAACTGCAACGGTAGCATATTTATAAGTTTTTTCCAAATAAATCTAATGTAATGGTAGATTCATTTTTATAGTTTTTGAAAAGAGATTCCTTTTTTTTTTGAAAAATTGAAAACAAAACAAAAAATTGATTGTTTTTTTTAATTTTTTTTTTCAATTTTTTAATACAAAAATGTATCCCATTTTAAAATCTAGCGAGGACGGCAAAGATCACACATTCAAAAGCAAATAAGAATTTTGTAGTGCAGATTAATGATTTTCATATGAGCTCAAGTTCGTTGAAATCGGTCAAGCGGAACGGGAGAAATCTCCGTTTGTTTAAAAAAACAATTGAGCTTTCCCCACCGCATTTTTTTAGATAGATAGAGAAAAACGTTTCAGACAAAAAGTGTAGATAAATAGTCATCAAAATGAAAATGATAACATCGATATATTTCCATTGGGCCAAATTCTATTCTATTTTTCCAATTGGTGTTGGTTGTTACGCCCTCTAGCGAACAATTCAGAAACTACAAAATATTTTCTAGGTTTTTCTCTTGGCCGTCTAAGAAATAAATTTTTTTGCCCCAAGCCTCTATGATGAATAGTTTCCGAGATTTGGCCGCTCGCTATCCTCAACTGAACACCCTGTACATTTTATTAGAACACTCTTTTGATGATAGACATTTATTTCTTCCACTATGTAAACCTCTCCATATATTTTTTTAATGAAAATCGTTGCAATCTTGTCTGCAAATTGGACATCTTACATTGTCATCTGCCTCGAAAAGCGGCTCAGCGCAAGGGCCATGGAGAAGATGCCAGCGTGGCAAAAGTCGTATCACTTGGTTTCTTGCCAGAGATGATCTGCACCCAGCACAATTATCGCGAAACTCCATTTTTTCAGTTGAAAAAATAAGATATTGACATTTGATAGGTAACTTATTATATGGTCACCTGTAGTCGAGACTTATTGAGTCAAAAGTCCGACTTGACATCTGCTTGAGATCAGAAATGCGTATTGCAATGAATTGGGATTGATATCAAAATGATAATTGTGAATAGTCAAATGTTATTGCGACGGTAATTATTGCATATACGGTTTTCTGCTATTTTAATTTTTTTTCCAAATTTTCTTGTAAAGACACATTCTAGTCCTTGAAGACGGATTGCAAATTTACTGGCGGAGAGAAGATTTTTTTTATAGGTTAGGTCAGGTTAGTTTGGGTAAGGTTGGGTTAAGTTTGGTTGGTTTGAGTTAGTTTTTTCTGGCATAAATGGATGCCACGTGAGCGGCATCCTAAATACGTTATTTATATATTTGTTTCAATATCGTTGGTGTTATAGGACAGTTATAATTTACTGATTATTGATAAGTTTTGTTCACATAAATCAGCTGTTCGGCCTTCAAAAATATTGAATTTTGAACAAGCCGACAACAGTGTTCCAAGGGAGCTACAGGCTCTATGATTGGTTAAAATGACTATCAGCTGTGATTGGTTGATCTCAAATAGTCATTTGTGTCGTGTTGCCAGATGTATTTCGTTGCATCGTGACATCGTGTCTACATAAGTAACGGTTCAAGGAAAAATATGGGTCTCATTGAAAATGTTTTACCATCACTAGTGATCTGAAAATGTACATATTATATAATTGGTAACTACCCGAGATGGACTCATATAGTATAGAGTATTTTTAATTAGAATAAAAATACCTTGAATACAAGATATAGCTAGGTACTTATCAAATTTGCAGTTTGGCAAACTCGCAAGAATATTCCTCATTCCTCTCTCCCCTCGATGTATGGACATGTGACATGACCACAAAACATTCCCCTTAGAAGTGCATCGTGCATCTCCCATAGAGTAAGGGTGAACAGTGTTTTTAGTTGTGTGAACTACGGTGAGGGGCGCTGTAGGTTCATACCACAGAATAGGCAACCAGAAGCGACAAAACGTCAAAAATTGCATTGATTAAATGGGTAACGATTCTCTGACGTTACGTTTGAAGTATGGGACAATGGTCCCCTACCCGACACTGAGAGAACTTTACTAATGCTCTACACTGTAAGAACAGTTGGTTTAAAAAGGTGGTAGTAATCTGAAACTCAATGAGGGTTTCATAATGATAAAGAGACTTGCACCATTTATCATATTGGTGATTATTAACGAACCGGTTTTTGTTTTCTTCTATTCTCTATTTTTGTGTTATAAAAAAAGTTCTCTCTTCACAGACATATTTTATCACCCACATAAGTATGAATAAATGGATATATGAGTTTATGTTGCCTATATACATAGGTATATAAGACTTGCAAATTGATATTCCAGACAGTCATAATTATAGATCAATATCAATAGGTATAGTTATTAAAAAATGTAAATATAAAACGGTAGGTATGTACAATAAAAATATTTGGAAGATTTTTGAAGATATGTTTCCATCTTGTGAAAAAATTAGTGTCAAGATCGTATAATATGTTTTACTAATGAAGGGCCTTTCTGTTTTTTTATTATACAGGGTGTTTTAAGTTTTAACTGTAAGGTAAAAGAGGTATTTTTTGGGTATTTTCTGTGCGGATTTTGATTTCAAGGCGACACTTTTTGGCACATCCTTTAAGGGGGTGATTCTCATGACACTTGGTTAAATAAGGATGAGTGGAACCTTGTTTGAAATTTCAAAGCTCTCGCAATTCTCTTCACAACTTCAGAATATATTTTTCAAAATTCGTACGATATTGGTTTTCGAGATTTCCATTGTTGAACTGGGCGAATAAAATAATTACCTACTCTTTTTGGCTTTCTCTTTTAGAATTTTATCTCTTTTATTCGAAGCCGTCAGTTTAATTTTTTCAAGTAGGTACACACATATACAGGGTGTTTCAGAATAACATGCTAATAATAAAGTGAGTGATTCTTGGGCTCATTTTAAGAAAAAAAGTTCATATGAACGTATGTCCTAAACGCCTTAACTTTTTTCCCAAAAAATATGCAAACCAAAACCCGCATGGACGGCACTGGTCAGAATAATTAAATTGTTGGTGCATCAAAGAATGAGTATTAATGCCCAAAATACATGACTCAAATTTCATAAAGATATCTACAGTAATGACAAAGTTATTGTAAAAAAAGTATCTATTTTTTAAAACTTTGACACCCTGTATCTCAAAAGTTAAGGCGTTTAGGACATACGTTCATATGATTTTTTTTTCTTAAAATGAGCCCAAGAATCACCCCCTTTATTATTAGCATGTTATTCTGAAACACCCTGTATAGGTAGTCTATTTTGACAGTTTTTGTTACAATGCATTTATCGCCCGAAACACCGCTGTTAATTTCTAGTTGAAACATCATGTATATTTTATAAGTTGAGAATCCGCTTTCGTTTATTTTATTCTTCTTATATTTGTATACTCGAATAAAAATAACGTAAAAATTATGTATATTTATTGTAAAAAAACAACAATATATATGATTTGTATTCTTTATTGAGATCTATTAAGTGATATAAAAACACCAAAATAATGAATACAAAATATATCAGTAAACAAACCTGATAAGATGTGGATTTTTTCTCTTGACTCGAGGATAAGGGAAATCTCATTGTCTTCCAAGGCACTTTTTCTGGCATTTTTCCAACCATGCAGCTTAGTGGGAAAAATGGAAGGAATGGCATTTTGGGAAATAGGCGTTTCTTTTAATTTTCTTTGGAACTGCACCGGCCTTGGAAAGCAAAGCAAGTCGTCTCGATAACAAGCCTTCACTCATATTTTAGCCCTATAATAAATGAAAAAAATACTATAGATCACTAGATACACCCTATAATGTAAAACAATTTGAACAAACTTCTACTCGGCTCAAGTAGTCATATCTAACCTAACCCTACATTTTATTCACTGAATTGAGGTAGGTAATCGTTTTAGATTTTTCTAGGTAAATAAACATTACAAAAAACAAAGATATACATACTTTTTGAGTAAAAAAGTCGATAAAATTGGGAAATATTCTCAATAATACGGAAGTAAACAGACTTTCTAATATAGGTGCATAAGTACTTACTGATCAGAGTCTTTAGGAAAAGAAAACATATAACACATAAAACAGATATTCCATGACCGGTTCTGGTCCAACAGCCCCGAAAAGCACAAGAATTGCCTTTCGCCATATCACACGATTTCCTTTCACAGAAAAAACACACAAAATCAAAATGACGAAGAATATTTCAAATGATGCTAAACAAATACCATCAGAGACCGGACTATAAGACCGAACCGTCAGATGTTTGACAGTGGTCCCACATTTCCCCTTCCTAAAGATTTTGGCGGGAACCGTTTTGTCGCTTCTGTCGCCTATTCTGTGTTCATACACTGACGTGACAAATGACAGGTTATAGCGGGACTTTTGAAATTCACAGCTGACAGGTTATAGGCGGGACTTTTGAAATTCGCTTTTTATTTGTAAACATTGAAAATATGACTTGCACTGATGGAACCGCCTAAAATTTGATGAAATTTGAAAATTACTCGTGTCAAAAAGGCACTAACCAAAATCGCGTAAACTGACAAATGGATTGAAGTTTTCAAATACAACATAACTTCTTTGAAAACCGATGCAGGATAAAAGTTTTATCAAATTTTAGGCGGTTTCATTAGTTTTGTCTTATAGTATGTAGAAGTGTGAGTTGCTGAGTACACGTAGTAAACCAAAGTGAAACGGAGTGAAATATGTACTAATCGTGTATATGTTTATTAAAATTCAGAGCGCTTTCGGCTTACAAGGCCATCTTCAGTGCTTCCGGCTGGAAAAATATAAAATTACTGAATGGATGGATATGGGGCAAACATACCTCCTACATAGACAAAAAACAGTGAAATGTATCACATTAAACACTACGCACAAGTCAATAGTCAAAAGTAAAAAGCAAAAATACAAATTGTTCACAGAAATGCCTTTTGGGTCCCACAATGTCAACGATTTATAATTACTATTTTGATTGCTCATCACACATAAACCCAACTTAACAGTAACAATAGAGTATTGGAACTTGGAACTACACAATAAACAACGAAGTACGACCGAACAAAATCGCGATTTTAAACCTGGCAACAGTGGCAACACAGGAAATGGCTGGTACCGGGTACCGTACTTTGTTGATTATTCCTCATTCGTTTCTACATGGAATTCAGTCTTCTGTGAATAGGCTGGAAAGGTCTATTCAGATCATAGACTAATATTCAGATTAACTTGGGTGTTCAAGCATTTCGTGTTCCTTTTCATTTTCTTGCTTATCTCTGAGTCTTCAAGAAAATCCAGTCGAAAAAAATTCTTGCTTTGCACATTCACCTGCAGTCTCTTGTGCGTAATGTTTAAAATGATACATTTTTCTGTTTTTTGTCTATGTAGTATGTAGGAGGTATGTTTGCCCCATATCCATCCATTCAGTAATTTTATATTTTTCCAGCCGAAAGCACTGAAGATGGCCTTGTAAAAGCCAGCCATAAAATCTTTTCCGTAGTGCAAACTGTACCGCCCGGCCTACTAGGTAACTCTAGGCCGGATTATTGAACAAGAAATTCAAAATATGGTAAATCCTTTATAGAATGAATGAAAACGTTAACAGAAGTGTTTCTAAATGGTCTGTTGTACCAATGGCAAGGATATTGTATCCTATCAAAAACAAACGCAATAAGTAAAGAATATTCGATATACTTGGATTGTAAGATAGGGTTAATTATTTGTATTCATTTTATTAGTAAATAAGTGATCGTTGATAAAAAAAATTTTTAAACATTATATACCAACGTAGGAAGTTCGCGGTACCACCAGAATTCTTGTCACGCCGTCAGAGTGCCTCAAAAAAAATAAAATAAAATTAAATTCACTTTTATACTTTTATTAGTAAGTGTTCGTTGAATTTGTGTATTTGTTGTGTTATTATTTTATTAATTAATTTGTCCTCCTTGTATTCACTTTATTTATTAACTTGGCTTTGTTACAAATATTCTATATTTCAAACAATAAAGCAATTTTGATTTGATTTGATTTGATTTGAAGATTTTTTTTTTAAACATTGCTTATTAAAGAAGGAGTTTTGCGGTACCACCAGAATTCATTGTCACGCCGTCAGAGTGCCTCAAAAAAAGAAAATTACATTAAATTCACTTTTAAACTTTTTTTAGTAAGTTTTCGTCGATGATTTTTTTTTTGAAACATTGCCTAATAAAAAAGGAAGTTTGCGGTACCACCAGAATTCATTGTCACGCCGTCAGAGTGCCTCAAAAAAATTTAAATCAAATTAAATTCACTTTTAAACTTTTATTAGTGAGTGTTCGTTGATGATTTTTTTTTTGAAACATCGCTTACCAAAGAGGGATGTTTGCGGTACCACCAGAATTCATTGTCACGCCGTCAGAGTGCCTCAAAAAAAATAAAATAAAATCAAATTCCCTTTTATACTTTTATTAGTAAGTGTTCGTTGATGATTTTTTTTTAAAACATTGCTTACTAAAGAAGGAAGTTTGCGGTACCACCAGAATTCATTGTCACGCCGTCAGAGGGCCTCAAAAAAAATAAAATTAAATTAAATTCACTTTTATACTTTTATTAGTAAGTATTCGTTGATGATTTTTTTTTAAAACATTGCTTACTAAAGAAGGAAGTTTGCGGTACCACCAGAATTCATTGTCACGCCGTCAGAGTGCCTCAAAAAAAATAAAATAAAATAAAATTCACTTTTATACTTTTATTAGTAAGTGTTCGTTGATGATTTTTTTTTAAAACATTGCTTACTAAAGAAGGAAGTTTGCGGTACCACCAGAATTCATTGTCACGCCGTCAGAGTGCCTCAAAAAAAATAAAATAAAATAAAATTCACTTTTATACTTTTATTAGTAAGTGTTCGTTGGTGATTTTTTTTTTTAAAACATTGCTTACTAAAGAAGGAAGTTTGCGGTACAACCAGAATTCATTGTCACGCCGTCAGAGTGCCTCAAAAAAAAATAAAATAAAATAAAATTCACTTTTATACTTTTATTAGTAAGTGTTCGTTGGTGATTTTTTTTTAAAACATTGCTTACTGAAGAAGGAAGTTTGCGGTACCACCAGAATTCATTGTCACGCCTTCAGAGTGCCTCAAAAAAAATGAAATAAAATTAAATTCACTTTTATACTTTTATTAGTAGGTGTTCGTTGATGATTTTTTTTTTTAAATATTGCTTACTAAAGAAGGAAGTTTGCGGTACCACCAGAATTCATTGTCACGCCGTCAGAGAGCCTAAAAAAAAATTAAATAAAATTAAATTCACTTTTATACTTTTATTAGTAAGTGTTCGTTGGTGATTTTTTTTTTAAACATTGCTTACTAAAGAAGGAAGTTTGCGGTACAACCAGAATTCATTGTCACGCCGTCAGAGTGCCTCAAAAAAAATAAAATAAAATAAAATTCACTTTTATACTTTTATTAGTAGGTGTTCGTTGATGATTTTTTTTTAAAACATTGCTTACTAAAGAAGAAAGTTTGCGGTACCACCAGAATTCATTGTCACGCCGTCAGAGTGCCTCAAAAAAAAAAAAAAATTAAATTCACTTTTAAACTATTATTAGTAAGTTTTCGTTGATGATTTTTTTTTTTTAAACATTGCCTAATAAAAAAGGAAGTTTGCGGTACCACCAGAATTCATTGTCACGCCGTCAGAGGGCCTCAAAAAAAAATTAAATTAAATTAAATTCACTTTTATACTTTTATTAGTAAGTGTTCGTTGATGATTTTTTTTTTAAAACATTGCTGACTAAAGAAGGAAGTTTGCGGTACCACCAGAATTCATTGTCACGCCGTCAGAGTGCCTAAAAAAAAAATAAAATAAAATTAAATTCACTTTTATACTTTTATTAGTAAGTGTTCGTTGATGATTTTTTTTTTGAAACATTGGTTACTAAAGAATGAATTTTGCGGTACCACCAGAATTCATGGTCACGCCGTCAGAGGGCCTCAAAAAAAATAAAATTGAATTAAATTCACTTTTATACTTTTATTAGTAAGTGTTCGTTGATGATTTTTTTTTAAACATTGCTTCCTGAAGAAGGAAGTTTGCGGTACCACCAGAGTTCATTGTCACGCCGTCAGAGTGCCTCAAAAAAAATAAAATAAAATTAAATTCACTTTTATACTTTTATCAGTAAGTGTTCGTTGATGATTTTTTTTTTAATCATTGCTTCCTAAAGAAGGAAGTTTGCGGTACCACCAGAGTTCATTGTCACGCCGTCAGAGTGCCTCAAAAAAAATAAAATAAAATTAAATTCACTTTTATACTTTTATTAGTGAGTGTTCGTTGATGATTTTTTTTTTGAAACATTGGTTACTGAAGAAGGAATTTTGCGGTACCACCAGAATTCATTGTCACGCCGTCAGAGTGCCTCAAAAAAAATAAAATTAAATTAAATTCACTTTTATACTTTTATTAGTAAGTGTTCATTGATGATTTTTCTTTCAAAACATTGCTTACTAAAGAAGGAAGTTTGCGGTACCACCAGAATTCATTGTCACGCCGTCAGAGTGCCTCAAAAAAAATTAAATAATATTAAATTCACTTTTATACTTTTATTAGTAAGTGTTCGTTGAAGATTTTTTTTTTAAAACATTGCTTACTAAAGAGGGAAGTTTGCGGTACCACCAGAATTAATTGTCACGCCGTCAGAGTGCCTCAAAAAAAAAAAAATAAATAAATTCACTTTTATACTTTTATTAGTAAGTGTTCGTTGATGATTTTTTTTTTGAAACATTGGTTACTAAAGGAGGAATTTTGCGGTACCACCAGAATTCATTGTCACGCCGTCAGAGAGCCTAAAAAAAAATTAAATAAAATTAAATTCACTTTTATACTTTTATTAGTAAGTGTTCGTTGGTGATTTTTTTTTTAAACATTGCTTACTAAAGAAGGAAGTTTGCGGTACAACCAGAATTCATTGTCACGCCGTCAGAGTGCCTCAAAAAAAATAAAATAAAATAAAATTCACTTTTATACTTTTATTAGTAGGTGTTCGTTGATGATTTTTTTTTAAAACATTGCTTACTAAAGAAGAAAGTTTGCGGTACCACCAGAATTCATTGTCACGCCGTCAGAGTGCCTCAAAAAAAAAAAATAAAATTAAATTCACTTTTAAACTATTATTAGTAAGTTTTCGTTGATGATTTTTTTTTTTTAAACATT